>BTSX01000005.1:20967671-21050876 GCA_036245825.1 Pristionchus entomophagus
GTGAGTTCTGGACGTTTATATGATGAAATCTCTCTCCCCCTCCCTCCCCGTCTCGTTCGGAGGTTCTGGAAGTTTCTATGACGAAATCTCTCTCCCCTCACTCCACCTCTTTCTGGAAGTTTCTACGACGAAATTCCCCCCCCCCTCAATTCCCCTCTCTTTGGAAAGTTCTGGAAGTTTATATGATGAAATCTCTCTCTCCCTCCTTTCCCCTCTATCTGGAAGGTTCTGGAAGTTTCTATGACGAAATCTCTCTCCCCTCACTCCACCTCTTTCTGGAAGTTTCTACGACGAAATTCCCCTCCCCCTCAATTCCCCTCTCTTTGGAAAGTTCTGGAAGTTTATATGATGAAATCTCTCCCCCCCCTCAATTCCCCTCTCTTTGGAAAGTTCTGGAAGTTTATATGATGAAATCTCTCTCCCCCTCCCTCCCCGTCTCGTTCGGAGGTTCTGGAAGTTTCTATGACGAAATCTCTCTCCCCTCACACCACCTCTTTCTGGAAGTTTCTACGACGAAATTCCCCCCCCCCTCAATTCCCCTCTCTTTGGAAAGTTCTGGAAGTTTATATGATGAAATCTCTCTCTCCCTCCTTTCCCCTCTATCTGGAAGGTTCTGGAAGTTTCTATGACGAAATCTCTCTCCCCCCTCAATTTCCCTTTCTCTGGAGAGTTCTGGAAGTTTATATGATGAAATCTCTCTCCCCCTCCCTCCCCGTCTCGTTGGGAGGTTCTGGAAGTTTCTATGACGAAATCTCTCTCCCCTCACTCCACCTCTTTCTGGAAGTTTCTACGACGAAATTCCCCCCCCCCCTCAATTCCCCTCTCTTTGTAAAGTTCTGGAAGTTTATATGATGAAATCTCTCTCTCCCTCCTTTCCCCTCTATCTGGAAGGTTCTGGAAGTTTCTATGACGAAATCTCTCTCCCCCTCAATTTCCCTTTCTCTGGAAAGTTCTGGAAGTTTATATGATGAAATCTCTCTCTCCCTCCTTTCCCCTCTATCTGGAAGGTTCTGGAAGTTTCTATGACGAAATCTCTCTCCCCTCCCTCCACCTCTTTCTGGAAGTTTCTACGACGAAATATCTCCCCCCTCAATTCCCCTCTCTTTGGAAAGTTCTGGAAGTTTATATGATGAAATCTCTCTCTCCCTCCTTTCCCCTCTATCTGGAAGGTTCTGGAAGTTTCTATGACGAAATCTCTCTCCCCTCCCTCCACCTCTTTCTGGAAGTTTCTACGACGAAATATCTCCCCCCTCAATTCCCCTCTCTTTGGAAAGTTCTGGAAGTTTATATGATGAAATCTCTCTCTCCCTCCTTTCCCCTCTATCTGGAAGGTTCTGGAAGTTTCTATGACGAAATCTCTCTCCCCTCCCTCCACCTCTTTCTGGAAGTTTCTACGACGAAATTTCTCCCACCCCCCCCCCCCCTCAATTCCCCTCTCTTTGGAAAGTTCTGGAAGTTTCTATGACGAAATCTCTCTCCCCCTCAATTCCCCTCTCTCTGGAAAGTTCTGGAAGTTTCTATGATGAAATCTCTCTCCCCCTCCATTCCCTCTATCTGGAAGGTTCTGGAAGTTTCTATGACGAAATCTCTCTCCCCTCCCTCCACCTCTTTCTGGAAGTTTCTACGGCGAAATCTCTCCCCCCCCCTCAATTCCCCTCTCTTTGGAAAGTTCTGGAAGTTTATATGATGAAAACTCTCTCCCCCCTCCCTCCCCGTCTCGTTGGGTGGTTCTGGAAGTTTCTATGACGAAATCTCTCTCCCCTCCCTCCACCTCTTTCTGGAAGTTTCTACGACGAAATATCTCCCCCCCCCCTCAATTCCCCTCTCTTTGGAAAGTTCTGGAAGTTTATATGATGAAATCTCTCTCTCCCTCCTTTCCCCTCTATCTGGAAGGTTCTGGAAGTTTCTATGACGAAATCTCTCTCCCCCTCAATTTCCCTTTCTCTGGAGAGTTCTGGAAGTTTATATGATGAAATCTCTCTCCCCCTCCCTCCCCGTCTCGTTGGGAGGTTCTGGAAGTTTCTATGACGAAATCTCTCTCCCCTCACTCCACCTCTTTCTGGAAGTTTCTACGACGAAATTCCCCCCCCCCCTCAATTCCCCTCTCTTTGGAAAGTTCTGGAAGTTTATATGATGAAATCTCTCTCTCCCTCCTTTCCCCTCTATCTGGAAGGTTCTGGAAGTTTCTATGACGAAATCTCTCTCCCCTCCCTCCACCTCTTTCTGGAAGTTTCTACGACGAAATATCTCCCCCCTCAATTCCCCTCTCTTTGGAAAGTTCTGGAAGTTTCTATGACGAAATCTCTCTCCCCCTCAATTCCCCTCTCTCTGGAAAGTTCTGGAAGTTTCTATGATGAAATCTCTCTCCCCCTCCATTCCCTCTATCTGGAAGGTTCTGGAAGTTTCTATGACGAAATCTCTCTCCCCTCCCTCCACCTCTTTCTGGAAGTTTCTACGGCGAAATCTCTCCCCCCCCCTCAATTCCCCTCTCTTTGGAAAGTTCTGGAAGTTTATATGATGAAATCTCTCTCTCCCTCCTTTCCCCTCTATCTGGAAGGTTCTGGAAGTTTCTATGACGAAATCTCTCTCCCCCTCAATTTCCCTTTCTCTGGAGAGTTCTGGACGTTTATATGATGAAATCTCTCTCCCCCTCCCTCCCCGTCTCGTTCGGAGGTTCTGGAAGTTTCTATGACGAAATCTCTCTCCCCTCACTCCACCTCTTTCTGGAAGTTTCTACGACGAAATTCCCCCCCCCTCAATTCCCCTCTCTTTGGAAAGTTCTGGAAGTTTATATGATGAAATCTCTCTCTCCCTCCTTTCCCCTCTATCTGGAAGGTTCTGGAAGTTTCTATGACGAAATCTCTCTCCCCTCACTCCACCTCTTTCTGGAAGTTTCTACGACGAAATTCCCCTCCCCCTCAATTCCCCTCTCTTTGGAAAGTTCTGGAAGTTTATATGATGAAATCTCTCCCCCCCCTCAATTCCCCTCTCTTTGGAAAGTTCTGGAAGTTTATATGATGAAATCTCTCTCCCCCTCCCTCCCCGTCTCGTTCGGAGGTTCTGGAAGTTTCTATGACGAAATCTCTCTCCCCTCACACCACCTCTTTCTGGAAGTTTCTACGACGAAATTCCCCCCCCCCTCAATTCCCCTCTCTTTGGAAAGTTCTGGAAGTTTATATGATGAAATCTCTCTCTCCCTCCTTTCCCCTCTATCTGGAAGGTTCTGGAAGTTTCTATGACGAAATCTCTCTCCCCCTCAATTTCCCTTTCTCTGGAGAGTTCTGGAAGTTTATATGATGAAATCTCTCTCCCCCTCCCTCCCCGTCTCGTTGGGAGGTTCTGGAAGTTTCTATGACGAAATCTCTCTCCCCTCACTCCACCTCTTTCTGGAAGTTTCTACGACGAAATTCCCCCCCCCCCTCAATTCCCCTCTCTTTGTAAAGTTCTGGAAGTTTATATGATGAAATCTCTCTCTCCCTCCTTTCCCCTCTATCTGGAAGGTTCTGGAAGTTTCTATGACGAAATCTCTCTCCCCCTCAATTTCCCTTTCTCTGGAAAGTTCTGGAAGTTTATATGATGAAATCTCTCTCTCCCTCCTTTCCCTCTATCTGGAAGGTTCTGGAAGTTTCTATGACGAAATCTCTCTCCCCTCCCTCCACCTCTTTCTGGAAGTTTCTACGACGAAATATCTCCCCCCTCAATTCCCCTCTCTTTGGAAAGTTCTGGAAGTTTATATGATGAAATCTCTCTCTCCCTCCTTTCCCCTCTATCTGGAAGGTTCTGGAAGTTTCTATGACGAAATCTCTCTCCCCTCCCTCCACCTCTTTCTGGAAGTTTCTACGACGAAATATCTCCCCCCTCAATTCCCCTCTCTTTGGAAAGTTCTGGAAGTTTATATGATGAAATCTCTCTCTCCCTCCTTTCCCCTCTATCTGGAAGGTTCTGGAAGTTTCTATGACGAAATCTCTCTCCCCTCCCTCCACCTCTTTCTGGAAGTTTCTACGACGAAATTTCTCCCACCCCCCCCCCCCCTCAATTCCCCTCTCTTTGGAAAGTTCTGGAAGTTTCTATGACGAAATCTCTCTCCCCTCCCTCCACCTCTTTCTGGAAGTTTCTACGACGAAATTTCTCCCACCCCCCCCCCTCAATTCCCCTCTCTTTGGAAAGTTCTGGAAGTTTCTACGGCGAAATCTCTCCCCCCCCCCTCAATTCCCCTCTCTTTGGAAAGTTCTGGAAGTTTATATGATGAAAACTCTCTCCCCCTCCCTCCCCGTCTCGTTGGGTGGTTCTGGAAGTTTCTATGACGAAATCTCTCTCCCCTCCCTCCACCTCTTTCTGGAAGTTTCTACGACGAAATTTCTCCCACCCCCCCCCCCTCAATTCCCCTCTCTTTGGAAAGTTCTGGAAGTTTCTATGACGAAATCTCTCTCCCCCTCAATTCCCCTCTCTCTGGAAAGTTCTGGAAGTTTCTACGACGAAATTTCTCCCACCCCCCCCCCCCTCAATTCCCCTCTCTTTGGAAAGTTCTGGAAGTTTCTATGACGAAATCTCTCTCCCCCCCTCAATTCCCCTCTCTTTGGAAAGTTCTGGAAGTTTATATGATGAAATCTCTCTCCCCCTCCCTCCCCGTCTCGTTGGGAGGTTCTGGAAGTTTCTATGACGAAATCTCTCTCCCCTCACTCCACCTCTTTCTGGAAGTTTCTACGACGAAATTCCCCCCCCCCCTCAATTCCCCTCTCTTTGGAAAGTTCTGGAAGTTTATATGATGAAATCTCTCTCTCCCTCCTTTCCCCTCTATCTGGAAGGTTCTGGAAGTTTCTATGACGAAATCTCTCTCCCCTCCCTCCACCTCTTTCTGGAAGTTTCTACGACGAAATATCTCCCCCCTCAATTCCCCTCTCTTTGGAAAGTTCTGGAAGTTTATATGATGAAATCTCTCTCTCCCTCCTTTCCCCTCTATCTGGAAGGTTCTGAAAGTTTCTATGACGAAATCTCTCTCCCCTCCCTCCACCTCTTTCTGGAAGTTTCTACGACGAAATATCTCCCCCCTCAATTCCCCTCTCTTTGGAAAGATCTGGAAGTTTATATGATGAAATCTCTCTCTCCCTCCTTTCCCCTCTATCTGGAAGGTTCTGGAAGTTTCTATGACGAAATCTCTCTCCCCTCCCTCCACCTCTTTCTGGAAGTTTCTACGACGAAATTTCTCCCACCCCCCCCCCCCTCAATTCCCCTCTCTTTGGAAAGTTCTGGAAGTTTCTATGACGAAATCTCTCTCCCCCTCAATTCCCCTCTCTCTGGAAAGTTCTGGAAGTTTCTATGATGAAATCTCTCTCCCCCTCCATTCCCTCTATCTGGAAGGTTCTGGAAGTTTCTATGACGAAATCTCTCTCCCCTCCCTCCACCTCTTTCTGGAAGTTTCTACGGCGAAATCTCTCCCCCCCCTCAATTCCCCTCTCTTTGGAAAGTTCTGGAAGTTTATATGATGAAAACTCTCTCCCCCTCAATTCCCCTCTCTCTGGAAAGTTCTGGAAGTTTCTATGATGAAATCTCTCTCCCCCTCCATTCCCTCTATCTGGAAGGTTCTGGAAGTTTCTATGACGAAATCTCTCTCCCCTCCCTCCACCTCTTTCTGGAAGTTTCTACGGCGAAATCTCTCCCCCCCCCCTCAATTCCCCTCTCTTTGGAAAGTTCTGGAAGTTTATATGATGAAAACTCTCTCCCCCTCCCTCCCCGTCTCGTTGGGTGGTTCTGGAAGTTTCTATGACGAAATCTCTCTCCCCTCCCTCCACCTCTTTCTGGAAGTTTCTACGACGAAATTTCTCCCACCCCCCCCCTCAATTCCCCTCTCTTTGGAAAGTTCTGGAAGTTTCTATGACGAAATCTCTCTCCCCCTCAAATCCCCTCTCTCTGGAAAGTTCTGGAAGTTTCTATGATGAAATCTCTCTCCCCCTCCATTCCCTCTATCTGGAAGGTTCTGGAAGTTTCTATGACGAAATCTCTCTCCCCTCCCTAAACCTCTTTCTGGAAGTTTCTACGGCGAAATCTCTCCCCCCCCTCAATTCCCCTCTCTTTGGAAAGTTCTGGAAGTTTATATGATGAAATCTCTCTCTCCCTCCTTTCCCCTCTATCTGGAAGGTTCTGGAAGTTTCTATGACGAAATCTCTCTCCCCCTCAATTTCCCTTTCTCTGGAGAGTTCTGGAAGTTTATATGATGAAATCTCTCTCCCCCTCCCTCCCCGTCTCGTTGGGAGGTTCTGGAAGTTTCTATGACGAAATCTCTCTCCCCTCACTCCACCTCTTTCTGGAAGTTTCTACGACGAAATTCCCCCCCCCCCCCCTCAATTCCCCTCTCTTTGGAAAGTTCTGGAAGTTTATATGATGAAATCTCTCTCTCCCTCCTTTCCCCTCTATCTGGAAGGTTCTGGAAGTTTCTATGACGAAATCTCTCTCCCCTCCCTCCACCTCTTTCTGGAAGTTTCTACGACGAAATATCTCCCCCCTCAATTCCCCTCTCTTTGGAAAGTTCTGGAAGTTTATATGATGAAATCTCTCTCTCCCTCCTTTCCCCTCTATCTGGAAGGTTCTGGAAGTTTCTATGACGAAATCTCTCTCCCCCTCAATTTCCCTCTCTCTGGAGAGTTCTGGAAGTTTATATGATGAAATCTCTCTCCCCCTCCTTTCCCTCTATCTGGAAGGTTCTGGAAGTTTCTATGACGAAATCTCTCTCCCCCTCAATTTCCCTCTCTCTGGAAAGTTCTGGAAGTTTATATGATGAAATCTCTCTCCCCCTCCCTCCCCGTCTCGTTGGGAGGTTCTGGAAGTTTCTATGACGAAATCTCTCTCCCCTCACTCCACCTCTTTCTGGAAGTTTCTACGACGAAATATCTCCCCCCTCAATTCCCCTCTCTTTGGAAAGTTCTGGAAGTTTATATGATGAAATCTCTCTCTCCCTCCTTTCCCCTCTATCTGGAAAGTTCTGGAAGTTTATATGATGAAATCTCTCTCCCCCTCCCTCCCCGTCTCGTTGGGAGGTTCTGGAAGTTTCTATGACGAAATCTCTCTCCCCTCACTCCACCTCTTTCTGGAAGTTTCTACGACGAAATTTCTCCCACCCCCCCCCCCTCAATTCCCCTCTCTTTGGAAAGTTCTGGAAGTTTCTATGACGAAATCTCTCTCCCCCTCAATTCCCCTCTCTCTGGAAAGTTCTGGAAGTTTCTATGATGAAATCTCTCTCCCCCTCCATTCCCTCTATCTGGAAGGTTCTGGAAGTTTCTATGACGAAATCTCTCTCCCCTCCCTCCACCTCTTTCTGGAAGTTTCTACGGCGAAATCTCTCCCCCCCCTCAATTCCCCTCTCTTTGGAAAGTTCTGGAAGTTTATATGATGAAAACTCTCTCCCCCTCAATTCCCCTCTCTCTGGAAAGTTCTGGAAGTTTCTATGATGAAATCTCTCTCCCCCTCCATTCCCTCTATCTGGAAGGTTCTGGAAGTTTCTATGACGAAATCTCTCTCCCCTCCCTCCACCTCTTTCTGGAAGTTTCTACGGCGAAATCTCTCCCCCCCCCCTCAATTCCCCTCTCTTTGGAAAGTTCTGGAAGTTTATATGATGAAAACTCTCTCCCCCTCCCTCCCCGTCTCGTTGGGTGGTTCTGGAAGTTTCTATGACGAAATCTCTCTCCCCTCCCTCCACCTCTTTCTGGAAGTTTCTACGACGAAATTTCTCCCACCCCCCCCCTCAATTCCCCTCTCTTTGGAAAGTTCTGGAAGTTTCTATGACGAAATCTCTCTCCCCCTCAAATCCCCTCTCTCTGGAAAGTTCTGGAAGTTTCTATGATGAAATCTCTCTCCCCCTCCATTCCCTCTATCTGGAAGGTTCTGGAAGTTTCTATGACGAAATCTCTCTCCCCTCCCTAAACCTCTTTCTGGAAGTTTCTACGGCGAAATCTCTCCCCCCCCTCAATTCCCCTCTCTTTGGAAAGTTCTGGAAGTTTATATGATGAAATCTCTCTCTCCCTCCTTTCCCCTCTATCTGGAAGGTTCTGGAAGTTTCTATGACGAAATCTCTCTCCCCCTCAATTTCCCTTTCTCTGGAGAGTTCTGGAAGTTTATATGATGAAATCTCTCTCCCCCTCCCTCCCCGTCTCGTTGGGAGGTTCTGGAAGTTTCTATGACGAAATCTCTCTCCCCTCACTCCACCTCTTTCTGGAAGTTTCTACGACGAAATTCCCCCCCCCCCTCAATTCCCCTCTCTTTGGAAAGTTCTGGAAGTTTATATGATGAAATCTCTCTCTCCCTCCTTTCCCCTCTATCTGGAAGGTTCTGGAAGTTTCTATGACGAAATCTCTCTCCCCCTCAATTTCCCTCTCTCTGGAAAGTTCTGGAAGTTTATATGATGAAATCTCTCTCCCCCTCCCTCCCCGTCTCGTTGGGAGGTTCTGGAAGTTTCTATGACGAAATCTCTCTCCCCTCACTCCACCTCTTTCTGGAAGTTTCTACGACGAAATATCTCCCCCCTCAATTCCCCTCTCTTTGGAAAGTTCTGGAAGTTTATATGATGAAATCTCTCTCTCCCTCCTTTCCCCTCTATCTGGAAAGTTCTGGAAGTTTATATGATGAAATCTCTCTCCCCCTCCCTCCCCGTCTCGTTGGGAGGTTCTGGAAGTTTCTATGACGAAATCTCTCTCCCCTCACTCCACCTCTTTCTGGAAGTTTCTACGACGAAATTTCTCCCACCCCCCCCCCTCAATTCCCCTCTCTTTGGAAAGTTCTGGAAGTTTCTATGACGAAATCTCTCTCCCCCTCAATTCCCCTCTCTCTGGAAAGTTCTGGAAGTTTCTATGATGAAATCTATCTCCCCCTCCTTTCCCTCTATCTGGAAGGTTCTGGAAGTTTCTATGACGAAATCTCTCTCCCCCTCAATTCCCCTCTCTCTGGAAAGTTCTGGAAGTTTCTATGATGAAATCTCTCTCCCCCTCCATTCCCTCTATCTAGAAGGTTCTGGAAGTTTCTATGACGAAATCTCTCTCACCCTCAATTTCCCTCTCTCTGGAAAGTTCTGGAAGTTTATATGATGAAATCTCTCTCCCCCTCCCTCCCCGTCTCGTTGGGAGGTTCTGGAAGTTTCTATGACGAAATCTCTCTCTCACTCCACCTCTTTCTGGAAGTTTCTACGACGAAATTTCTCCCACCCCCCCCCCCCCTCAATTCCCCTCTCTTTGGAAAGTTCTGGAAGTTTCTATGACGAAATCTCTCTCCCCCTCAATTCCCCTCTCTCTGGAAAGTTCTGGAAGTTTCTATGATGAAATCTCTCTCCCCTCCCTCCACCTCTTTCTGGAAGTTTCTACGGCGAAATCTCTCCCCCCCTCAATTCCCCTCTCTTTGGAAAGTTCTGGAAGTTTATATGATGAAAACTCTCTCCCCTCCATCCCCCTCTTTCTCGAAGGTTCGATGACGAAATCTCGTTCCCCCTCCCTCCCCGTCTCGTTGTGAGTTCTGGAAGTTTCTATGACGAAATCGTGTTGCTTGTAGTCTGTAGCGTGAAGTGTATGTAGTGTGGAATTTGTAGTTTGGTATTTCTAGTTCGTAGTTTGAAGTTTGATCTTTGTAGTTTGGTCTTTGATCTTTGTAGTTTGGTTTTTGATCTTTGTAGTTTGATCTTTGATCTATACCCGGGGATTGGGGACCCTGGGGGCCATAGGAGGGGGCGGGGCCAGAAGGGGCGGAGGCTGGACAGACGGCAGAGTGAGACTTCCGCGCTTTATATAGGAGTATGATATTCCTCCATGTTTCCCAATTTTCGCGAAAATCTTGCAAAACTGACAAATTATTAATATTTATTAATTATTGATTATTTTATCGATAATTACTGATATTTTGCATTCATACGTGATTATCGATATTCGGTGATAATTCACTATTTTTACCCATTTTTGCGAAAATATTAATAATTATTAATATTCGAGATATTAATCATAACTGATATTAATCATTGATAGCCAGAAGCTTATATTATTATTGTTATTAATATTAATTATTAATAATTAATAAGCAGTTCTCAGGTTAACGCCTGATACCTTTACCATACTACTGCCTTGTTTTGTCGCCGATTGACTTCTGGTGTCATGGGGAGAGGGAAACTCGGGAAGACCAACCCACACCGCACGACACGCCTTCTCCACGTAGGTGGTAGCATCGGTAACGGCTCTCTTGACGACAGAGTAGGTGAGATCAACGGAAGGAGGCGCCGATTATACGGTAGACTCGCGGCGGACGAGCTTCTTCACTTCGGCAAGCTCGTGACAAAGAGTATTGCACTCACATTTGGGAAGGGCGTCGATCTTGTTGTGAAGACGAGGGGCGAGAGAGGCGAAGAAGAGGGGAGGAGAGAGAGAGAGAGAGAGAGAGAGAGAGAGAGAGAGAGAGAGAGAGAGAGGAGGAGGAGGAGGAGGAGGAGGAGGAGGAGGGAATGAACCGCTCAGGACAAGAGAAAAGAAGGGGTTTGTTTATAAACTTTCGACCATTAAGGTCGAAACCGTCCCGTTTCAACCGTCCCGTGACCATTAAGATCATTTACAGGTCACGGAGGCACTTTCCCTATATATTTTTTTGATAAATCACAAAATCTCTGAAACGAAACATTGCCCCTCGCCTATTTGTTTTGTGTTGCAGTAGCTAAGAACGGTTTTTTTCTTGTTCACGGCTGCCTTTATTTGGTAGTGCGCTGCTACAATATATAGTGAAAAACTGGCAACGTTTGTCATTGTGGTTGGCTGATTCTAAATGACCAAGGAATTAGTTCACAATCGCTTTCGATAATGTATTCTTCGGGACTGATTTCTGGTCTTCTTCCAGCAGCTCCTTCAGCAGTGGGGCCATGCTGTCCGCGTGCTCTACCATGATGCCTCGAGCACCTGAAGAATTGAATTGATTGAGAAGACGACAACCTCATTTCTCTGCAGTTAAAGGAAGAGTGGCACGAATATAGTCAGATATATCTTACTAAACCCGATCGCACTTGCGAAACTCTCATGTTGCCAATTTTCGCTTAATCCGAGCTATGAGTGTTTGACTGTGTGCCAAGCGGGCTTGTTAGCTCAGGCACTGATTCGAGAGGGGGAAAGAGAGGGATAATGGAGAAAGCGCGCATGCAAATCAATGCGCGCCTCTCGGATGTGCGTTTTGCATACGTTAGTGTCTCCCCTTCTTTAACCATTACTATAACGATATTGATTAAATGAAACGATAATCGATTCCTTCTCGAAAGAGATCCGTCAGTTGCCGAGTGTCTTGTGCAATCGGTACCTGGTGTCATTGTGCGGACGGTGGCCAGGCGATCGAGCAAAGACTTGTACTCATTCTGCACTGTACTGTTTGGGTTCTTATGCAGTTTCGTGAACATGTACCTGCAAATACACGTTTACTCAATTACTTCAACCTATTTTATCTCGTCCGATAACTTCGTTACTAACTAGGTATGACTAGAGCTGCTCAGCCACATATAATTTGATTCTTCACGGTTGAAGCGACTAAGGGACATGCTAAATTAAGAAATGCGTAACTGTGTTAACTAGGGATATCAACTCAATACTTTCCAGTGTCTCTATCGACACAAGGCCCTGGTATTTGGTTGTGGTATTGCACCCAAGGAACGTATTCTCAGGGAAGAACTGGGCATTTCAACATCTTTTTTACCTGCTCAATTTATGAGGCCGTTTGCGTAATAGTCGAACAAAGCTTGGCACAGCAAAAAAGTCGAATATGCTCAAAAGTTCGTCCTAGGGGTAACTTTTGATTCTGAATCGATTGGTGTTTTCCGTTTTTCGATCAGAAGCTTCTGAATCTCGGTACGACGCGACGTCGGTTTGGCCAAATTCTTTTTCTACTATTAAAACTGCCCCGGGAAGGGTCAAAATTGTGCCAAATCTCGTGCACGCGACCAGAATTTAATTCTCTACAAAATGGAAAAAATTCGCTGTGCTAGCTGCTTTCGTTTTCGAGTTATAGCCATTTTTTGACACAGGGCCGGCGCGACCAAATCTCTCGGCCAGTTTGTAGAGAATCTTCTCCTGGTCATTTTGGTATATGGGGTTAAGCATTTGACTACCCCGCGAGATAATAGGCAACCTAAAACTGCGGCCAACTTGCGTTTTTTGCAGTTTTTCGAGTGTAACTTTTTTTATCTCTTAGTTTCATGATCTCTAACATAAAAATTCGTTTCGGCGCGCAAAAATACGCCAGAAAAAAACTATAGGTAGGGGCCACAAGCTCCGCTCCTTTTCCCTCGACACGCTTCCTCTCTAAAGCGAGATCGAGGGAGCACAAATCGTAGACGCAACTAAATGACTCGCCCAAAAGCTTGATCAGTAGCTATGACCACCCTAAATTCAATGGTCGAGGGCCAAACTTTGTCAGACTAGTTTGAGTAGGTCAAAATTCGAGAATTCGGTCGATTTTGGCCGAGTAGAGCATTTCCAAAGAGGCCACAATGTTTGGAACTTGATTTTCGGATTAGTTAGAATTTTTGAGGAATTTTAAGCACAAAAAATAATTTTTTCAAAGGGTGCCATCATGAAAACGAGCGAGCGGGGGGAGGGGAGCGAAAGGGCGGCGGGAGGGAGAGACGCGTGCGAGAGAGGCTCCGGTCCTTTATCTCGTCTCGCCTCTCCCCCCTCTTTGACTGGGAGAGGCGCGCTCGTTTCTCGAGCTCTCACGGTCTTCGGAGATGAGTTATCGACATACGTCCAAAAGCAAATATGATATTGAGAGCCTGGCGGTCACAATGAGCCTACTGTTGACCCGATTCCCAAAACTCTGATATCCACCTTGTGGCCCCTACCTATAGGGACGTATTTTTTAGAAAATGATTTTTTGACCCAAAAATCGATCTCGACGGTGACGTCGGGGTCTTTAAAAAATCATATTTTCAAAAATATATATCTATAGGAGTTTTTGGCGTATTTTCGCACGTAGAACCCGAATTTTTATGTTAGAGATCATGAAACTAAGAAATATAAAAGTTACACTCGAAAAACTGCAAAAAACGCAAGTTGGCCGCAGTTTTAGGTTGCCTATTATCTCGCGGGGTAGTCAAATGCTTAACCCCATATACCAAAATGACCAGGAGAAGATTCTCTACAAACTGGCGGAGAGATTTGGTCGCGCCGGCCCTGTGTCAAAAAATGGCTATAACTCGAAAACGAAAGCAGCTAGCACAGCGAATTTTTTCCATTTTGTAGAGAATTAAATTCTGGTCGCGTGCACGAGATTTGGCACAATTTTGACCCTTCCCGGGGCAGTTTTAATAGTAGAAAAAGAATTTGGCCAAACCGACGTCGCGTCGTACCGAGATTCAGAAGCTTCTGATCGAAAAACGGAAAACACCAATCGATTCAGAATCAAAAGTTACCCCTAGGACGAACTTTTGAGATTATTCGATTTTTTTGCTGTGCAGGCTCCTGTTGGACTTTTACTGAGTCTAACGCAAACGACCTCTTATGTTAAGACCTCTTGATCGGCCATATCGTCTATTGATCACCTTTTCAGGCATCGTTTATATCTGTTCTGTTCGTTTTTCACTGCAACGACGTTGGTGAGACCCTCGACATTGGGGTCGAAGAGGACGATCATATTGAGAAGCAACATCACTGGTTCATCTGATCGGTATTCCTCCTTGAACATCGTGTACAGTCTGTAAGGAGATATTCAATGGTCTAATTAGGGCATCATTTCCATCAATGGCATAAACATTGCTCTTGTCTCACATCTTCTAAAGAACTCTGATTTCACGAAAAAACACCAGCGCTAGAGTGGCTAGATTGGATGAGGCATACCGTATGCTCTTCTCGAACATGTTAACACCAGTTGCGTCGTCATTCATAGCATCCATCTTGATCTTGTAATCGTGATCAGATGTCGGGCCCTGCGTATTATTATTTGTGTGCAATGGCCCTATCTTTAGCAGTATTCATCACACTGTCTGTCTTGTACTGTGCTTGTCATATCAAACCTGTGGTATTAAAACTCAGGATGAAAATGAACCTTCCACGCGTTTTCCTTTGGATCGTACGCCATGGCTCCTCGGATGATCATCACATCAAGGTAACAGCCTGCAAGATCGAATCAGTCATTTATTGCAGCCTCATTTATCCAACACTCTCATTTATGTGTTTTATAAAACACAAACGTCATATATGGCGTATACATGGACGATGATCCCTGGTTGCTGGCAAGAGAAAGCTCACTTACTTTTGTAAAGTTTCATTTGGTCGGTATCGTGTAGTTCTATCATGGCTGGGAACTTGCGCGCCATGAGGATCATCCGCTTGATGGCCCCCACCTGCGAGGACAAAGATCAAGCTTCAAACATCAAATACGACGCATACCATCATATGCAACATGGTGACCTTGGAGGGTAATTCCTGTGAGTGAAGTTTACTTTCTTCTGTCGGTAATGGGCCCTTCCAGGCGTCCTTGGAAAATCGGAAATCAGTCAAGCATAAACAAGATTTTTAATTCCTTTAATAAAGTCTAAAGATCAAACTTGGCTAACCTTGTTGGTCTGGAGCACGAAATTGAGAAGATCTGTGTCATCTTTCTCCATCAAACCAAACTCCTCATCGACTGCAATGTGTGATCAAAGATCAGAGATAATAGAAATCAAGCAATCAAAATTATCAAGACAAAATACAAAAAAAACGTTTATATGCCAAAGGCTTCTAGTCAATTTCATAAATCATCGTTTAAAAAACTATAGACAGGACGAGCCAACTGTCATCACTCACTAATGGGCTTAAGTCCGAGCATCTGCTGTGAAGGGGGGAAGTGTCGATCGTTTAGATACGAGTCCTGCAGCTCGCACAGCTCTGGGTGCCCTTCCTCCACGCTCATTGCGAGTGTTTGTTTCTGAACAGTGTGTTTAGTCGGTGAGATGTGGCACTATCCCTTCTAGTCTAGTATATAGGAAGGACATGTAATTTAAATAAAAAATAGCACTAATGATAGAGACTTCACAAATGTGTCTTCACAAATGACGAGTGGAGCAGCCTGATCGGTCAAGTCTAACTATTTTAAAACTCGATGAATATGGTCGAGGAGACGTGATTGAGGCACTTCCAATGAATGAAACACACTGCTCCACTCGTTATTTATTAATAATATTTTTTCATTAATTTTAGAATAAAAATAGAAGGGAAAAAGTAAATCCTCGAATTGTGGTTGCTCGGCAAAAGTTAGAGTACGCGCGTATTCATATTCCGACTTCCGTTGTTTATCTTTAAAACTTGCAAATTGGCTGCAAAGGATGGGACTCGAACCTGAGGGTCCAGGTTTAGTAAACGCGTGCGCTACCGATTGAGCCACAAGACCATGTGATAGACAGTCTCACGTGCGCTACATGATTGTGTTAGGGTGGATTAGGCGAAGAATGCATAGTGGGAGCCTCGAGATCACTTTTTCAATTGTTTCTCGACAATGCGTTGAGATTTTGGCAAACGGCCAAAATCATGATGTTATTGGGTCCCAGAGGGGTAATTTGGTACTACATTTCGCCTGACTGGATGAAATCGGCTCTCGACCCTGTGGTCTCTAACTAATGATTCGGTCTTAGGAGTGAAAAGGTAGAGGGGGATATCTCACCGTGGCCAGAGCGCTGTCAATCATCGAGTACTGGTTCTTTGCTGTGTCTAGCCAGTCGATATCCGAGGCTGCAATATGGGAGTCAAGCCAAGACATTTGAGCTGGTGAACGTGTGCTAAGCTTCACATCTACATCTTTCGCCTGCCTCGTGCACCTTACACTATACCTTATGATGTTGCATCCTCTCTACCACAGAACTCCCTACCATTCTCTGAGTACTCATTCGACGGGAGTAGCGCTGACAAGCCCATGTCATTTGGCTGCAAGTTGGCACGTCTTCTGTCTAACGTCGCTTCCCATTCCTCCTGTGCCTATTATTCAAAACTTTCATGATGTATTCTCATTAATATCTACCTGATCCACGATCGGGCGACCGCTCTCGTATTTCCCGCATTTGCATGCGCAGCAGCAACGGTTGATTAGAGACGGGGTGGCTTGTTGTAGGAATTCCCGCTGATGTGCCGCTACCATCAGTTGCTGATTTGTAGACAGAGCACGCGTCTCCCTGGCGAGTATGGATGGGTCGCCAAGTGATGCCATCGTGGACGGCCGTAAAGAGTCGACGAGCGAAGGAATGGAGGCAGATAGTCTCTCCTGCAGATTAGCTGTTGGAGCAGTGGATGTAGACTGATTCATCTGCTATTCGAACGTAATCGCATGTGCCGTTACCTTAGAGTTGATGGATATCGGAAGCAATGCAGGATCGGGAAGTGGTCGATGGGACTGCTGCACGACAAGAGATGCTGCAGCCTGATCAGAGACCGCCTCCGGCTGCTGCTTTCTGCGCTCTCTTAAGGAATTAAGCATAATCAATAAACAATCGATGAATAACCCGTGAGACTAGGCCTGCTATCTTCTTGTCGACTTGACAATGAACATATATCAACATTATTTTGGTATGGTATCTTCCTTCTCTCCATACTATCCCAACCCAGCATTTGCATAACTCAGCAAATAAGGTGTTTAGCTCACCTATTTGCCTCTACTCTGGCTTTCTTCTCTTGTCGTGCCTCAACAGTCATTATCCATTCCTTCTTCATTCCCACCTGAACAACTATTTTAAGACTATTGATGTTGAGAGAAGAGAGACAACTCGCTTCATATCAGATTCCCGTTGACCATACACTATTATGTACTTATGAGTAATGATTGGTCTTTCGCTGACCTGGAAACATTTCATGAGACGGCATCTCTGGCAGAAGCGACGAGAGAGAAGGATGACATCGCACGAATTTTTAAACGGACACTTGAGCTCATTTTCCTGGCAATTCGCAATCGATAAAACTATTCAAATAGCTAGTATTGCTTCAAAATCCCTCTCAAGCATCCCAAAAGTATATATTGTTTGAACGGATAACCGTTATTATGACTAGAGACCATAGGCTCCGCCCACTTGAGGGCAATAGAGAGTTGCCCAAAATCCGCAAGACCGACCACACATCCGATTCTCAACCAATCGGGCCGATCAAAAGCATTTTCTGTAGCTCTCAGTAGTCTTCACAAATGACGAGTGGAGCAGCCTGATCAGTCAAGTCTAACTATTTTAAAACTCGATGAATAGGGTCGAGGAGACGTGATTGAGGCACTTCCAATGAATGAAACACACTGCTCCACTCGTTATTTATTAATAATATTTTTTTCATTAATTTAAGAATAAAAATAGAAGGGAAAAAGTAAACCCTCGAATTGTGGTTGCTCGGCAAAAGTTAGAGTACGCGCGTATTCATATTCCGACTTCCGTTGTTTATCTTTAAAACTTGCAAACTGGCTGCAAAGGATGGGACTCGAACCTGAGGGTTCAGGTTTAGTAAACGCGTGCGCTACCGATTGAGCCACAAGACCATGTGATAGACAGTCTCACGTGCGCTACATGATTGTGTTAGGGTGGATTAGGCGAAGAATGCATAGTGGGAGCCTCGAGATCACTTTTTCAATGGTTTCTCGACAATGCGTTGAGATTTTGGCAAACGGCCAAAAGCATGATGTTATTGGGTCCCAGAGGGGTAATTTGGTACTACATTTCGCCTGACTGGATGAAATCGGCTCTCGACCCTGTGGTCTCTAACAGTACTGACCCAAAATCTCAGATCATTCATTGTCTGAGACACAGCACTCCAATGAATTTATAATGAATCCAATGAATGAATCCAATGCACTCATAATTTATGACAGATGTACATAGGAAATCATCTTAGATTTCTAGGTTATTCACTCTTCCTTCTTCTCTTATCAATGTTGCAAGAAGATTTATCTCAGGACATGACTATCATTTCGAGATAATATTGCCTAATAAAATCGGCCATCACGTACTTTATTGGCGTTCCTTCTGAAGAAAGCCTTGCAACTCTCACAGGAGCTCACGTTGAAATTGAAGCTGTATGCTTTGTCGCCGCACACGAGACAGATCTGCAAGGGAATCCGTACTTTATCTCGATATTCCTTCTCTGATCTCTCCAAGTCGACGGCTAGATAATATGCCTACTACTGAATATCTATATTTTTCTGTTTTGGATTATGCTAGATAAAGGAAAATAAAGAGTCAACCTTATTGGCAGCTCTTTCCTTGCTTTCCTTGATCGATATCAAGGGGCATCGCTTACGAGAAGAGTCTTCGTCGTCGGAACCTGTGATATCCCTATTTATGATCCCTAATTCATATCATGATTACCTCTCAGTGATTATCACGTTTCGGGTCCTAAATAACTCTTATCTTGCTCCACTATCCTACTCATTGTAACATCACAGAACAAGTGCCAGAGAATAAAAGTACAATCAGGGCTAACTAAAGCACTTCATTGTCATTTTGACTCAACGCATACATCTATCCTTTCTAATGGATCTTCTCTTGTCTGAATTCGATAAACTAGTCGTCATCTACTCTTCACAAGAGTTCCACTAATCCTTCCACCAAAGTGATCACTTCTCACTAGTCAATCAACATTATTCCCAGTGGATGTGCTAAGTATCTCCCTAGTGAGACTGAGACTTCACTCACGGGGGGAGGACACGGTAGCAGTTCTCTTCATCAGATAAGAGATTGAGAGATACCTCCTGTAATCAAAGTGATCCCAGATTACTTTTTTGTACAATTAAATGGATGCACACGCTATGGAAAGATCTGTAGCTTAGTTGAGGAACAAGATCATGCATGGATCCTAGAGAAAATGCTGGTATCTAATCAATGAGGCTATCACAGATCGGCGCTAACTATCATTGGGTGAGGATTTGAAACATTAAAAAAAACTAGCAAAAACTAGCAAAACATGTGGAAAACAATCAATTATTGCCATTAACAAAGCAAGGAAATAAAGGAAAAAGTGTCAAGTCTAGAGATGAGGGAGGAGGCAGTGTGTGGGGAGTAACACCTGCATAATCACACATTAGTGGATAAATGAGAGAAGGTCTACCTCTGGGTGGTCTATATGCCAGGAGGAACACGCAGTAAGGTATGTGACGGGGTCAACCTGGTCCCTTCCCGCGTTAAGCCAGATTCAAGCGGGTGGAGTACCACTCGATATTCACCACTCGCTCCCTACCTCGCTCCGTATCTCTACATCTTAATCCAAGGGTTGAAATGACAGAAGAATCACAGCAATTGAGAAATCGCCACAACAAATGATCTATGCGATTTATATTCGTTTATTTATACCTCGGAGTCTTCTACTCTTGCCATTCGTCCTTAATTTTTCTTTATATCTATGTGGTACTTTTATTGATGGCATGAGCAAGTCCGGAACCTTCAATGGTGTCTATGGGATCTTTTAGACAGAAGATACTAGATGAGATTGTCTGTACTTGAAATGGAAAACCAGTTGACGCTGTCGCTCTCGTTGAGATTCTTCTGCCAATCTCCACTCCTCATGGCAGACAAGGATGGGCCATCATTCAAGCTGTAAGACGAACGGCCTAATTTCATAATGCATAAACCATTGTCTTTTTTTCGTGTGGAATTGGGGCAGGAAAGGGGAAGGGAGGGATCGATCTTCTCATTTGAGTTGCACATTGATGATTGACGAGTGGAGGGAACTTCGTAAGCAGACGATCTATGGAAGCAAGGAATCAATCATGATATCAACTAGATAGTCAATGCTTCTACAATACCTCAACCGAATCTCCTCATTGAAGTCAATGATTTTCGTTTGCTGCTACCTCTTCTTTCCTTGTTCACTCAAGTAAAAAATCAGCAATAAATGGATCTTAGCTTGGTAATCCTGTCCAACGTTATCTAACATGAAGCATTGATAAATAAAATTCATAATTCATTTCAGACTTTCTCCACTAGACTACCTTTTACAGATCTTAGTAATTTTGGTGGGATTGCTCAAATCGAATTCGAAATTGGCGCATTGCTAGTCCTTGCCATCATTTCCATTCCCCATTCCTGCACTCCCTCATTCCCTCATCCTTCTCCTCCTCGTGAGTGGTCTCTTCCCACTCTCTTCTCCTCTCCAATGGGGAACACCGCGTGGCTATTCATCACGCGTCTCGCCCTGACGCTCCTGCTCTTCATCGAGGTATACGGTAGACTGGGAGTACTGTTGTCCCTGGACACGGTATTTCGGTAGATCAAGCCAGTTGGTCATACTAATGATGGCATCATTCAGGCCTTCTTCCACGCTTGCATCGTCATCTTCGGCCATCTACTACACTCTAATCTCAGAGAAAATTCCTTGCAGGTTACTGTAGTTCCCTTCTTCCGGGGTTACTGTATCTCTCTCTAGATGCCCCGCCCACTTTTCTACTACTGCTGCACGGTTCTGGCGGGGACTGCACTGGCAACAGCCGTGAGCAAGATACATTATCCCCCTATCGTAGCTAGAATCAACATTACCGTACCACTACCGTAATCACATGCATCCACACACAGTTATTGTAACTTGAACGCTACCGTAACAATCGCTTACCGTAGCCTTTGGACTATTATTGTACCGTAATCCTTGATTGGACTACCGTACTCTCTTCAGATCTCCGTTTCTTGCTGTTGTCTGGATCGGAGCAGAAACGAGCGAGCAGTCACAGCACTCGTGTTTGTTTTCCAAACATTGCTTACTACTTGATTCGAGTCTCAAACGATGAATTTGATATGGAATATCATACTAAATAATCTGCAGATTCTCCTTCGTCGTTGCACTCACTCTTCTCGCTTTATCTTAGCTCGTCATTCTGATTGGTCAGTTAACGATTCTTATTCAATCTATTTATTCAGGAGTGAATTACAGTACTCCTCCATCGATTACAGTAGTTTCAGTACATTTAATTACCGTACTTTTCGAAGTGCCTGAGTACCGTACCACGGAGACAATAATCGCTACTGCTGGTACGACAAGGAAAGTAACCACAATAATTGATCCTAATGCAGCGCTTCTTCTCATCTCCATTGTCATCATCGTTCTGGTCAAGCTACAGCACCACTTAACGAGTAATATTCTTGAAATTCTTAAATACTGTAGTGGTTCTTGTCCTAATAATCTCCTTTCTAGTCGTTCGTCTTCGTGGGTATCTCCATCCCTCATCATCATCGGATTCTGGAAAGGCTCGTCCCACTCTGGCCGGACCCGTGGGACCCGGGGGAACTCCCTCTCCTCCCGCCAATGGTCTCTACGTCCCACTCAATCCACCCGATCCTGAGCTCTACGCAAAACTAAAGGAACACGAGGAGGGCTGCGTAAAAGGTACGGTAGAAGTGCTGTAGGATTGCTGTAGGGGGGGGGGGCGTGTTCTGTGGTAGTACGTATGATTGGTGTAGCATGAATGAGCGATAAAGTGAATGATATAGTTACTGTACAGTGAAAAAGATGGAACATTTATTAGTTTTTCATTTGTTCAAATGCAGCAAGTGTTCAGCTCACAATCTGAACATGTTCGACTACTATCAAGCCCCGGACACTCGTTGCTGTCGACCACCCAATCCACGCGAACACTCGGTTGTAGTTTGAAGAGGAGATTACGGTAGCCAACCCCCTACCGTACCCCCACCACAAGTTCTTCTCACGCAGTGCGTGTCACTATCATCGTCTATATGATATAAAGCCAATTTTCAAAGAAATTGTTTCGGAATGTACGACTTTTCAAATTCTAAGATAAGTAACGGTTATGAAGACGGAATCCATTGGAAATATGAAGACTCAAACTTGTGTTAAGGATCGATAGTCGATCCTTTGTTTCTCATCTCTTGATTGATTCTCCTTCTCCCATATCCTGATGACAAATGCCCCTGTTTCCCCGATCACTGATCTGAGGGCGTAGCTTAGCTGAAGCGCCGGCAATCCTCTGATCGTCGGGAGTTGGCCCCGGAGTCGAGACACGAACCGGTTGTCCCATTCCCCATCTAGTCCCCTTTCGTAGTTGACGCGGTTATGCTAGGTTATATGGGTTGATAAACCGTTGTCTAATGACTATTGTATGTCCCTAACGCCTCAAAGCACCATAACTTTCACCCTTGCCATTTAAACACGGGGAGGCTGGGAACCTCGGTGATGAATAGTAAGTTATATCTCACTGATTTTTTCGTCATACCATTGTATGTATCTGTCTTGCGAGTTCATCAGATAATATGGCGAATCAGAGCGATGTATTGTTGCAGATGGAATTGTATGTAGTCTGTCGTTCTCGTATTGGTCTCGCTCTCCCTCTATAGATAAAAAAACATAAGACGAATTATAAAAATGAACCCGTGGGCGAGAGATGAAATGACAAAAGAACGGCAAATGTTGGAAGAAAGGCACTGAGATTCCATTGAGCTCATAGGGTGAAAGATCAAAGAACAGAGTCGAAGAATGCCTACACGTCGAATGATTTGTCATAATCGGAATAAACTTGCTGGAAGAGAGTCATCGGGGGCGGGGCTTCAGCTGTCAAAGCTTAAACGGAATTATTATTTTCTAAATTCGTTAAATTTGTTGCCATACCTGCATAATCTAGTGATGGTTGAGGGCGCTTCTTAACTGAAAGGGGCACTGGCTGCAGTCGAAGGGGCGCCCCTGGATGGTGATGCTGCTGATGAAGCTGCTGCTTCAGACGCTGCAATGACTCGTTATTCCATAGTTATGATAGCGGTTTATGTGACCGTTTCCGTTCTATCATAAGCCGAAAAGGCGAAGATAAGCTCTTTATCTATTTACAACCCGAGTATTGAGTGCTTCGACATCATAGAATAAATATGGCATTTCCATGATTGACTATCCATTCTGGCAACTCAGGCACCTGTTCATCGTTCCCGTTGTGATCTACCACGGGAGGGGGAGGAGGCAGACTATCGATTGGTGGGCGGAGCCTTCGATCCTCTCGTCGGAACCTTACCGTATCCTGAGATGCCAAGGAACCAGGAGTAGATCGATCGATTATCGATTGGGAAGGAGGAAGAGGGGCAGCCTTGTCGAATGAGATCATAGTGGGTCGATGGCTGTGCTCTCGCTCCTCCTCAGCTCGAGATACTGTAGCGAATACGGTAGATCCGAGGAGGTCTGGACGGCGCATCTGGCAAGTGAAAAGTGTTTGTTTATGGGTCATTACTTTCTTATCTCTTCACCATTGCAATGTTTGACAGCTCATTTTATAGCAAGAAAAATCTAATCTCAATAGATTTGTTCATACCTCAACAGCCGGGGGTTCCCTGGCTGAACTTTTCTTCTTAGCTGGACTATCTTCATCTGTTGAATCCTTCCGTTTCGTTGTTCGACTAAATGGCATGATAATTTTTTCGTGCTGTCAACAAGTCAACCTTTTCGTTGTAAACTGGTAGTATTTTCTCACAAATTTGAATACAGTGGTGCATATTTCTCACCGGTTCTACGATATGTTTTGACCATAACTCATTTTGAAAGTGATAACATACATTCTGCAGATGAGAATGAAGACTGTGAGGGCGAAAATGCAGAAGAGAATGAGGAGAGGGAGATGGTAATCAATTGGACTGAGATGAGGAATAGAGGCTGAGGAAGGGGGAGATGGAGTGGTAGAGATCAGACCTCAAGTATTGCATTATTACAATATTAGCCATTGTTCTTTCACTTCGTCCATGGTACTCAGAAACACTCAAATGCACTGCTCTTTAGAGCATTAATCTATATTTCTTCACCCAATCACTACAGTATCTCAGACTACCGTACCTCCTCCGATCAAAGGAGCATCGTCGTCGAAATTTCCCGCTGCATCAGTATCACCTGTAAGAGACATCTTTCACTTTGTCGACCGATCGATAATCTCACCTGGTAATACGGTAATGTGAAGAGTTACGAGTGCTGGTTGCATTGCATCTGCCCTCACTTCCAGATCGATTGTCTCCGTGACCTACCAATTACAGTACTATTTTCATTTAAATACCACATCTCATCTGCAGAATGTCTGTTATCACTTTCAAAATGAGTTATGGTCAAAACACCTCTCCTCACATCGCTCATTTGATAACTTCTATAGTAACAGAGATGCCAAATATTCTCATTGCCCTCTTGTCCAAGAGTGAGGGTCGGTCGGTCTCCAGTTTTCTCCGATGGCTCACGTCTAACCGCAAGTCACGTGCGTCTACCGATCGATAACAACAGCTGAGAGTTTTGTGCCGGGCTCAAAATCTTCCGATGGCACTATCAGAGGTTACCCATTCTGTCTCTACGTGCTCGCTCCCCGATTCTCGTACACCTCAGCCTCAATCGCCCGCCGCCCGATTCTCGTCGTTCATCACTCGTTTCACAACGTCAACGGACGATGCCATCCCTCCCGTTCGAGCCATGAAGGTCTCAATGGATGCAATGAACGTCAAGATCGAAAGCATGGAGTCAAGTAATCAAGCAGTGAGTCATCGTGTTTCGGAATTGGAGAAGAGCCACGAACGATTGTGGGATGAGAACAGAAGACTGAGAGAGCAACTGATAGAGAAGAAACCCGTTCCCCTCCCTCTTCCCTCTCAAACTCCTGCTCCTTCCGCACCAAAACATTCCGAGACACTCGCACCCACCGAACCCCCCTCCCCCATTCAACCCAAAATGATTCTCCAGAATTGTGAGAGTAGAATGAGAGATGTGGTTGAGGACGTTGAACGGGAAAGGGCGATCGTCCTCTACGGTTTGCCTGAGTTCGCATCAATGCCCCCTCCGAATAGGGCATTGAACGATCGCGCGCAGGTCATGGACATCCTTTCCCACCTCGGAATCCAGGCTGTGCCGACGTCTGTCTTCCGCATGCCGGTGGGTGGAGCGCCCGACTCCAAGGGTCGTCTTCTCAAGGTGATCATGCCCTGCTCCAAACTGCAGCGCCTGGTCATCTCAAGACGGCACTTGTTGGCCAATTTCAACCATGGTCGAGTCTGGCTGCGTCCCTCATTGACACGCGAAGAGAGGGCGAACTCGACCGATAAGCCGTTCTCGTACAACATCCCCAATCAAAACAGATCATCAGCGGCCACGGTAACGAGGGGAGCGCGGAGTCAGGGTGTTATCAGTTTCTGGAACTCTACGATGCGTGCTCCACTTCGGGGTTCGGGTCGTGGCGATACCAAGATTGATGTCACCCAGCCTTCCTCGTCTCTCTCGTCCTATGGTCGCCCTCCCCCATCCATTCATAACTCACCCACTCCTTTTTGAGTGGTAGAGGTGTACGCAAGTGTGCTGAGCCTCCTAAAGTTACCGTGATATATGCTAACATCCGATCTATCTTGAATGAGGTGAACCATAGTAATTTGAAGTCTCAACTTGAGACGAATGCGTATCTCGTTTATTGTTTCACTGAGTCATGGCTACGAAAATCAGACCCTGATGGAGTGGTTCTTGGGTCACTTTCTAAAAACTACTACATTGTACGGTGTGATCGTGCGAGAAAACGTGGTGGTGGAGTTTGTATGATCATTCACTGCAGCATTGATTTCAAGTTGATTTTCGCTGAGTCCAAAACTGAATCACATGAACTACTGATTGTAGATCTGCGTGTTGGTACCCAGAGTACGCGAATTATTCTGGTATACAGAGTCCCTGCATTGTCTCAAACTAATAGCGCGTTTATCTGGGAGAAATTAGATCACTTCACAAAATGCACACATCCAACAGTTGTCGTTGGTGATTTCAATCTCCCTGAAGGGAAATGGCCACTTGAATATCTAAAATACAATGCTGTCAACACTGACTTCATTGATTGCTGTACTGAAGTAGGACTTCATCAGCGTATCACATTTCCGACGAGAGGAAATGCTTTTCTAAATTTACTACTGACAGATTCCGACGGAATTGTCGAAAATATTGAGCAGTTGCCGAACTATGGCAATTCAGATCATAAAGCATTCACATTCCAATTGACGATGAAAACAGAGCCGCAAAAAGCTAGATATGTAAAGAATTTTCGAAAAGCGGACTATGCTGCGATAAATTCTTTGTTTTCTAGTATTGACTGGCTTCTGTTTTTCAATGTGAGTGAAACTGTGAATGAGATGTATGAGAAGTTAATTCATCTACTCGAGGAAATATTCGAGAAATCTGTCCCTTTGATGAGGATAGATTCAACTGGGAAACCACTGCCTGGTCATATTCATAGACTCTCCAAGAAACGTCACGATACTTGGATAACATTTTTGAATGACGGAAAACCTTCGTCAAAGAAACGTTTTGAAAAGCTTCATGCCGAATATAACCAGGAAGTGACTAAGTACCACAACAATTACGAGAGAAAAATCATATAGACTAAGAACCAGAAGAAATTCTATGGTTACATAAAATCGAAACTTTCTAATGCATGTACTTCTGCTGTAGACTGTCTCATAGATGAATCAAACCATCAAATTGAGTCGGACAGCGATAAGGCAGAATTACTGGCAGAGACATTCTCAAGGGTTTTCACCAAAGACAATGGTGACACCCCATCTTTTTCTCATGAAAGAGAGAAAGTTTCGAATTTTTATGACGACCCCTTCTGTCGATTTGAAATTTGTGAGCTCATTGAAAAGTGGAAAGCATCATCGTGTCGAACTCCAGATAATATATCTATGATTTTCATTAAATCAACTGCAGTTCCTCTTTCTGCTGCTCTTGAGATCATTTTTCGAAAGTCGTATGAATTATCACAAGTTCCCGACCGGTGGCGCTCTTCAACAATAACACCTCTCAAAAAGAAAGCTCCATTTTCAAACCCGTCAAACTACAGACCTGTGTCAATCACAAGCTTCTTCTGTAGGGTATTTGAGAAATGCCTTGCTAAGCAAATGATTGCTGACTGTGAGAGCTACGGTCTCTTCCCTGACACGCAGTTCGGCTTTCGAAAAAAACGCTCAGTTGAAACACAAATGATCGAAGTGGTCAATGAATGGTCCAAGGCAATTGATGAGCACAGGTGTGTCGATGTGATATACTTTGATTATGCCATAGCATTCGACACAGTGAGCCATCCAAAGTTGATTCAAAAGATTTCCAAAATGGGCTTTCCACTGCTGACCGTGAGATGGATTGAGGAATACTTATCAAACAGAGTATTCAAAGTGAGAGTCAAAACGACATTATCGGAATCAAGACCGGTCATTAGTGGAGTCCCACAAGGATCAGTTCTGGGTCCTCTCCTATTCAATCTATTTACTGCTGATTTATCGCAGGTTATAGAAAGGAATGGGTGCAAAAGCTTTACTTTTGCAGACGATCTTAAAATATTCCTATCATTCGAAAAAGATGAGTCAAGTGGTCCTCTGAAACTTCAGCAATGTATTGATTCCATCCTGGAGTGGAGCGACATTTGGCAACTGAGTATTGCAAGTGAGAAGTGCAATGTGCTCCACTTAGGAAATGGAAATCAGTTATCGAAGTATTATTTGAGTGGCATTCCAATCGATCGGAAATCGTCGATGAGAGATCTAGGCATTCAGATCGATAACGAGTTGACATTCAGAGAACACTTTGACATAGTGATCCAAAAAGCTGCGCTCCGTTCCAACCTAATTTTCCGTGGACTCAGCACCAACAATGCTGCAGTAATGGTCAATGCATACACTACCTACGTTAGGCCTATGGTAGAATTCAGTCCTAGCGTCGCTTTCCCAGTTTCTGATAGAGAAGCTGTTAAACTCGAAAAGCTTCAAAACAAAGTGACGAGGCTGATTAGCTACAAATGTATGGGATACAACTTTGAAAACAGACCGTTACCAGTGGAACGAAACGAGATGCTCAAACTTAATACGTTGATGTACCGTCATAAGGTCAATGACTTCAAACTAGCTTATGAAATGCTGTTCGGGAATTCGAGATTGTCCCGGTTCAGAAACGATTTTCTTGTTCTATCCAAATCTAATCTCAGAGGCGCAGGCTTCAAAGTGTGTCGAGAAAAATTTAGAACAAAGATTCGCGAGTACAGTTTTGCGAACTGAGTAGGTAAAGTACTGCATGATGTACTTCGAAAAGGAAAGATACCTACAAACTATGCAGAGTTCATGAATGTGATGTGTAAGGAGGTTGGATGATCTGTAAACTTGCTCACTCTACTCGCTTAGATTCCCCTATCTCACACATTATATTGTTCTACTTGTTCCTTCCCCCTTCCCCCTCCCCACCCCACCCCACAACAATTCCAACTGTGCGGATAAATCTATTCTATTCTATTCTATTCTATTCTATATGCGCTAATAAAGAGGAATTATCTAGATAGAAACTTCCGATTTTTGAGTTAGAATTCCGTCCAAATGATCCATTGGCATACCTCATTAACCACCACATCCTTGGACGTATAATACAGTCTTCCCCTCTGCACATCTGCGAAAGTGAAGAAGAGAGGAGTATCTTCCTCTTTCAATCCTTGAAAGATCAAAGATCACAGTGGAATCAGAATATCACTCGATACCAGGTTTAGACGTGGTAGTGGATGGTTCTTCTCCTGGTCCATGAATTCCATTCAGCACGAGACGACCATACATTAATGAGGAGGCAACGAGAAAACGAGGAGTCGAACCCTCCAATGCACAGTGCTTGATGAAGATATAATCGGCTTTGGAAAGGAATGAGATAATAAGCCAATCTCATCCTCCCAACCGCGTTCGTGGAGTAATGGTCAGCATGGATGCCTTCCAAGCATTCGACGGGGTTCGATTCCCCCCGAACGCAGAACGTTTTGTCGGTCTTGTTTTCCTTGAGTACTATGCTCTACCTGTAATCTGCTGGCATTCAACTGGCTCTCCGTTATCTGAGTGGTAGTCGATGCTTCGACGATGATTGGTTGAACGTCCACCTAAGGGAATCGTTTTCGCTCAGAGCAGAATGGAAATCGAAGAGGCAATCGATAATCTTACGAGTGACGTCACGAGTAGATCAGACCAAGCTCGCAGTGATTCCCTCTGATCATCTCCCAATGAGAACTCGAATCGGTCCTGCATTCACTCTTTCTTACTATCTGACTTGTTCATCTGTCCTAACCTTATACGACTTCATGTTCAACTGTGCATACAGAATCCGTCCGTTGTCGATGTCTGCTTGAGTGAATCTACGATGATATAATATCATCAATAACTGCTTTGATTTACAGCCTGTCATTTCGTCATCACTACTCCACACTCACTGCTTTGCTTCTTTCTCTCCTGCCACCCAATAGAAAGTTCCGTTCTCTGGTGCAGTCACGATACGGTAGTGGATGCTCGATCGATCGCCCGATGAATAGGCCCCGAGATGGGTCCTGCACGGATGATTACTGTAGTCATGATTACGGTAGCAATAACTGACTCGTTGAGTACGACGTATGTCCTTCCTTGGGGGTAGTCGATACGCGTGTGATTCTCCATACTCAATTCCATTGGACGAACTCTCACCTACCAACAATGACTTTAGGATGAACTAACTCCAGGGGGGCTTGATAGATCAACAGTGAATCACTGTGATCCACTCAGAGATGTGAAGTTTGAGCAGCTTGTGCACTGATCTTTTGTCGGGAATACGACTTTCTCTTACCAGATAAATAGGTATAAACTGTAACTGTATACTGACAATGAGTGCCCTCGTGTGTCCCTCAATTGAGAACACGAAAGTGTCCGAGATGAGAGCAGCAGGCGTCGCCGTATGCCACACTGCCACCACTCCACGATTCAACTGAAGACACAGATTCAACATAAGAGACAGACTCTTATCTAGCTCCTTGCGCATTCACTTGCACATCTCTGGTAGTATAGTGGTTAGTATCCGCGCCTGTCACGTACGAGACCCGGGTTCAATTCCCGGCCAGAGAGAATCTTTTGCTGACCTCTTCCTGAGTGAAGGAAGCCTTGACTCGTCCATCTATTCGAAGAGACAGCTTCTGACGAGGTGCCTGAAGAATTGTTTATATGCTAATGAGTTCTTTTAGAGTAAGCTCTGTCTGACCTGAATCAACTCATAGAGTATCGATTGGGGAGGAACGTGGGGATGGACTGCACTGAACTGAGATGATGTCATCGTTGTGACTCCCCCAGAGACAATGTTGATGGACGGAGTGAACTTCGTCACCTGGGAAAAGTTTCCTTCCTACTGTTGGCCCATCGACAGTATACAACTTTTCTGAATCTGAACTTTCAGCTTGCTCGTATCGATCTATCGAGCATATTATGAATTGATCATCTCTAATGTGACTTAAATAGCCTCTAAACTATCGTTATGCCTCACCAGCACGAGTGCATCTCTAATGGGTACGATCCGAATGGGTACGGTAACTCTCAATCGATTAGTTCGTCTTGTAGGGATGGCCTCTGGCTGCACGAAGAAGACAACGTCGTCATCCTTCCCTCCTTCACCCTGAAAACCAGCAAAAATTAGTGGAGGCATGGGGAATCGAACCCCAGACCTCGCGCATGCGAAGCGAGCGCTCTACCCCTGAGCTATGCCCCCGACGCAATCAAGTCGAGTGGTGAAGAATACGAGAGGATTTGTTACCATGATGACTCATCAGTGAACAAAAAACTGTCACTCTTCTTTTCGTCTGTTTTCTACTGTTTGACACCTACAATGACGTAATTACCGAGTGTCGAAGGACAAGAGGCGATCCCTTCTTAAATTCGCTCCATGTCACATTGGCTCTGTGTGGATCACTCGTCTCAACATCGCCATATCGAGGCTTACGAGCTACCTGTATTGCATTAATATTGTACAAAAAAATAACTTTAAGGACAATGAATTCTCCAGTGACATTCCAAAATTAAGCAAAACAATTCTGCGTTCGGGGGGAATCGAACCCCCGTCGAATGCTTGGCATCCATGCTGACCATTACTCCACGAACGCGGTTGGGTGAAGCGACTTGTTTCCCCTAGCTGTCACTTTCGTGGCTCGTGCAGTTCAAGCTTTTCCTATTCCATCGCTGTAGGGGCCCTCTCACCGATCTCTTCTCACGTCCTTTCACTTTCATAAATATAAGTCAACCTCAATGACTAGAGATGCGTCCCCGAGAGCCTTCGCTAGTCCAGACAGATTGATGTGTGATGTATTGAACGCGATCGAACCTCCTGAAAGATCAAAGATCAGTATAAAAGATGAAAGATCGATCCAACCTTTGGACACAACGACAGGTCCGATGGATACGTAGTCAGACAGGGCATCGGGAGATAGAGAAGCGAAAGAGGAAGAGATACGGAATCTGATGATGGTACTCATTACTTCCGGGGAATTTAATAGAGATGTGGTCTCATCTTCCAGATATGAGGCAAAGATCAAAGATGAATTTACCGATGGGATGGTTCGACTGTGTTGGTACTCCCATTGAGTGAGAGAGAGAAGGTGAAGGAATCCTTCGCCGTCCATTCGGATTGAAGAGAGGAATTGAGGGAGGAATAGACAACCAAACGACGATTGATCTGAGAAGAAGGGAGTCGTCACCATGACACTAACAATACGCGGGAGAATGGAAAGTTATTTAAACCATCCTATTACTGGGAGAGTTTTCATGCATTTGGCAGTCATCCAACCAGCCTCTTCTAACAGATATATCTTCTAACAGAGTATTCCCCTCTCACATCAGTCTGTCTGAATCGATATGATGGCTTCCCTCCCACGATGATTCTCCCGTTCTTGGGGGGTCGAACAACAGTGAAAAAAATTTCATCGGGACGAGCCTGAAGGGATTTGATAATTCTTAGTTCAACCATTCTCTGGAGATTCAATATTCTGTATTATAGTGATAATGAACTCTATGGAGAAAAATTACGATGAATTATATGACTGAGTCAATCAATAATATGATTCTCTGTAGATGATGTCACTAACATCTCCGATATTGGCTCTGAGCACATCAATAGTGATCACTGCCATTGATCGAGGGGAAGTGGAGAGTCGAGAGTTGGCCTCCAGAGCAGCAGAGAATCGATTGCGAGACTCGATGGAAAACCATTCAGGGCCAACCTGAGCAAGGAGGAAGGAGAATGGGATTACACCGTTCATAGCCTATGAATCATAGGTTATCTATTTCTGATTTGATTGTTGAAGTAATAAAATAGAGCACATCGCTTCATCTTACTAGTTAGATGCAATGCATAAAACCCATCACGATTTAAACTCATTATCTAGAGATATATTTTTAAAACAAAAATAAAATTGTACTTGATGAACTCCATCTGAGACGAGGAACGAGAAACCACCAGAGCCACTCGCGTCTAAAATTATTTTTAATTTAATTTAAATCAGAATATTGAGAAAGTATTTTCCTTACTTGGTCGTCGGAAGAATGCGATTGAATTCTCATCGATTTGTGTCTGGGTAAACTGATGGATTGGAGTGGATGAATCCGTTGTCTGAGATTCCATCATCCTTATGCAATCGTTTATACGCTACTCGTTCAACACTAACACAAGTGTAACACAATGTGTTAGAAATATCTAAATGAATATGATATAGAAATAAATGAACCTTGGCGACAATTCCAGCAGATGGAGGACTGATGAGATAGACAATCTGGTCCGGAGGAGTATCCGCGTCCTGAGATTGAGTCATCCTCAGGCAATAAACTTTTGATTTGAATAGGAAGATTGATTACTCTACATCCTGCATCATCGTCAATCTTATTATTTACGATATCTGATTGAGTGATTGAAAGATCAAAGGTCAACCTCGGCAGTGAGATGGACGTCTGTGATGATGGATGAAGGGGCATTCAACACTCTCAGAACCTCGTTGCGAACCACTTGGGGAGCTGCAATATTCCCATGACAGCTTGATGTCCAATACTCGTCTGCTCCTTCCCATTGTTGTCAGATTCAGAAGTTGATCACTAGACAATAACCGTACCATGGACATTCCTCTTCACGTATCGAATCTGTAGAGACGAGGTTGTTGTGCAGACAGAACCATCGATGAGACATGCCACGAGGGAAATTGAATCTCAAAATTTGATGTTTCGCTTTCCTTAGATATGAATTTCATTCGATTAGCCTCCTCACACTCATTTTCGTTGTCACTCTCTAAACTTTCCTTCGATTCGATTACGGTTCAAAACTGGCTGACTTACAACCAATGCTTGACTGGATTCATTTTTAAAACAAATAATTGGATGTTCTCGTTGAACGGTGTGTTGAGTGTTACCTATGTAGTTCGATCTTTTTGAGAACTGTGTTTACTCTCTGTTTGATAATCCCGAAGAAAGGAGAATGCTCACCAGAAGTGGTATTCTGTAGTTGGCGAGGTGCAACGACGAGAATTCGTCGAGAAGCGACGTCAGCGGATGAGAAGGATTCTGAATAGCAGATATCACGATGATTGCATCATCACTAGCCAACTGACCGATACTGGAGATATTTCCCAGACTCCAAGTGTCCCGAACGATCCAGCCTACTCGCGGACCCGATTCCACTCTGAGCGATCATTAATCGATATTAGCGTACTTATGAGCTACCCTACAGTAATAATCCCTACATACCGTATTGTGTAGTCAGGCGAGGAAGAGGATACTGTAAGATGGGAGGGAGCGATCACAGAGGCTGCACCAGCAGTCACAATGACGGGAGAGAAAGGGGAGAGGGAGATCTGAGAAGGAGGGAGGGTTGAGGAGGGATGATGCAATGTGTTCCTATTGATTTATTCGGCTACTTTCAATCAGCCTTTGTATGCACAAAATAGCTGAGAATAATACCCACATGGTGCTCGAAGATCTCCACATAGAACGTGTATGGACCCCTCATCATGAGAGGAGAAGAGATATTGAAGTCGAAAGAGTCTTTCCCAGGGGAGGACGAGGAATGGATGTATTGGACTCGGCCTGGAGATTACGGTAAGTGAGGATTAGAGTGCCTATTATCGATTCATTCACCTGCCAGTACATCTGCCTGTGAGAAGACGGAAGCATCCATTGAGGAGGGAGAAGGATCGTCTCAAGAGGATAAATATTAGTAAGGGTGTCAGAGGTTATTGAGCAGGAATAATCTTCTCCGGTTTTCCTCTCCTCTTCCAGTAGTTTTGAATGTGTTTCACATTCAAATATTTAGAGAAGAATATTTATTTGAAATTGCTTTTAAATTGCTTTGATTACGTAATTATGAGGTCATACCTCTATCCACAACGATGGCTCCTTCCACAGGAGGACGGAGTACCACGAAGAGGAGTTTCTCGTCTGGAAAGAATTGCATCATCCTTAGGAAATCACTTATTTATTCGTCATCACTATGGAATACCGGGCGTTCTTCCAGCATCAGACTGAGATAGATGAGAATCGTCGATAAGTGCAGCCGATCTGATTAAAAAAGAGATAATTCACTCGGAGTGAAGGGCAAGATGCCTGAGAGAGTTTTTCGTGATAAATTTGCTCGCTATTTTTTTCTCTGACAGTGGCTTAAATTGAGCACGAATTTGCTCACGAATAGCATAGTGTTCAAATGGCAGACTGAGCACGCTAATCAGCACGTTTTTTTCTTCTAACAAAATAAAATCATTCCCAATTCGAATGTTGCCGATTATTCGATGGAACTAAACTGTCATTCCTCTTCCACATCCTCGTTGCTTACCTCGTCGATAGAAGGAGTGGAGTGGATCGTCTCAATTCCAGAGAGGCCCCAGGGGAACGAGCACGGAGAGCCAACTGGATGAGATTGAATCATCAATAGGCAATATCGACCAAGTATTCCAATTACTATATTAATGCAATCACTTCAGAAGAAGATCTGTATTCAGTACAGCCACTGTCCCTTCAATAACTTCACAGTATTCATCACATCTATTCCTTCTATCAATTCTATGACGATTCTTTGGGATGGACTTTGGACTTAGCCCATCCCTTTCTTTCCTTTCCTCTTCCCCACTCACATGTACTCTGAGAGTGGCGAATTCTCCGACAGTAGCCTCCAAATCCTCTCCCTTTTCCCCATGGAGAACATACATCAGAAGACCGTCGTCCACGTTCTAAAATGCGTTGAATATTCATAAATATGTGCTGTATTTATATTTGGACTTTTTATTATTTGAAATTATTGGATGATGGCTGGGACTCATTCAATATTTCCTTTTTCCCCCTCTTGACGTACACAACACTATTTAATTCCGCTTCGCATTCCATTGAAGTCATCGCTTGATCAATCTTGCCTTTTGTATTCTGTATTCATTTTGGCATTATGCTCCTCCTAAATCTCATTTACCTTCTGAGTGAATCTCTTCACTGGTTTCCTTCCATGGTGCTCTCTAAGGAAGAAATGGATGGAATCAGTGAAATAGACGATATCAGAAGAGGAGACATCGTAGTTCGCGGCGATCGTCAGATTCTCCTTCGGGATGGCTGAAGAGGATTACGGTAGGCTACGATATCTATCCATAGATCAATATATATTTCCTCTGAATCATTCAATGTGCTGAGAAGGATTTCGCGATGGAATGTTCATAGCCTTGAGAAACATTGCGTTTGAGACAATGCCAAGAAAGGAGACGCACAAAATTTTTCAATTTCTTCGAAATCCCAGGAGGACAATTCTTCTAACAAGAAAATACTCAAATATACTGACGTATCTCCTGTCTGTCACTCTCCGAGCAGCAATATTCCACTTGAGAGTGCAGTACTCGAGCGAATGGAGAAGAAGCGATTACGGTAACCTCACCAGGGACGCCGTGAGCTCCGTCGGATACAGTATACCTATGGTGGAATACACGAGTAAAAACAATCGGGAAGTGATTGTATATATATGTACAATCACTTCCTGATTTTTCCCGAGAATATATTCTCACTTGAGTGTTGAATTATTCCGTAGTCCGAGGTGTCGAATCATCAACTTCCCCTGATCCAGTTCTATCTAAAACCTCGGCTTTGAAATTCTTTATCGATTTTACAATGACCTGATCGAATGTCTTGACTGGTAGATGAGGAGAAATGGAAGAGAGGAGAGCCGCATCTTTCGATAGTGAACTGAATGCGCCGTAGTATTATAGTGAATGAGTACGGTAGTCCGACAGTTCACTTTATGTCAGATGAGTACCGTTGTATCCTAAGAGGGAGAGGAGGAGAGAGGAGAGTGGAGTGGGGAGAGGAGAGTGTCAACAACTCTCCTCGCCTCAGTCCTCGCTCCCTTTTCCTTGGTAGGTGCCTCCATTTCTCTCTCTAGTAAGACTCTGGGCTTCATTTCCCAGTCGAGCACATAATCACTATGGCATCTCTTGTTAAATAGACATTAGACCCATAAACGAGCCCAGGAAAGTTGGGACCTTATGGGCTCGTTTCGGTACGGTAGGGTGTTCGATGGGTCAGACAACTAACTCGAAGTGGAAAGTGAGTTGTCCTCCATCGAGATCATCGTCACTCCAATCGAGAAGAGATCGACGAAGGATTCTCTCCCCTTTCTCCATCACCTGACCATTCATCCATTCAATTATTAGAAAAAATTTTTTTAATAAATTGTAATTTGAAAATATCTAGTCTCTATAATAATCTTACGTAAATGACACTGCTTCCATGCAGTTTGGGTGCATTATCGTTATGCATTATGACGGAGAATGAGAGCCAGAAAGGGAACCTGAATCAGGGACGGATACAGTAATACTACCGCAACCTATGACTGCCGTACCTCGTTCCCTTCTTATTCGCGCTCTCAGCCACGAGATAAGCACGATCCGCTCGATTCTCGTCACCATTATGCGCGTAATACACTCTGAAAGAGGATTTGTATCTTGCCTCACTTGTTTTATCCAATGACGTTCTCTTTTGCATCAGATCGACATCAATGTTCTCAAACCTTCGGTTAGAGGTTAGAAGCGACGGAACTAATATATATTGATAGGAAGTGAATCACTGACCTTTTCTCCACTATCATCGTAGTCGTGAAATTGTCTCCAGTCCGTAGTGTCCGATTCCCTCGCTCTCCACTCACTCGGAACTCACCTAATTATCATTATTTTATTTATTTATTAACAATTGTACTGTCGCAATGTCCAAAGCAAGCAGAAAATTGCGTTTTCAATATTCTTCGTTTTATTAATGGTTCAGAAACAATTAAAACAAAAACTCGCCATGACCGGGGGCCGCTCCCACAACGAATACGAAATTACGCTCGTCGGCTGTGGTGAGAGAGAGGAAGTCGTTCGTGATCTGAACAGAGATCAAAGATCAGTCACGGAATATTGATGTCTCCTTACGCAACAACTCCAAATACATACAGCACGACATTCTCACAAAGAGTTAGGGAATTTTGCTCTCACATCTCATTGTTTCGTCTACGTTTCAGTGTTGCCACAAGATGACCAATATGATCCAGTCAAACGCATTGGTATTTTATGGTATTAACTCTATTTTTGACCGACCGTGGCTTCTCCTCCCTCATCAAGGACGATCGTCCGATTCGTCAGTTGAATCGATGTAGGAGAAGGAACGATTATGATCTCGAAACGAAGCTCCTGAAAGGGATTACACTTTTATCATTTTCAGTCATTTTCATTTACTCCTGAGGTTTTTATAGCAAGAAAGTATCTAATTGGTGTAGAGAGAAGTTAATGAAGAGGCTAGCTATTTTTATAGCGACAAGCTCTGAAGCTTTTCTGAAGCAGAAATTGTTATGTTGAAAAGTTGAGACTATTCACTTCAGATGATAGTGAAGGGGTGACCACTCGGAAGAGGAGATAGTCGTTGACGATGGAGAATTGAAGCATGTGAAGTCGATAGGAAATGAGAGAATCGTCGATGTCCTGATGGGGAAGTTGATCTTTGATCTTTGATCTTATTTTTATACTATTCAAATCCTCTTCTACCCGAAGCTTCTTTCACTTTTTGGATCGGTTTTTAGATTTCAATTTGTTGCTGCTCTTCTTCAATTAGGCATCTTTTTTATTGAAGAAGGCCATTATATTTCTCACTTTCTGAGTGAAATTGGAGGATACACCCATCCTCCTCTGTTTCTCTCCCACTCGTCGAGAGAGAATTCCGAACTTGGGAGGTTCAACGATGTGATAGACGAGCTGAGAAGAGAGAGATCAGTGAAGGAGTCAATGAGGGGTTTGTTCTAGGGATGGCTTCACAAGAAATGGCTCTCTTTATTCTGTATGTACACTCTCTCGCCGTTCGACCGGTCGGGAGACTTGTGAAATGAAGAGAGTATTTCTTGTGAAGCCATCCCTAGTTTGTTCATGCAACCTAGAGTAAATTTATTCAATAAAAACCGCAGCAACTAATAAATCAATCAGTCCTCCAATCTTGCCATTTATAACAACACGAAACGCAACACAACGCGTCGAAATACCCAAATGCCGCTCTACAAAATCCAGCGTTTTAGCGTGAATGGTGAGCGCGGCGGAGATCAAAGATCACAACCTGATCGACAGGGAATGTCTTGGGGAAAGTCCATGCGAAGAGAGATTCCCGAGTGATCGTGCGTTGATTGGTAGCATTGAGCATGAAGACTTCACGATTGAACACCTGAAGGGAGAGGAGAAAGAGTCATTCATGAATTAGAACTAGGAGAAAGAAATAGCATTTCCCAGTCGAATACACTGTGGGCGGATGAATGGAAGACGAGGTCCCTTTGAGCAGAAAAAGATCAACCTTGACATTCATGGGTGTGAAGAGAATGCGGAAGGTGTGAATCTGACTGACGAAATCACCTGATTGGACCTGTATTGATAGTTTATTAGAAAGTGAATCAGTGGTTCTCAATCCTACGTAAAGTTTTCAATACTCTATCTTCTGCACAATGAGTGAAGCATATCAAAATGAGGATAAGGACATCTTTGGGTAATTGATGATGAAATTGTCTCACGACATGAAAGCTGTGTCTCTGACCTGAAAGCTGAACGAATCTGCTGCCGGTCGTGATTCGCCCGTATGTCGATATCTGCAAATTATCTACCGTAATAAGGCACACCACCGATTAGGAAACATCGTCTACAGTATCCCACCGTATCAATCCCTCGTCGATTGAGGCCTGCCCGAATGTACTGCACAGTGAGAAGTGACCTCCCTGAGGAGAGATCAAAGATCAGACTACAAACTAGAGATCAAAGACTGCACCTTTCCTCCGCATTCCAGCACTCCTTCGTCGGGGAGATCAACGACAGTGAAGAGAAGAGGGGAAGAGGGAGGAGTTGAGATGAACGAGAGATTACTGTAGAAGACCCATTCATCAATCAATATCATACTAACAATTGTAAGCTGCTATGTACATAGGGGACAAAAAATAAATGGATCGATAATCTGATCTCTCACCGGTTGGTGATTACTGTAGACTCGTGATGAAGCAGTCTGACGCCAGTATTGTGACGGAGACGGACGTCAACTGGGATGGAAGTGATCTGAAGAGAAGAAGAGAAGGATTGGGGAAGGAAGAGATCACGAATATTCAGTCAAGACTCCAGTTCAAATTGAATAGAAAAGGTCAAGTGAAATTATGTTTCCTGTATATTCCAATTGAAATGGAACAACAGAATTGATAATAGGAGATCAAGAGAAGCAAACAATAATAATTGAAATGTCACTTGAATGACAGCCACTTGACTCCTCTTCTCTCTATCTTTGGCTACTAACTTCAGTCCGTTCTTAGTCGCCGTCCCATCGTCCACCAACCAAACCTGCAGAGGCAATCGCTCAATAGTGGATAATTCAGATAACTTCCGAACGGTTTCCCTTTCACAGATTGCTATCAGCAAGACTCAATACAAAGTTCCGTTAGTTCGCGCGAATCTTATGCAGATAATGGAAACTTCTCTTCTTTAGTTTTTGTTTCTCAATGGGAAGCAATATTGATCGAGATTCAGTACAGATCTATTATCATATTTGGCTCCTTTTGTATCATTATCTTATCAGTTATCTTATTCTTATCATTATCTTATCAGTATTACCTCTCCATTAATCAGTTGTCTCTGTGTGAATTCTTCGATTGTCTTATTGTCAATGGAGAGACGAACGCCAGAGGAAGAAACAACGAGAAGACGGACCTGAGATGGAAGAGATCAAAGATCAACGTCTTTATTGAGATGAGAAGTTATGAAAATAGTGCTACTAAGACATATGCGTTCTCAAACGAAGTTATATATATAATTATTCGTTACCTCTTCAGGGGACGAGTCAACATCGGAGACGCGAAGGAGAGACGTGCTCAGTATTCGTCTGGAAGAGAATGAAGAGGGAAATTGGAAGGGAATAGGAAATCCTTCTCAAAGATGGAAGCCACTTCGTAAGTCATATCAAATACTGCTTGATCATTGCAAACACTCATTCCAATCCCTTGCTTACCTTCCTTTACTGGCGATTTGCACACTCTCTCTGCCCCTCTCCACTGACAACTCAGGCGCATCGTTCACTGGATTAATCTGCGAAGATGATCTTTGATCTCTAGCTTCTGATCTTTGATTTCTGCTCACCTTCACATCCAATGTATACGTCGTCGATTCAAGCCACGGGAAGGAGCGAACAGACGGAGGAAACTCGACCTGACAGATTGATCGTTGATCTCTATGCCAAATCATCCACTCATTGTGGTTTTCTTTGCCGTTAAATGGAGAAATGATTAATTGATCTTTGATCTCTGACCTGAAACTGAATGGAATCTCTAGTACTCTCGCTCCCGTCGTGTCGATAGACGAGAGATCGGACTAGCAGATCAGCGTATCTGCACTATTTCATATTATTTTCGTTTTATTTATCCTGTTTATTCCTCATTCAGAATCCTTCATTGTGCCTATGTGATGTCTTGCATGAATCGCTACTGCTTCTCTCATTCAATGAAATACATGATCTTTGATCTCTTTCTTCCTCACGTGAAAGTTGCCGTCGGTCGATCGTGCAGCAGGAGCGACCCATGGAGGGGACCATCCAGCAACTGCAGCAACCAATTCAATTATTTTAAATATATTTTTCATCTTTTCCACGAATGGAGTCCTCTAATCACGCGTTTGAAATGGTAGTTGTATATCTTTTGTTTTCCCTGCTTTCGCTTTGTCTAGTTGAGAACATTCTTAGAGAAAATATGAAAGATAGGGCTCAAGGATAAAGATATGTAGTGAAGTTACGATTTATGGTGATTCGTTGAATTGAGTGATTGAAGTAGATGGTATCTAACCGAGAAAGAGACGTCTTTATTGCTGACATTCAATCGTGCATCATGATCAGTGAAGACATAGACATTCCTCCATTGGAGAGGAACTGATCCTCCTTCGTTCACCTGAGAAGATCATTATGGTCAGAAGGGAGAAGTTGCATGGTCTTCGTAAAGCCGTTGACACCTGCTGATCTACCGTACTCTTCCTCTACCGTATACCTCCAATGGTTCGGCGACATAGACAGGTTGTCTACTACTGCTCTCGTTCTCTTCGCTCTCCGTCGTCTCGTCGTGATTCCTCGACGTTGACGTCTCCGTGGGGGATACATTGCTGAGATGATAAGACTCATTTGGATAGGATTATTGAATGGAAGACACATGGAGGGCTTTGCCTTCCCATACTCCGCAACCTCTAAAGCCTTTATACTACAGGCCGCCTCATGAAACCTATCCAACTTCTCTGAAAAGAAGTACAATTCGCTGTTTGTGAGTTCATGAATGGAAGGGTAGATACCAATTAATTCAATTGATCAAAGCGATCTCTCAAAGGCAATTCCCCATCAGTTTCCACTCAATAAAATGTCTTCATCTCTATTCGTTCACGCCTTTGATCCACCAATTTCCCCTCTACTTTCAACTTAGCGAATTTCCTCCTTTTGTTTCGGCCGCCTCTAATCCTCCCTCAGTTTACACAATTGGACGTTGAGCGCATCTTCCGACCAACTTCCAAGTCCCACACTTCAATTCCATTAAATCTGTACTCTGTCGACTGAACTCTGATCTACCTTAGAAGGGAAGGAACAGACTGGGATAGGGATTGTGCAAGGGGCGGAAGTTGTAAAAGAGCCCACATCTGCTACAAGTCATAACTATTTAACGCCCAATCCTCACATGTGTGGGCAATTTGACAGGATAGTCAAGATTATTCGGCCTGGTGAGACAAGGTAACAATCCTCTAACAAGAATCCGGGCAAATATCCGATTGCATCTCTCAATTATGGCTTTGGCCTGTGAGATAAGCCGAATAGATAGATCATTATTCGATCCATCAGCACTCCTCTACTGCACTAATAATCCCCTCTCTTTCTCTCTTCTTCTCCTCTAAAATACACAATTCGTTGGAGAGAAACACTTGTTTCGTCTCTCTCGGAGTGAAGGAACAACACAAAAAAGAGAGGAGTTAAGTGAGTCCATCAATTGGATCCATGGGATATCAACACGAGAGGAGTTCCTTTCTCATTACTAGGATTGACAATGACTCTCCTCCCTTCCCACGCTCTCTCGCTGGTCCGAGAGAAGAGAGAATGGGGGAATGGAAGAGAATCCTTGAGTTGTCAACCTTCTTCATTCCACTCTAATCACCCATCGTTCAGACTACGGAGAGAAAGCATACGAAATGAAGAAGGAAATATATACTCATGAGATAATTATTAGCCCAAATCCAATCTGATTCACCGTGTGGACTGATTCAGTCATATTATTGACTAGTTTTATACTAGGTACTCGGCCACGATTCGCATCATCATTGTTTAATTATGAAGTGTTTGCCTCTTGTCTCTCCATACCTGCATAGTCTCTCCATCAACAATACTTGGCCCTGATAGACATTGGAAACGCATCCGAAGAGAGCCTCTTCGTCCACGTAGAGAGCTGCAATCGATGAAATACCGTAATCAGACTGTCGCGTTGGGAGATGGACACACAGATAACATCAGATTTTTGCATGATGGTGAGAGAAGAAAGACAGAATCGAGATCACAATGGTAGTTGGGCATTCCGGCATTTACACCTCTCTGACTTTCGCGTATTCTAGCTATTTTGGTTGGATATTCCCTTGATGTTCTTCCTTTTCCTCTCGGGTACACCCCTCTGCTCAGTGCAATCCATTCCTCCCTCTCCTTCTAGCTTCTACTAGAGTTCACTCATTCATTCACAGAAAGAAAGAAAAGGGATGGTGTTGAAGGAGTTTCTTCATGAGATGATTGAATATGCAGATAGAGAAAGACACTGTTCAATCTGGTAAAAGTGGTGCAGAATGAAAGGATTCTTGAGATATGGAGTAATGATAAGACGATTAGAGATAAAGCTAGCAGAAATCTGCTAAAACGTCTTAACTTTCCACTAATCTACCTACCGTAATCCGATTGATTGGGGGTCAGTAAACATATCTCCTCCATTCTCACCATTCTCACACCCAATCCATCATTCTACTGAAGTATTTTTCCCTGCGGTCTCATGGAAAACAACGAGGAAACGTTGAAAGTGACCAATTGACTCTCTTCATTTTCCCCACTCTCTCATCTCCGTCTGCTTCTCTGCCGCACTTGCGCCGTCTCTCCAATCCCTACACTCTCTACTTCTCTGGACTCTCTCAATATCGCATTATCTCTCACTTCTTGGGATCAGAATCCACTCGACACCCATCCATCATCAAGAGAAGAGAAGGTGATGAGGGATGGACTGGCTTGATTTGATATACTCCTTCTCTCTCTCTTGCATCATCACTAGTCAATGGTACTCTATGGACTACTCTCCTCCCTCCTTCATGGACTCTTCCTTCCCCTCTCAGATACAATTACAGAAACAGATGATGTTACTCAGCAAAGTGAAAAATGAACGAGTAATGGAAGTGTGAAAGAGAGATCAGGGGATATTGAGAGTGTAGAGATAGAGAGATGACGAGAGAGTCACTTATCCCTTCTGAATTCCCCCAGGGGAGAAGTGGTGCTAACAATCTTGTTACTCGTTATGCGACCTCCTAACAGCAAAAACCACATACTCTTCATCTCTAACAGTCACTTCTCTCTCTCTCATCAGTCTCATTCCTTCCCTTCCCCATCCATATCTTCCCCCTAGCCTTCCTCTAGCCTCTGGCTGTTCCTTCTTCCTCTCACTGATCAGAGACTCATTTATCAAGTGTCACACACACTGCCAATCAGACAACAGAGAGAGAAGGGGGAGGGGGAGGGGGGGAGGGGGGGAATGACCTATCCACCCATTAGTATAGTCATCGCGATTGATGACATCCACTTAGTGCATGATCTATTCAACATTTACCCAATGTTTAAAACATATCACTTCATACATCGCACTAAACATATCATCGTCTCACCAAGACTAAGTCTGTGATCTTTTCCTCTCTTCTTCTTTCTTTCTTCATCCTCTTCCTTCCCCTTCTGGTATTGTCTTTCAACTCAGAGAGGGAGGCTTACACACTGTGGCGTTCCCTAAACTTAGCGCCCTCCTTTCTAGACCTTCCCCCACACATTGAAAAGGTGAAGCTACCGTAACCCTATCACCATCAACTTTTATTCCGCTTAAGACACGTGCACTCTAAACACTTTCATGTCTACTATCTTCCTCTAATTCCTCTATCCAGATGCACACGAAACATAAAGAAAGAAGAAATAAACTTGGATGGAACGTTAACCCACATTCGGCAGAACTACACAATGCAGCACTCTGGATTACTGTAGCCGATTCAGAAGTGGCTATCTGGAGGGTAGAGGGAGTCACACATCGGATTGTCAATGAAAGAGTCTCCCCCTCCTCCAGACTAGCCACTGGTATCGAATCTGCTGTCTGAAAGAACATTCGGATCCGTTACTACTAAACAACCGTAATCATAAGAGAAGGAATGGAGAATTACCTGAGCCTTGCCTCCGACCAGCGACAAAGTGAGATTCCGTGAGGGTGAGAGGAGATGGAGAGGGTTTCCATCGAGTTTCGTGGGTGTGAGATCAAGACGAACAGAGGCGAACAATAGACCAGTGAAGAGGGGAATGACACCCATTATCAACTACGTGATCGCCAATCGATATTAGATCTACTATTGAAATGTCGACAGCTCGTCATAACACGGACATAATCTGCGTAGAGGCAGTTGGCGAGAGATCGCCCGAGGCGGGGAGAGAATGAGGGAGGCGGAGTCATTTCCAGACTGATGCCTCCGCTCACGCCAGAGGACAACATCCAATTGATCGCAAATGAAAACATTCACTTCTATGGAATAACGGTCTGATCTTATGTACACCTCTTTCCCCAGAAGAGCAACTATGTAAACAATGTAAAGAAAGAACAGAATGAGTAATAGGACTTTCAGACTACACGTATGTAATGTTTATAAATACCAAGAACAGGTTTTTAATCAATTATTTATCATTCAAGCTAGAAAACAGGGTAACAGTAGCTTGGCGGTTGGTGGTATTTCCGCAAAATGACAAACTTAACGGCGGGCAACTCCGGCCTTGGGGTCGTCGACGACGAGGCTGGGGATGTTGAGCTCCTGAAAAAATTAAGTTGATAATATATTCGCAATTGTACGCCCCGTGCAAACTCAGTCAACTATAAAGTGAACCAAGGATCAAGAGGATTCTTATTTACCAAGACGTCGGCACAGACTAGAAACTAATTCTAGCTGGAATTTGTTGTCTTGGTTATTCAAAGTTTCAAAATACAGGATAAAAAAAAGGTTATAAAAAATAAATTAGAAGTAGTAACCTTGTGTTACATAGACCAGAGTGTATCATTTTAGAACTGAAACAAATCCCGTTAACGGTAAGCCTAAGGCTCTATGACGAACAACAAGTACCGGAGTTTGACCCTAGAACGTAACTTGTTTCTGTTCTAGAACGATACACCATCATGATAAACACATGCTCTAATTCAAATAGTAAAAAATACGTACCATGCCATCGATCATAGCCTTGGTGTCGGCATCGACCTTGATCTGGGAAAGGACGCGAGAATCCACAACGGAGATCTCGGGCATGTAGTTGTCTCTCCTCTCGCGCTCCTCCTCCTGAAGCTTGATCGAGATTCCGCGGACGGGTCCCTTCTCGATACGCTTCATCATGTGGGTGATGAATCTGCAATATAAACGTTTCGAATGTGTACTTCGTGCAAACTCAATTAGCTACGAAAACTAATCAAGGATCAAGAAGAACTACTTTCTTTACCAAGACGTCGGCTCAGTCAAGAAATAATTTCAAGCTGGAATTTGTTGTCTTGGTGGAATCACTAATGCAAAACAGTTAGTTGTAAACGAGGGAAGCATTTAAAACGCCCGTTACACAAATGATAACTTCGTTTAAAATAAAGGAAAGGATAATAAAGAATGTCGAATACGGAACTAACCCAGCAATCTGGTTGCGGAGTCTCTTGGAGGGGATGAGAGCGATCTCGTCGCAGATACGCTTGTTGGTGTGGAAGTCGTGGGTCATCTTAGTGTAGTACTTCTCGATGATGACCTTGGAGGCCTTCTTCACGGTCTTGGTACGGACGCGTCCCATGTTGAGTGCTTAACCTGCAAATAACGAGTAAATTGAAAGCAGGCCAGAAAAAAATGACACGCGAAACGATAAGAACGGGAATGGTCACTATTTGAGCATTTTGAATCGACTAAAATGCAATATTTAAAGGTTTTGACGAACACACCCATATTTGCGCGTAAAATTGAACAACCGTGATTCGATGGCTACAGAACATAGCGAAAGTCGATTTCGTCGCACAAAAACACGTTAAACATCACCAAAACGGCCGCAACCTGTCAATTTTTTAGGGAAAAAAGGAAAAGTCTTATTTTCTGGCCACGCTTGGGGTCTGTAGCCACCCTGAGAATCAGGGCATTTCGCGATGAGACATTATGAATTTCATTTGGGAACTGATTTTTAAGTAATATTTTAAATTTATTAAATTCAATAAATATCAGTGTATTTGAAACGGGAACAGTAAAGTGTCCTATTTAAATACTGGATAAACATAAGCATGTGATACTGCTTTAGATAGTTATTTTTTACAACTTTATCAAGAGAGACGACAAATCGAAACACTTCTTAAATCTAAATGGGAAGAAAGGGATACGAGAGGAATGCGAACCTATTCAACTGATAATTCAAAAGTAGTGTAAGACTGATCCATAAAAAAACACTACGATCTAGTCGATGGAACATTACTATTATTTAGAAAAACGCTATAAGAAGAGAAGAAAATGTAAGATCCTCGATTCTCGACCGGCAAACTACTACAATTTCCCGTATCCTTGGGTGAACCTCTTCCTCTTATCGATTGATGTGCGCCCATGAGCGCGAAGAAGGCCAGAATGAAGAAGAAGATGAAGACAATCTGCAAGAATCGATTGATGAGACCTGTTTGAATAAATAATGATATGGAAATCCACATATTTCTTCGTTAATTGGGTACCAAAGGGGATCCTTTATTAATCTATACAGTTATTTTACTTTCATACCGTATCTTGCTGATGTTGTTGTCTCCTTCTAGGCTACAGTAACCCGTCCCGGTCTGGTTTCATCGGCAGGTCGAAACTAGAATTGCATTAACTTTAGACAAGCTGTAATAATAATTATTATTGAGAAGCCATCATCAAAAGTTCTGCTGAGATACTATCGAGAGAAAAAAATATTCTAGAACCTACTATTTCTCGTTTTGTAATGTGATATGTTGTTGAAGTAAAATGTGTACTATCATGGCATACCCTTTGAGGGAGAGGAGAACCTGCTGAACGAAGAAATCACCAGTCGACGCGGAAACACCGAGGAAGAAGCAGTTGGGAATGAAGGCATCATTATTATAATTATTATCTGCAAGAAATAGCATTGGCGATGACTAGCGAAACCCATTATGAAGACTCAGAATTGAGAATTTAGAGTTGATAAGCAACAATTATCGGGTAAACAGATGCCTGCAGTAACCACACAATAAATGCGCCTCATATTGTATTCAGATAACGCTTGTTTTGCACGCTCTTAGTAAAGTAGGTGAACATAGGGGTCTCGTGATGGTGTAGAAGCGCATACCGTAATAATAAAAATTGGGGCATGGGGTATTGCTGAATTGAATAATAAATAACATGAGATTTCATTATCACCAATCAACCGAAGAAGAACAAAATGCGACGATGTCAATTTCGTTGATTCGAATGCTAACCGATAATAGAATTATAAAGACTCACAATTGCACGTGAAGCAATGCTGCACATCGAGATCGCGCTCCAGTCTGAGTAGTAAGCAAATAGAGATAAATTTGAAATCGGTCGAGGATACTGTCACTTCTAACTCGAATAGACATCAGTACTAGTTCCTGTAAACTTTTGACACGTTGCACAACTTGTTTCATATGCACCTATTGAAGCAGCATCTCTTTAATAACCTCACCTTTTGCAATCAAACCAGCTATCATCTCTAGCAATTTTAGAGTCTAGAAAAATAGAGTAGACTAATCGCTTTCGCACTGCTTTTTATTTTCGAGGATGAGAAATAAATGAAATAAAAACGAGCCAAAAATGTGTACAAACGCATCAACTCAGTCACAACATAGGAAAATCGATAGCAGCTTCATTCTCACGCGAACTGATAGAACGAACTAGGCGCTTGTGCTGAATCCCAGACTGAGAAAGAGACCCATATACTATTTATGAACAAAGCGGTGAACCAAGCCAACAATAATCTATGCTTGACTAGGAATTTATTTCTCAATCAGGGCTTTTGTATAAGAACCCACAAAGGAAATCCAAGCAATGAAGGTGTTGTTAATTGAGCCGTACCTCTACTATGAACGCGTCCAGTCCGAGTGTCTCCCTCATCCAGATGAATCCACTCATTCTCTTAGAGTCGCAGACAGCGAAATCTCGCTCATAGTCGTAACCTGCGAAGGGCAATTCTCTCAGTGAACAAAGATTAAAGAAACTGAACCAGTAGTCAATCTCGAATATTGCAGCTATACCAATATACCCAAGTGATCATAAACTCACCGAGGTGTACGGAACTTGTTGATCCATCGGGTGTATGGCTTGACAAGATGAAAGCAGTCGAGTACAGGGCATTCTTCGAACGGGCACTACGGCGAGAGGACGGCTAGCGATGGAGAACTCGCTTGTCCGATAACCAGATGTAACCGCAGCATTCTACAAGGTGAATGGTATTCAAAGACTAACAAAATAAGAGAAAACAAAGAACGGTGAAAACGTGTGCAGAGCTTCGTAAAATCGATAGTGAGGTTTCCTGATGGTGAGGCATACCGAGACACCGATTGACGGCTCAGAAATGCAGTTCTACCTTCCCGTACTCGTGTTCAAGGTCCAGAAAGCGTTGCTACTTGTGTATGTGGTCTTACTTTTGTGCGAGCTTGAAAGCGACAGGGAGCTGCAGCGTGCTTCACTCAAACTTCTTCCATTAACGTCTTTGTTATTCTTTCGTATTCTGTTTCTCGTTTTTGCTCGCGCCATTCCCTCCGATGATTTATAATTTACATTTGCCTTAAATCGTATCTTTCAGATGACGTCATCTGCCAGCCTCGAATGGCCTCCATCGCCCTCTACAACGAACGATCGAGATGGGCCACAACAAGGACAAGCTGCCAGCCACCTCAGATAAGTCGCCCTCCCCCCCCCCCCTCCCCTAACCCATGGGGTATCTCGTTAGTGGGAGATTCTTGACTGGTTAAGTGAGAGATGGTGACTCGTAGGTAACAGTTGGGGATAGGAGAAAGGGGAAGGTTGTGAGCGAGAGATGATACGTAGCTAGCACGTTTGATTAGAAGAAGATGGGGGATCGGTTCCCCACTTCGATGCGATAGAACCAACCTGATCAAAGTGGCATCTGATTTCATGCATTGATTTCCGATGTCCGGAGTCACAGCACTAGCTCACCCGCTCGGTGCTGTAGTGTTGTGACTCCAACTCTAGACCAGCATTTCCCCCGTTAGGCTGGTGTCACAGGCAGTCGGAGTATGACACTGTGCTTCCAAACTTCGGTCTTTCCTCTGATTTGTTGTGCTATGACTCGGACGCCCATAAGGCTGACCTCCCTTAAAGGAGTGGGTTGTTATCACCTAGCTCGCACTGAACGTGCATTGCGAGTGTCAGTCGGCCATCCATCTTGTGGTTCTCTTTATTAGATTAGGTGAGAGTGCCTGGATTCCCGTGTGAGGTAAAGGGAGATACAGGGTAGCCTCATCTCCGGATGAGAAGCACTGTGTTTCACTTGCTGCTCTTACCTTAACCGGGGTCAAACCAGAGTGGTGACTATCCTAAAGGAAGGGGTAAATGGGTTGCGCCTCACTCAACTCGCGGCCAAGCCGTAGTAAGGACGAGTCCCTTCCGGAAATAGTCCCTCACACGGGTAATCACAGAGGGCATCATAGTCATTCTTGACTCTTCTATCCCTCAAACCCTCACGGATCAGTACAGCCGGTGCAACCAACTCACGTTGGTTGTCATAGAGGCACACGAGTAGGCAAAAAAGGCAACTTGTCTTGCTAGCGTTGGTAGGTGAGTGCAGTGTCTGTGTGTCGTGTCTCCAACTGGAGACTGGCTGAGGGGGATGGGAGGGGGGCACACCATACTATCGTCATTGTTACCAGTTCGCCTTTTGTCAGTTTGTTTCTTATAGATGACAGTGATGATAAGGAATAGGTAATGGGGACCACTGCATTGAGAAAGTAGAGAGAATAGTCGAGTGTTGATTGTTCCTTCCTTGAGGGATACGGTAGCCGAAGGACTTGACCAATCGACTGAAGACAAGAAGATGAAGGGAGGGAAGGAATGAGATGGAGAGGACAAGATGTGAGTTTGCATAAAGAATGGTGATTCCATCTATCGATTGACTTATTGCAGATACTCGCCCTCCCTCCCTCCTCCCAATGTTCCACCTTTCAATCGATGGATAATGAGGAAGATACGGTATCTAGTCGAGGTACGGTATCGATTTATTTCGTCTATCAATCGCCTGATTTCAGTATATTCCTCTCTGCTGCCATGGGAACTGCGGACTGAAGTGGCACGGATGAATCGGATGTCGCCAAGGGTAAGAGATGAGGAGTGATGGAAGAGGAAGTGGATCAAGTTATTGATTACAGACTGACACGCCCCCTTCGTTCCTCCCTCCCTCTCTTTCTTCCTTCGATCGATCAATCTATACTGGAGAAGGGAGTACGGTAGACGGTGAGAGACCATTCCATCTCATTCCCAGCCAATTTTAATGATCTCAGGATGGCTGACTCTCTCGATGTCCATCTCCATCCTCCACTCATCTCTTCACTGGAGTCTGTCTTCCTCGGTGTCTCTTTCTCATCAGTGAGTCAGCCCCCCCCCCCTCTCCCCCTCTACCATAATAACATATATCCTTATCAGATATCATCAGAAGGGACTGGTCACCACAGTGACAATGCCTTTCACGATATGGTGAGGTGACTGCCCCGATCAAGGTATGTAGAGGGAGTGGGAGTGGCACTGACTATCGAGGACTGACCCCATTGGTTGATACGGTAGTTGAGAGAGTTATCGATTGATTGCAGGTTGTGATGATGACTGGTGATGATCCTCCATCATTATCAAGTCAATGGGAATCATCTCGGAAGGACCGTGGAGGATATCGTCATCTGCAGAGGAATATCTATCGAACAGGTACTGTAGTAGCAGGAGTATCGATTGGAATAGTAGGATATGATAAATGATGGATTGATGATATTGCAGATTGATCACGAAGTCATCCATGGATCCGATCTGAGAGAGGGAGATATCAGTGGATCTTCTGGCATGTAAGTCCATCAACCAATCGATATCAATCGATGTGTCTACTGTAATCCACTTTCATCTCCTTCTTCAGATCATTCGTCACTTCCCTGGACATCTTCTTTGCCCGTACTTCCCTCCAACAGAAGCTCATGATCGTGGAAGGATTCCAGAAGCAGGGCCAGGTACGGTAGTCGGACTCTATCGATTGATCTAATCTCTGTCCATCTCAGATTGTGGCGGTGACTGGAGACAGAGTCAATGGCCATGGTTACTGCTGGTCAGTTGTCAATCCAATAATCCATTCACCCGCTTGAATACCGTAACCCAACTATTTCCATTCAGGATCGTTTGGCTGCTAAGACAATTCTCCTCGACGATAACTCCACCCTGACTGTGGACGGAGCGGAGGAGAGACTACTGAAGTCATAGGTCAAAAAGGTATGTCCGGCCCAGGAAAAAAATATGTATACGTTTTTTCACATAAGGGTCCCTCCTTATGTGGGTATAGCTTCTTTAAAAAAGTTTTTCCAGTGCCGGGTATACGTTTGAAGCTGCCAGAAGCTACAAAAATCGCGCAGAAGTTGTATATTTTTTCAAGTCATTTGTACAGAATAGAGATTTTGCCGATGAGTCACTGAGCATACTTGTCAGGGCTCGATGCTTCAACTTTTCCCCTCATTCAAATAGTCAAAAGCGCTTCCATATTTGGAGTTAGGGCACTCATTCGATAGCTGGAAAAATAAGCTAACGAGAAAACGTTACAGCAGCACGAACTAAACTGTTTCACACCTACAGTAGAAAAAATCAAAAAAATCTGGGCACAACCATGTCACAGTGTCAAATCGAGCTGTGACATTGGCTATAAAAACGTGTAAGAACGTCTTCGATTGTGTTCCTGCAACGTTTTCCTCAATTCCTAGTCATTTCAGTTGTTTCGGTGTATTATTTAATGCAGAAATAAGAAAGTTATAGCCGTCAGAAAAATGTCACAGGTCGAACGGTCATACGGTAGCCGGTGTTCATGTGCTATAAAAACGTATCAGAATGTATTCGATTGTGTAAAAATAGGAAAACGTATACACTGACCCGCCTGACGGCGGGTCAGTGTTTACGTTTTCCTATTTTTTTCAAAATTTTCTCAAAAAAATCTGCATACGTTTTGCCCATTTGGACACGCTTTTTGACCTATGACTGAAGTTGGATGGCTGAAGGAAGAGGATCACTTCCAAACAGACATGGTACGGTATCTCCTTCTCCTTCCAGGCATGAAGTGCTTGAATGAAGGGTGGGGACAGGCATGACTGGGGAAGGTAGAAGAAGGGAGAGTAAGGTGGATGGGTCACTCTATTCTGCGGCCGAAAGCTTGACCAGGGTCTCTCCGACGACCTACAATATTGATTGATTGGGGATACGGTAGGAGTGATGGATCGGTGGCAAAAGGTTTTGCATGGGCGATGCGAGAACAAGCAAGACGGTGCGAGATAGTACGTGAAGGAGGTGAGAACTTGTGAGGTCTCAGCTCGACTGAATTGACACGTCAACAGTATATTGCCGTGGGTGGATTCTGAGACGATCTTTCTTATTCTACTATATTTTTTCGCAATTAATGTATGCATTAAATCTAGAACTGAAAATCTGAATCATTCGAATTCACGTGTTTCTACCGTACACTCTCATAATCAGAAATCCGTGTTACTCGTCATGCCGATATAGTGTAATGCCGAGAAAGATTGGTTATAAAGAAGAAGAATCCGACCGAACACGAGATAAAGGCATCATCGGAAAGAATATATGAGTAAGATACCATTTCGTATGAGTTCAATGTATCAAGGTCGTATTTAAAAAAAAAATTATCATCAACATGTTACGAACTTCATCAGAACAAATGTTAGAAGTATGATAATGAGCAGATCAAGTAGTTCATACTTTGAGGGGGGGGGGGAATATTTTCCTACTGATCCTCAAACTTGACTCTTTTCTGTGGCGGACCATTGCTGGAAACGGCAGTGGAAGGACCCGGAATGGCAGTGGAAGTTGAAGGGCCCGCCGCATTCGTTGTGCGAACCCATGATGCAACTTGAGCCATTCTTCTCGCATGAGCGTTAGAGACGGCGCTCGTAGTGGGTTGATTGAGAGAAGCAGAAGAAGGAGCAAGAGGAGGGATAACTACAGGTGGTGGATGAGGAAGAGGAGGAGCGAAGAATTGAGGAGGAACGTGAGGATTGAATGGAGGAGCAAAATTAAAGGAGGGATACTGTATGGAGTAGGAATGCACATGAGGAGGGTTAGGCAGTGGCCGAGGAGGCTGAGGTTGAGGAGGATGGGAGTAGATCTGGTTTATTCGCTGCAGCATAGCCTGATTCTGCTGGTGTAAATGATGATGTATCTGCTGAAGTTGCTGCGCGGTAGTGTTGACAGTCGAGGTATTGGGAACTTGGTGAGACGTCGATGCTCCTGAAAAAGTGCGGGCTTGACCCTTTTCTTTTTTGAATTTTTTCCCTTCCTGACACTGTTTAGTCGTGGCTGCCCTTCGCTCTCATGCGATAAAGATATATTATTCTATCTGGGACGACGATAAGTAGAGAACGTACCGGCGATATCGGCAATAGCTGAGGGCAGGGCGTTGCAACTGCGTCTGTTAGAGGAAGAGGCGGAGGCAGAGGCCATCTTGTCCAATACATTCTGCAGTAGTTGACTGCGCAGTTCCTCACTCATTTTCTGCAATGGAATAGCTGGTTATTGTCAGACTGAACTCATCAGAACTAGCAAACTCACGGGGAATTCAGTCCATCGAAGAAGTGTTTTGTAGTTGCTGCGAGTCTGGAACTCCTTGAGCTGTTGGGAGCAGAGGTGAGAGAGGCAGTACTTGTCAGCCAGAAGGAGAACCTCCGTGTCCTGTTCACATGTTGAAGGTTTGTTCATTACTCATCTCAAACTCACATAAGATCCCTCCATAAGCGCCTTCTCGATAATGGAAGAAACAGAGGGAGATTCAAATCGAGCAGCCAAATCAAGAAGTCTGTCGATGTGAACGGTTTTCTGCAATATTTTCGTCTCAGGAAAATCTATGTAGATTTTGTACATACTTTCGAATCCGGAGCTGTAGGGTCTGTTAGGAGCTGTGAGATCTGATCACTCGTTGTGTGAGGGTACATTAGGGTTAGAAAGATAATCATGTCCTCATACTTAGTGCCCGGTATCTTGAACTGAAATCAACATTTTATTCAAAACGTAAAGAAAAATAACCTCAGCATGCGACTCCTCATCGAATAATCTCTTGAAGTACGCAGATTGCATTGCCACGATAGACCTGATAGAACCAAGCTGTTCAATTTCTCACCAAAACTGGTGACCACCAGCCTCTTTTAGCATTCTAGGCGGTCAAATTGTTCCGATATTTTAAAGAAAGTTTATGAAGAGTCTCTCTTTTGTTGGTTAAAACAGAAAGTACAAGTATTTCTTGATTGCTCACTTGGTGATATAAATTCTCCTTCCCTCCACAATCAAAGTGGCATCGCTCAGATTGGATCTCCTCGAGAAGTCAAAGGCCAGTGGATGGTGGATGCCGCTCCACTTTAGAAGCTGCAATCAATATTTGTTAAGCGTCTTTGGTTGATGAGACTGCAGTGTCTCAGGCGAGTTATTCTACAGAAATTGCTAATATCTCTTTCTAGATGAATCTGCGGCCCCCTCTGAAAGTCCAAAAAAGTACCTTGATGGATATCCATATACTTGCCTCTGTGTGAGAATCTGCAGGAGCTCTGAAAATGTACATTAAAAAAAATGTACAAGTCTGGAAAAAAAACTATTTCATTTGAAAATACGTACTCAAAGGGTCCGAGGTTAAAGGCTTTATGATCTGCTGTTGAGTCGAATGTGCTGCTCCCTGCGATAACTTGCTCTGTGGCCTGAACCAAGTCTCTGTGCAAAATTATTTTAAACAATGTTTACCGGGATCGTCATTCGGTAGGCCACCTCGAACTTCAGAGACCAGTGGGGATCGAATCCTCCTCTGAAATGTATATGAAATGCGTTAAAGATATGATAAGCGTCGGTCAATGTTTTCCATGGTGCTTACCGTTTTTGACATTGGACTTTTGCATTGTAGTCCATGGATCCATTGAAGCCTCTTCGTAGGGTCAGTTTGAAGTCGACTGCTCCCACGCGGAAGTTCCGATACGATTCCACTCTGGAAATAAAATTATGTATTTGCATGCCCCGAATAAAGCAAGTTGTCGCTTTTAATATTATTATTTACCCTTTATTTGTGTCATTGTCTCTCGTGAGCTCGACAGTTATTTCCTTCTGCTGCTCGAAGGTTGGCTCGTAAAGTTCTGTAGCATTGAATAATTCTACTCTGAGCATTGAGGCGATCGGATGTCTACGACCTAATGGACCGAAACATCTGACCGCATAATCTAGGAAGTGTTTGTGTCCATTCCATCTGATTCCTCTAAGCAGTTTCCTTATATTCCCTTTCTCGAACGTTTTCATTGTAATTGGTCCCTATAAATTATTCTATAATCATCAGTCAACTTCCAACCTGATACTGTGTTGTGCAGCATCACGGTACCGGTAGATCTATATCTCAACCTGAAGCATATTCACCTTTCTCATATGAAACTAGTTTTTTTCAAACATTAAGATATGAAAAGCGTACGTCAACGCATGTCCCAGTCAATTGGCAGGGAAACAATTATTTCTATTGTTTTATCATTGTGATTAAAGTGGCGAGCAACATTCAACATGATGAATATCCACACGAAAGTAACATTCGCATCTCATTGTTTCTTTTTCTTCTTGTTTCGCTCTGAACGAGATCTCGTGGTCACTCTTGACGATGAAGCCGCGGATCTCTTGGTGACTCGACGAGTAGATGGGCCTGGCTGATCCTCATCCACCTCCGACTCGCTCTCCACTTCCTCTTTGATCTCTATGACCGTTTTCTTGGTTGTGTTCTTGCTGGTCACTGTTCGTTCGATGCGCGGATCGCGAGGCCGAGAAGGACCCGGATTGGATTGATGAAGAGGAATTGGCTTCGGGTTCCTTAGAAGCCCATGAACTGGGACTTGGTGGACTATTCGTCTTACGGATGCAGCTCGTGCAGCCGCAGCTGATGATGATGCTGCTGCTGGTGCTGCGAGAGAAGAAGAGGAAGCATCAGTTGACTGGACTTTTGTTGCTGTTACGTGAGCTGCGCGTGCAGTCGATGTTGCATGGAGGAAGGAGGAGGCAAGTTGTGAGGAGAACCCTGCTGTAGGGGGAGCAGCCGATGGAGAAGAGACTGCTTGAGAAGAGGATGACACTGCAGCAAGACGATTGTTTGCAACAGGACGGATGATGAGACGAGGAGGGACAGGAAGAGGCTGAGGAGCGCCAGAAGCGCCGCCGACTCCTGAATGAGATGATTTCTTCCAATGCGGGTTGGAAGTTTGATGGAGTGCAAAATTGACTAACAATTGTGTTGTTTTTGTATTTTGAATAAGTTGAACAGGAAACTGACGTATTCCCAGTATTTCTACATCAGAAAAGTCCTCGTCATCATCCGCTTCGACGTCTGAGAATGCTCCGATTCGACCAGTTCTCGAAGGAATTCGAGTCTTGCGATGGGAGGTGGACGGAGTGAGCATACCCAGAGCATCCTTGAGCAGGCTACTCCGAAGGCGAGCACTCAGCTCCTCAAATTGCATTTCTAATGTAGGATAAGGGCATCGGGCCCGTCCCGATCGAGTGTGTGCCAGTCTTTCCTCAGCGATAAAATGAGCTCGTGACAGATATATCTACATATATGGTATACTTATTTTGATGGCCTCACCGGATCACAAACCTTAATTATGGCCTCATGACCGAAAGTCATGGCCGAAAAAAAACAAAGACTCACATCAAACTCCTCAGAGTTTCTCAGTCGGATAAAGTCCCTTTCTGTCTGAAGTCTCTTCATCTGGGTAGAACAAGCCTCACTCAGTCGGAAACGATCAGCGATGTAGAGAATCCGAGTCCAGTCCACCTATAGAGGAATTTTAATAAAAAGGAACAAAGGAAGAAAACTAACTCCTGGGAATGTGGTTGCTGCATTCATGAGTAATCTCTCAGCAAGAGTTTTGAACGACGGGACGGAATATTGCTCGGAAAGATGAAGAAGGCGATCGAGATCTACGATTGAAGTCTGAAAGAAGTTGTATGATACCTATTTGCAATCATAGCTGAAAGATCAATGGGCTCGGTTCTATTCAGATATCTCACCACAAAATCCTCTCGCTTTCCTACCATCGTCTCTGGATAGGTGAGATTGAGGAAGAGAATCATGTCCGAGTAAGAAACATCCGGGAGCTCATACTGCTGATAGGGAATCATTCCTGCGTTTCCATCAAGGTTACCTCGGTCTTGGATGCATCGACAAAATTCCCGTCGTTGAATAAAATATTGAAAAATGAGCTATGGATGGAGAGAATTTCTCTGAAATGTGCTGCTATACGGTAACGAGTTTAGAAGGATCATCGATTGAGAGAATCCTACAAGATCCTACAGGTAGACACTTTTCGTTTAAATACCATCCGTTTTAATGAGTAGTTAGAGCTACTGTAGATCAACACTCACCTTGTGACATAAAGAGGTTGATTTTCGACGATTAGAGTCGCATTCGTGTACTGATTTTCTTTGGTGAAGTCGTGAAGAAGTCGAGGATTGATTCCCGTCCACTTGTGTATCTGAAGGCCAGATAAAGATGGCAACTAGAGATGGAGAAATATACCTTGATCTTGACGAGCAACGAGGCCTCAACGATCTCGCCATTGGGCAGTCTGAAGAGTATACGGGACTTTAGTCTGTTGCTGGGTCTACCTACCTCATCACTGGCATGCAGAGACTGTTGTCTTTGTAGCGTGCATCCGCCTTCTGGCCATGCGTCTTCGCATTGAGATTCTGACATTATGACTATCATAGTTTGAACCAAGGAATTGATCGATGCGTGAAGTGAAATGGAACAAACCCCAATGTTTGCCTCAATCTCACAGTAGAAAGAGCAGCGCCAATGAGGATCGAAACCTCTGCAGTCATTATATCATTAGCAATGTATTCACTATGTATTTGAACCATCTACGAATACAGTTCAGTAGCTATTGTCTTGTAGGTTGGGGGATGGGAGAGAATGAGCTCACTCTCTGTGGCAGACGATGTTAACGAGTAGATCCTTATGGTCTTCTCTATCCACTTTCACTCGCTCCAACTCAATGTCGAACTTTATCGATCCAACTGAGAGAACTCCAGCCAGCATCTTGCTGCAACCAACCAGTTTTTCTGTTAAGTTATGGCAATTCTCTTGCATTCAATTCGAAAGACATGCCTACGTCCCGTATCTAATATTAAGCGGATTCTCGATCCGGACTATCAAGCAATGGAAGATAGACCTCTTGCATGCGAGAAGATCCTGGAAATGTTGAGAGGTGCGACTTCTAGCATCGAGCTCGATCGACTTCTCAATGTAGGTATCAAATGACGGTTGGTAGGACGGCCGATCTGCTCGATCTGGAAAATAATTGAATATTGGGTGCGGGAAATAAAAGATCTAGTGAGAAGAAGGGCACTCACTGTCTTCTCCTGCTTCGTTCCTCTCTCCGTCATTCCAGATTCCAGCAGAATTCTCTCCGCTTTCCCTCTGGCAATCCATCGGATTGAGTGTGTTGTTGAGGAATGAGAGTTCAGCAAGTGACTGATTGTAGAAGCTGCAAGAAAGATGTGAAACGTCACTGTTTGTATTTTGTTCACGACCGCATATTTCGAAATAATTTCAATATTGTAAATAATTGCTATATTACGCGAGAGAAAATTTCGAGAGAGGATGAAAGGAGGACCCAAATTCACTCAGTGTTTGAGCTTGTCACAAACTGAAAATCACACTTCCCCACGGGAAGTGGATAGAACATTGATTCCGCACGCCGGATCTGGAGACTAAGGGAAACAACAGCCTAGAGATGTAACTTATGTTTCCGGTGAATCTCAACTTTGTCTGATTAGTGTTATTAGAGACTGGGTAGATACGGGTAGATTGTAAGACAGATGTAGTGCAAAGAGGGAGGGGGACTAAGGAAGCAGTGGCACCGAAGACGAAAGGAAAATCCAATGAATTATTCCTTTCTCTCTCTCACGCATCAGGAGTGAAGAAACATCTGAAAGTTGCCGTAGTAACCGTAGTCTTTTGCTCTTCTCTAAGTCCGAACCTCCATATCTCCTAGCAACGAAGAGGGTGAAGACTAGGGTTGGTGAAATCGGACCAGCCCGTCGCTCTGAGGCCCGATCCGAAATCTCACTGTTAGGCCCGAGCGGGCCTGACGTCCGATCGGGCTGCCGAATCCTCGGGCTTTTTCGGGCCTGGACGGGCGTGGGGAGGGAGAGCGCGCCCTCGGGAGATGGAAATTCGCTCAGTATTTAGGAGTGAATTGAAAAAAGTTTCTTGTAGAGAAAACATAGGGCTATCCACCTGCACAGCTCAGAACTTCATATAAGAAAAGGCGAATCTTCATTTTTATGAGGCACTATGCGAGTTTTGAGGTCCAATCGCGACTAATCGAGAGGAGGGCTAATTATTCACTCCAGGTAGGCACTAATGGATTATTGTACCATGTGCAGAAAACACTGGGCGATCCAGCTAAGCAAGCTATAACTTGATGTTAGCAAAAGCCATTGAGCAAAGTCCACTTTTCTGAGGTACTATGACAATTTTTGGCTGAAATCGCGTCTAATCAAGAGGAGGGCTAATTCCACGTAAAGTAACGGTCTAAGCTGATAATAAAATGTTAAAGAGCGGTGTTTTCCGGTGCTTTCTTAAAATAGAGGGTCCTGGTGCGATGAAAATAAACCGAGTTATTGGCCTTTTATTGCCCAATCCGCCCAGAAGCGAAGAACAATCGGGCCAATAACTCGGTTTATTTTGATCGCACAATGACCCTATTTTTTTCCAAGAAACACCGGCAAACACCCTTCTATAGCATGGTCTCATCAGCTTAGACCGTCACCTTTCGTGGAATCAGCTCTCCTCTTGATTAGACGCGATTTCAGCCAAAATTGTCATTGTACTCAGCAAAAGTGGACTTTGCTCAATGGATTTTGCTAACATCCAGTTCTAGCTTGCTTAGCTGGATCGCCCAGTGTTTTCTGCACATGGTACAATAATCTATGTTTACCTGGAGTGGATAATTAGCCTCCCTGGACCTCAAAAATCGCATAGTGCCTCAAAAAAGTGAAGATTCCTCACCCTCCTTTGTTTATATGTAGTTCTAAGTTGTGCAGGTGGATAGCCCTATGTTTTCTCTACAAGAAACTCTTTTCAATTCACTCCTTAGTACTGACCGGAATTAGCCATGCTCTCGATTTCCATCTCCCGAGGGCACACTCTCCCTCCCCACACCCATCCAGTCCCGAAAAAGCCCGAAAAAAGCCCGAAGATTCGGGCCGCCCGATTGGACGTCAGGTTAATCGGGCCGCCCGACTATTTCCGAATAATATTTTGGCCCGATTCGGGCCAGAGTATCGGGGGGTCGTAGGCGCGACCCGAGTTCACCAACCCTAGTGAAGACACCCCCATTGCCCGCATTTTTTTCTATTGCTTACTAATAGAGGAAGATGACATTCAATAGGCCAACAAAAAGACGAAATAGTAATGTTAAGATAAAGGTTCAACGAAAGTCAAAAGGTTGGCCGTAGAACCGGTGTGACAACCATGGAGAGCGAGAGAGAACAGAGGAATTGATGAGACGAGGGAGAAAGAGAGAAATACACAGCGAATGGAAGATAAGGGAAAAGAGGAGTGAATAGAGAAAGAGGCGAAAACATGGAATAGAAAATGAATGGGGATACGAGAGAGGAAGGGATGGACATAGATAAGAGTGGAGTGTTCGAGTGTGTTCATGGCAGAGAAAGACGCACAAAGCGTGCTGATGACAAGAAGAACCAAAGAGATGAGGAAAGACTTGTGAACAAGACAGGGAAAACGATGGATGTGAGAGGGAGGGAGGGGAGACTAAGGGCGAGAAGGGCCGAGGGAAGTTGACAGATGGTCTGGTAGGGATAAAGGAGAGAAAGAGACACGAGGGAGGAAATGAAGTGGGCGCGAAATGAGCACCGATCAAAAAGAGAACAAAGACAACAAAGTTCTGCTCACCTAATCCCGTTTTTACCGACAAACACTACAAAAAATTGGCAACGGGGTTGAAAGAGAGAGACTCGGAACGTTGAAAACATCGAGCGCGCGAGAAAAAAGCGTGGCAACGTCTGCTAGAGAGAGAGAAAGAGTGAAGGAGAAAAGAGTGAAAGTAAGCGAAAGAGTGAAGAGAGATGGCGAGGGGAAGGGAGGAAAGGGATAAGGGGTGAAGGAGAGAACGATAGAACGACCATAGATAAGTCAGAAATGATCGGAACGGTGGAACTGGGGTGAGAAAAAAAGAATGATGATTCAAAGACTCTGCTCTAGAGATTCCTGATTGAAACAGCATAGAGAATTTCTCCGAATTGAAGATGATTTAGAAGAGTTATTCACCTGAATTATTCTAGAGAAAATCTCAGTCTGATTTGAATAAGAGATATAGATACGGTGGGAGAAGCGATCATGATAGGAGAATAAAGAAAGGGTGTCAGTTGGCTGATTCAACCGTCTGTTGTATAGATTTAAGGGGCTGGATACGTTAGATACGGTAAGTAGATTGGGTTTGCGATAATTGATAGATCAAAGATCAATTTCGGGGCAATTGGTTCGTGATGAATTCGCATTTGATGTGGATGAGAGGAGAGACGAGCAAGAATGCCATACTGTTTGAGTTGGCAAGGAAACCGGGAGGAGATCCGTCCACTGGATGAGAGAGAGGGAAGAGAGGAAGGGTAGAGTTGAGTGGTAGTGCAAGAGGGGAAGAGCGATATTAGAGCAACCAGCGACATTCCCCCGCCTACGGGGGGGGGGGGGGGACGTCTGTCTTCCTTTTCTCCTGCTTCGCACACTCTCCCACTCTCTCCTCTCGGGAAGGTTGCGAAATTTCGGGGATGTTCTGGAAGTTTCTATGATGAAATCTCTCTCCCCTCCCTCCACCTCTTTCTGGAAGTTTCTACGACGAAATTTCTCCCCCCCCCCCTCAATTCCCCTCTCTTTGGAAAGTTCTGGAAGTTTGTATGACGAAATCTCTCTCCTTCTCGATTCCCTCTCTCTGGAAGGTTCTGGAAGTTTCTATGACGAAATCTCTCTCTCCTCCCTCCACCTCTTTCTGGAAGTTTCCACGACGAAATTTCTCCCCCCCCCTCAATTCCCCTCTCTTTGGAAAGTTCTGGAAGTTTCTATGATGAAATCTCTCTCCCCTCCCTCCACCTCTTTCTGGAAGTTTCTACGACGAAATTTCTCCCCCCCCCCCTCAATTCCCCTCTCTTTGGAAAGTTCTGGAAGTTTGTATGACGAAATCTCTCTCCTTCTCGATTCCCTCTCTCTGGAAGGTTCTGGAAGTTTCTATGACGAAATCTCTCTCTCCTCCCTCCACCTCTTTCTGGAAGTTTCCACGACGAAATTTCTCCCCCCCCCTCAATTCCCCTCTCTTTGGAAAGTTCTGGAAGTTTCTATGATGAAATCTCTCTCCCCTCCCTCCACCTCTTTCTGGAAGTTTCTACGACGAAATTTCTCCCCCCCCCCCCTCAATTCCCCTCTCTTTGGAAAGTTCTGGAAGTTTGTATGACGAAATCTCTCTCCTTCTCGATTCCCTCTCTCTGGAAGGTTCTGGAAGTTTCTATGACGAAATCTCTCTCTCCTCCCTCCACCTCTTTCTGGAAGTTTCCACGACGAAATTTCTCCCCCCCCCTCAATTCCCCTCTCTTTGGAAAGTTCTGGAAGTTTCTATGATGAAATCTCTCTCCCCTCCCTCCACCTCTTTCTGGAAGTTTCTACGACGAAATTTCTCCCCCCCCCCCCCCTCAATTCCCCTCTCTTTGGAAAGTTCTGGAAGTTTGTATGACGAAATCTCTCTCCTTCTCGATTCCCTCTCTCTGGAAGGTTCTGGAAGTTTCTATGACGAAATCTCTCTCTCCTCCCTCCACCTCTTTCTGGAAGTTTCCACGACGAAATTTCTCCCCCCCCCCTCAATTCCCCTCTCTTTGGAAAGTTCTGGAAGTTTCTATGATGAAATCTCTCTCCCCTCCCTCCACCTCTTTCTGGAAGTTTCTACGACGAAATTTCTCCCCCCCCCCCTCAATTCCCCTCTCTTTGGAAAGTTCTGGAAGTTTGTATGACGAAATCTCTCTCCTTCTCGATTCCCTCTCTCTGGAAGGTTCTGGAAGTTTCTATGACGAAATCTCTCTCTCCTCCCTCCACCTCTTTCTGGAAGTTTCCACGACGAAATTTCTCCCCCCCCTCAATTCCCCTCTCTTTGGAAAGTTCTGGAAGTTTCTATGATGAAATCTCTCTCCCCTCCCTCCACCTCTTTCTGGAAGTTTCTACGACGAAATTTCTCCCCCCCCCCCCTCAATTCCCCTCTCTTTGGAAAGTTCTGGAAGTTTGTATGACGAAATCTCTCTCCTTCTCGATTCCCTCTCTCTGGAAGGTTCTGGAAGTTTCTATGACGAAATCTCTCTCTCCTCCCTCCACCTCTTTCTGGAAGTTTCCACGACGAAATTTCTCCCCCCCCTCAATTCCCCTCTCTTTGGAAAGTTCTGGAAGTTTCTATGATGAAATCTCTCTCCCCTCCCTCCACCTCTTTCTGGAAGTTTCTACGACGAAATTTCTCCCCCCCCCCCCTCAATTCCCCTCTCTTTGGAAAGTTCTGGAAGTTTGTATGACGAAATCTCTCTCCTTCTCGATTCCCTCTCTCTGGAAGGTTCTGGAAGTTTCTATGACGAAATCTCTCTCTCCTCCCTCCACCTCTTTCTGGAAGTTTCCACGACGAAATTTCTCCCCCCCCCTCAATTCCCCTCTCTTTGGAAAGTTCTGGAAGTTTCTATGATGAAATCTCTCTCCCCTCCCTCCACCTCTTTCTGGAAGTTTCTACGACGAAATTTCTCCCCCCCCCCCCCTCAATTCCCCTCTCTTTGGAAAGTTCTGGAAGTTTGTATGACGAAATCTCTCTCCTTCTCGATTCCCTCTCTCTGGAAGGTTCTGGAAGTTTCTATGACGAAATCTCTCTCTCCTCCCTCCACCTCTTTCTGGAAGTTTCCACGACGAAATTTCTCCCCCCCCCCTCAATTCCCCTCTCTTTGGAAAGTTCTGGAAGTTTCTATGATGAAATCTCTCTCCCCTCCCTCCACCTCTTTCTGGAAGTTTCTACGACGAAATTTCTCCCCCCCCCCCCTCAATTCCCCTCTCTTTGGAAAGTTCTGGAAGTTTGTATGACGAAATCTCTCTCCTTCTCGATTCCCTCTCTCTGGAAGGTTCTGGAAGTTTCTATGACGAAATCTCTCTCTCCTCCCTCCACCTCTTTCTGGAAGTTTCCACGACGAAATTTCTCCCCCCCCCCCCTCAATTCCCCTCTCTTTGGAAAGTTCTGGAAGTTTCTATGATGAAATCTCTCTCCCCTCCCTCCACCTCTTTCTGGAAGTTTCTACGACGAAATTTCTCCCCCCCCCCCCCCTCAATTCCCCTCTCTTTGGAAAGTTCTGGAAGTTTGTATGACGAAATCTCTCTCCTTCTCGATTCCCTCTCTCTGGAAGGTTCTGGAAGTTTCTATGACGAAATCTCTCTCTCCTCCCTCCACCTCTTTCTGGAAGTTTCCACGACGAAATTTCTCCCCCCCCCCCCTCAATTCCCCTCTCTTTGGAAAGTTCTGGAAGTTTCTATGATGAAATCTCTCTCCCCTCCCTCCACCTCTTTCTGGAAGTTTCTACGACGAAATTTCTCCCCCCCCCCTCAATTCCCCTCTCTTTGGAAAGTTCTGGAAGTTTGTATGACGAAATCTCTCTCCTTCTCGATTCCCTCTCTCTGGAAGGTTCTGGAAGTTTCTATGACGAAATCTCTCTCTCCTCCCTCCACCTCTTTCTGGAAGTTTCCACGACGAAATTTCTCCCCCCCTCAATTCCCCTCTCTTTGGAAAGTTCTGGAAGTTTCTATGATGAAATCTCTCTCCCCTCCCTCCACCTCTTTCTGGAAGTTTCTACGACGAAATTTCTCCCCCCCCCCTCAATTCCCCTCTCTTTGGAAAGTTCTGGAAGTTTGTATGACGAAATCTCTCTCCTTCTCGATTCCCTCTCTCTGGAAGGTTCTGGAAGTTTCTATGACGAAATCTCTCTCTCCTCCCTCCACCTCTTTCTGGAAGTTTCCACGACGAAATTTCTCTCCCCCCCCCCTCAATTCCCCTCTCTTTGGAAAGTTCTGGAAGTTTCTATGATGAAATCTCTCTCCCCTCCCTCCACCTCTTTCTGGAAGTTTCTACGACGAAATTTCTCCCCCCCCCCCCTCAATTCCCCTCTCTTTGGAAAGTTCTGGAAGTTTGTATGACGAAATCTCTCTCCTTCTCGATTCCCTCTCTCTGGAAGGTTCTGGAAGTTTCTATGACGAAATCTCTCTCTCCTCCCTCCACCTCTTTCTGGAAGTTTCCACGACGAAATTTCTCCCCCCCCTCAATTCCCCTCTCTTTGGAAAGTTCTGGAAGTTTCTATGATGAAATCTCTCTCCCCTCCCTCCACCTCTTTCTGGAAGTTTCTACGACGAAATTTCTCCCCCCCCCCCTCAATTCCCCTCTCTTTGGAAAGTTCTGGAAGTTTGTATGACGAAATCTCTCTCCTTCTCGATTCCCTCTCTCTGGAAGGTTCTGGAAGTTTCTATGACGAAATCTCTCTCTCCTCCCTCCACCTCTTTCTGGAAGTTTCCACGACGAAATTTCTCCCCCCCCCCCTCAATTCCCCTCTCTTTGGAAAGTTCTGGAAGTTTCTATGATGAAATCTCTCTCCCCTCCCTCCACCTCTTTCTGGAAGTTTCTACGACGAAATTTCTCCCCCCCCCCCCCTCAATTCCCCTCTCTTTGGAAAGTTCTGGAAGTTTGTATGACGAAATCTCTCTCCTTCTCGATTCCCTCTCTCTGGAAGGTTCTGGAAGTTTCTATGACGAAATCTCTCTCTCCTCCCTCCACCTCTTTCTGGAAGTTTCCACGACGAAATTTCTCCCCCCCCCTCAATTCCCCTCTCTTTGGAAAGTTCTGGAAGTTTATATGATGAAATCTCTCTCCCCTCCCTCCACCTTTTTCTGGAAGTTTCTACGACGAAATTTCTCCCCCCCTCAATTCCCCTCTCTTTGGAAAGTTCTCGAAGTTTATATGACGAAATCTCTCTCCCTCTCAATTCCCCTCTCTTTGGAAAGTTCTGGAAGTTTATATGACGAAATCTCTCTCCCTCTCAATTCCCCTCTCTTTGGAAAGTTCTGGAAGTCTATATGATGAAATCTCTCTCCCCTCCCTCCACCTCTTTCTGGAAGTTTCTACGACGAAATTTCCCCCCCCCTCAATTCCCCTCTCTTTGGAAAGTTCTGGAAGTTTCTATGATGAAATCTCTCTCCCCTCCCTCCACCTCTTTCTGGAAGTTTCTACCACGAAATTTCTCCCCCCCCTCAATTCCCCTCTCTTTGGAAAGTTCTGGAAGTTTGTATGACGAAATCTCTCTCCCTCTCAATTCCCCTCTCTTTGGAAAGTTCTGGAAGTTTATATGATGAAATCTCTCTCCCCTCCCTCCACCTCTTTCTGGAAGTTTCTACGACGAAATTTCTCCCCCCCCTCAATTCCCCTCTCTTAGGAAAGTTCTGGAAGTTTCTATGATGAAATCTCTCTCCCCTCCCTCCACCTCTTTCTGGAAGTTTCTACCACGAAATTTCTCCCCCCCTCAATTCCCCTCTCTTTGGAAAGTTCTGGAAGTTTGTATGACGAAAGCTCTCTCCCTCTCAATTCCCCTCTCTTTGGAAAGTTCTGGAAGTTTATATGATGAAATCTCTCTCCCCTCCCTCCACCTCTTTCTGGAAGTTTCTACGACGAAATTTCTCCCCCCCCCCCTCAATTCCCCACTCTTTGGAAAGTTCTGGAAGTTTGTATGACGAAATCTCTCTCCCCTCCCTCCACCTCTTTCTGGAAGTTTCTACGACGAAATTTCTCCCCCCCCCTCAATTCCCCTCTCTTTGGAAAGTTCTGGAAGTTTCTATGATGAAATCTCTCTCCCCTCCCTCCACCTCTTTCTGGAAGTTTCTACCACGAAATTTCTCCCCCCCCTCAATTCCCCTCTCTTTGGAAAGTTCTGGAAGTTTGTATGACGAAATCTCTCTCCCCTCCCTCCACCTCTTTCTGGAAGTTTCTACGACGAAATTTCTCCCCCCCCTCAATTCCCCTCTCTTTGGAAAGTTCTGGAAGTTTCTATGATGAAATCTCTCTCCCCTCCCTCCACCTCTTTCTGGAAGTTTCTACCACGAAATTTCTCCCCCCCCTCAATTCCCCTCTCTTTGGAAAGTTCTGGAAGTTTATATGATGAAATCTCTCTCCCCTTCCTCCACCTCTTTCTGGAAGTTGCTACGACGAAATTTCTCCCCCCCCCCCTCAAATCCCCTCTCTTTGGAAAGTTCTGGAAGTTTATATGATGAAATCTCTCTCCCCTCCCTCCACCTCTTTCTGGAAGTTTCTACGACGAAATTTCTCCCCCCCCCCTCAATTCCCCTCTCTTTGGAAAGTTCTGGAAGTTTGTATGACGAAATCTCTCTCCTTCTCGATTCCCTCTCTCTGGAAGGTTCTGGAAGTTTCTATGACGAAATCTCTCTCTCCTCCCTCCACCTCTTTCTGGAAGTTTCCACGACGAAATTTCTCCCCCCCCCTCAATTCCCCTCTCTTTGGAAAGTTCTGGAAGTTTCTATGATGAAATCTCTCTCCCCTCCCTCCACCTCTTTCTGGAAGTTTCTACGACGAAATTTCTCCCCCCCCCCCTCAATTCCCCTCTCTTTGGAAAGTTCTGGAAGTTTGTATGACGAAATCTCTCTCCTTCTCGATTCCCTCTCTCTGGAAGGTTCTGGAAGTTTCTATGACGAAATCTCTCTCTCCTCCCTCCACCTCTTTCTGGAAGTTTCCACGACGAAATTTCTCCCCCCCCCTCAATTCCCCTCTCTTTGGAAAGTTCTGGAAGTTTCTATGATGAAATCTCTCTCCCCTCCCTCCACCTCTTTCTGGAAGTTTCTACGACGAAATTTCTCCCCCCCCCCCCCTCAATTCCCCTCTCTTTGGAAAGTTCTGGAAGTTTGTATGACGAAATCTCTCTCCTTCTCGATTCCCTCTCTCTGGAAGGTTCTGGAAGTTTCTATGACGAAATCTCTCTCTCCTCCCTCCACCTCTTTCTGGAAGTTTCCACGACGAAATTTCTCCCCCCCCCCCTCAATTCCCCTCTCTTTGGAAAGTTCTGGAAGTTTCTATGATGAAATCTCTCTCCCCTCCCTCCACCTCTTTCTGGAAGTTTCTACGACGAAATTTCTCCCCCCCCCCTCAATTCCCCTCTCTTTGGAAAGTTCTGGAAGTTTGTATGACGAAATCTCTCTCCTTCTCGATTCCCTCTCTCTGGAAGGTTCTGGAAGTTTCTATGACGAAATCTCTCTCTCCTCCCTCCACCTCTTTCTGGAAGTTTCCACGACGAAATTTCTCCCCCCCCTCAATTCCCCTCTCTTTGGAAAGTTCTGGAAGTTTCTATGATGAAATCTCTCTCCCCTCCCTCCACCTCTTTCTGGAAGTTTCTACGACGAAATTTCTCCCCCCCCCCCCCTCAATTCCCCTCTCTTTGGAAAGTTCTGGAAGTTTGTATGACGAAATCTCTCTCCTTCTCGATTCCCTCTCTCTGGAAGGTTCTGGAAGTTTCTATGACGAAATCTCTCTCTCCTCCCTCCACCTCTTTCTGGAAGTTTCCACGACGAAATTTCTCCCCCCCCCTCAATTCCCCTCTCTTTGGAAAGTTCTGGAAGTTTCTATGATGAAATCTCTCTCCCCTCCCTCCACCTCTTTCTGGAAGTTTCTACGACGAAATTTCTCCCCCCCCCCCCCTCAATTCCCCTCTCTTTGGAAAGTTCTGGAAGTTTGTATGACGAAATCTCTCTCCTTCTCGATTCCCTCTCTCTGGAAGGTTCTGGAAGTTTCTATGACGAAATCTCTCTCTCCTCCCTCCACCTCTTTCTGGAAGTTTCCACGACGAAATTTCTCCCCCCCCCTCAATTCCCCTCTCTTTGGAAAGTTCTGGAAGTTTCTATGATGAAATCTCTCTCCCCTCCCTCCACCTCTTTCTGGAAGTTTCTACGACGAAATTTCTCCCCCCCCCCCCCCTCAATTCCCCTCTCTTTGGAAAGTTCTGGAAGTTTGTATGACGAAATCTCTCTCCTTCTCGATTCCCTCTCTCTGGAAGGTTCTGGAAGTTTCTATGACGAAATCTCTCTCTCCTCCCTCCACCTCTTTCTGGAAGTTTCCACGACGAAATTTCTCCCCCCCCCTCAATTCCCCTCTCTTTGGAAAGTTCTGGAAGTTTCTATGATGAAATCTCTCTCCCCTCCCTCCACCTCTTTCTGGAAGTTTCTACGACGAAATTTCTCCCCCCCCCCCTCAATTCCCCTCTCTTTGGAAAGTTCTGGAAGTTTGTATGACGAAATCTCTCTCCTTCTCGATTCCCTCTCTCTGGAAGGTTCTGGAAGTTTCTATGACGAAATCTCTCTCTCCTCCCTCCACCTCTTTCTGGAAGTTTCCACGACGAAATTTCTCCCCCCCCCCCTCAATTCCCCTCTCTTTGGAAAGTTCTGGAAGTTTCTATGATGAAATCTCTCTCCCCTCCCTCCACCTCTTTCTGGAAGTTTCTACGACGAAATTTCTCCCCCCCCCCCCCCTCAATTCCCCTCTCTTTGGAAAGTTCTGGAAGTTTGTATGACGAAATCTCTCTCCTTCTCGATTCCCTCTCTCTGGAAGGTTCTGGAAGTTTCTATGACGAAATCTCTCTCTCCTCCCTCCACCTCTTTCTGGAAGTTTCCACGACGAAATTTCTCCCCCCCCCCCCTCAATTCCCCTCTCTTTGGAAAGTTCTGGAAGTTTCTATGATGAAATCTCTCTCCCCTCCCTCCACCTCTTTCTGGAAGTTTCTACGACGAAATTTCTCCCCCCCCCTCAATTCCCCTCTCTTTGGAAAGTTCTGGAAGTTTGTATGACGAAATCTCTCTCCTTCTCGATTCCCTCTCTCTGGAAGGTTCTGGAAGTTTCTATGACGAAATCTCTCTCTCCTCCCTCCACCTCTTTCTGGAAGTTTCCACGACGAAATTTCTCCCCCCCCTCAATTCCCCTCTCTTTGGAAAGTTCTGGAAGTTTCTATGATGAAATCTCTCTCCCCTCCCTCCACCTCTTTCTGGAAGTTTCTACGACGAAATTTCTCCCCCCCCCCTCAATTCCCCTCTCTTTGGAAAGTTCTGGAAGTTTGTATGACGAAATCTCTCTCCTTCTCGATTCCCTCTCTCTGGAAGGTTCTGGAAGTTTCTATGACGAAATCTCTCTCTCCTCCCTCCACCTCTTTCTGGAAGTTTCCACGACGAAATTTCTCCCCCCCCCCTCAATTCCCCTCTCTTTGGAAAGTTCTGGAAGTTTCTATGATGAAATCTCTCTCCCCTCCCTCCACCTCTTTCTGGAAGTTTCTACGACGAAATTTCTCCCCCCCCCCTCAATTCCCCTCTCTTTGGAAAGTTCTGGAAGTTTGTATGACGAAATCTCTCTCCTTCTCGATTCCCTCTCTCTGGAAGGTTCTGGAAGTTTCTATGACGAAATCTCTCTCTCCTCCCTCCACCTCTTTCTGGAAGTTTCCACGACGAAATTTCTCCCCCCCCTCAATTCCCCTCTCTTTGGAAAGTTCTGGAAGTTTCTATGATGAAATCTCTCTCCCCTCCCTCCACCTCTTTCTGGAAGTTTCTACGACGAAATTTCTCCCCCCCCCCCCCTCAATTCCCCTCTCTTTGGAAAGTTCTGGAAGTTTGTATGACGAAATCTCTCTCCTTCTCGATTCCCTCTCTCTGGAAGGTTCTGGAAGTTTCTATGACGAAATCTCTCTCTCCTCCCTCCACCTCTTTCTGGAAGTTTCCACGACGAAATTTCTCCCCCCCCCCTCAATTCCCCTCTCTTTGGAAAGTTCTGGAAGTTTCTATGATGAAATCTCTCTCCCCTCCCTCCACCTCTTTCTGGAAGTTTCTACGACGAAATTTCTCCCCCCCCCCCCCCCCTCAATTCCCCTCTCTTTGGAAAGTTCTGGAAGTTTGTATGACGAAATCTCTCTCCTTCTCGATTCCCTCTCTCTGGAAGGTTCTGGAAGTTTCTATGACGAAATCTCTCTCTCCTCCCTCCACCTCTTTCTGGAAGTTTCCACGACGAAATTTCTCCCCCCCCCTCAATTCCCCTCTCTTTGGAAAGTTCTGGAAGTTTATATGATGAAATCTCTCTCCCCTCCCTCCACCTTTTTCTGGAAGTTTCTACGACGAAATTTCTCCCCCCCTCAATTCCCCTCTCTTTGGAAAGTTCTCGAAGTTTATATGACGAAATCTCTCTCCCTCTCAATTCCCCTCTCTTTGGAAAGTTCTGGAAGTTTATATGACGAAATCTCTCTCCCTCTCAATTCCCCTCTCTTTGGAAAGTTCTGGAAGTCTATATGATGAAATCTCTCTCCCCTCCCTCCACCTCTTTCTGGAAGTTTCTACGACGAAATTTCCCCCCCCCCTCAATTCCCCTCTCTTTGGAAAGTTCTGGAAGTTTCTATGATGAAATCTCTCTCCCCTCCCTCCACCTCTTTCTGGAAGTTTCTACCACGAAATTTCTCCCCCCCCTCAATTCCCCTCTCTTTGGAAAGTTCTGGAAGTTTGTATGACGAAATCTCTCTCCCTCTCAATTCCCCTCTCTTTGGAAAGTTCTGGAAGTTTATATGATGAAATCTCTCTCCCCTCCCTCCACCTCTTTCTGGAAGTTTCTACGACGAAATTTCTCCCCCCCTCAATTCCCCTCTCTTAGGAAAGTTCTGGAAGTTTCTATGATGAAATCTCTCTCCCCTCCCTCCACCTCTTTCTGGAAGTTTCTACCACGAAATTTCTCCCCCCCTCAATTCCCCTCTCTTTGGAAAGTTCTGGAAGTTTGTATGACGAAAGCTCTCTCCCTCTCAATTCCCCTCTCTTTGGAAAGTTCTGGAAGTTTATATGATGAAATCTCTCTCCCCTCCCTCCACCTCTTTCTGGAAGTTTCTACGACGAAATTTCTCCCCCCCCCCCCTCAATTCCCCACTCTTTGGAAAGTTCTGGAAGTTTGTATGACGAAATCTCTCTCCCCTCCCTCCACCTCTTTCTGGAAGTTTCTACGACGAAATTTCTCCCCCCCCCCTCAATTCCCCTCTCTTTGGAAAGTTCTGGAAGTTTCTATGATGAAATCTCTCTCCCCTCCCTCCACCTCTTTCTGGAAGTTTCTACCACGAAATTTCTCCCCCCCCTCAATTCCCCTCTCTTTGGAAAGTTCTGGAAGTTTGTATGACGAAATCTCTCTCCCCTCCCTCCACCTCTTTCTGGAAGTTTCTACGACGAAATTTCTCCCCCCCCCTCAATTCCCCTCTCTTTGGAAAGTTCTGGAAGTTTCTATGATGAAATCTCTCTCCCCTCCCTCCACCTCTTTCTGGAAGTTTCTACCACGAAATTTCTCCCCCCCCTCAATTCCCCTCTCTTTGGAAAGTTCTGGAAGTTTATATGATGAAATCTCTCTCCCCTTCCTCCACCTCTTTCTGGAAGTTGCTACGACGAAATTTCTCCCCCCCCCCCCTCAAATCCCCTCTCTTTGGAAAGTTCTGGAAGTTTATATGATGAAATCTCTCTCCCCTCCCTCCACCTCTTTCTGGAAGTTTCTACGACGAAATTTCTCCCCCCCCTCAATTCCCCTCTCTTTGGAAAGTTCTCGAAGTTTATATGATAAAATCTCTCTCCCCTCCCTCCACCTCTTTCTGGAAGTTGCTACGACGAAATTTCTCCCCCCCCCCTCAATTCCCCTCTCTTTGGAAAGTTCTGGAAGTTTATATGATGAAATCTCTCTCCCCTCCCTCCACCTCTTTCTGGAAGTTTCTACGACGAAATTTCTCCCCCCCTCAATTCCCCTCTCTTTGGAAAGTTCTCGAAGTTTATATGATAAAATCTCTCTCCCCTCCCTCCACCTCTTTCTGGAAGTTGCTACGACGAAATTTCTCCCCCCCCCTCAATTCCCCTCTCTTTGGAAAGTTCTGGAAGTTTATATGATGAAATCTCTCTCCCCTCCCTCCACCTCTTTCTGGAAGTTTCTACGACGAAATTTCTCCCCCCCTCAATTCCCCTCTCTTTGGAAAGTTCTCGAAGTTTATATGATAAAATCTCTCTCCCCTCCCTCCACCTCTTTCTGGAAGTTGCTACGACGAAATTTCTCCCCCCCCCTCAATTCCCTCTCTTTGGAAAGTTCTGGAAGTTTCTATGATGAAATCTCTCTCCCCTCCCTCCACCTCTTTCTGGAAGTTTCTACCACGAAATTTCTCCCCCCCCCTCAATTCCCCTCTCTTTGGAAAGTTCTGGAAGTTTGTATGACGAAATCTCTCTCCCTCTCAATTCCCCTCTCTTTGGAAAGTTCTGGAAGTTTATATGATGAAATCTCTCTCCCCTCCCTCCACCTCTTTCTGGAAGTTGCTACGACGAAATTTCTCCCCCCCCCCCCTCAAATCCCCTCTCTTTGGAAAGTTCTGGAAGTTTATATGATGAAATCTCTCTCCCCTCCCTCCACCTCTTTCTGGAAGTTTCTACCACGAAATTTCTCCCCCCCCTCAATTCCCCTCTCTTTGGAAAGTTCTGGAAGTTTGTATGACGAAATCTCTCTCCCTCTCAATTCCCCTCTCTTTGGAAAGTTCTGGAAGTTTATATGATGAAATCTCTCTCCCCTCCCTCCACCTCTTTCTGGAAGTTGCTACGACGAAATTTCTCCCCCCCCCTCAATTCCCCTCTCTTTGGAAAGTTCTGGAAGTTTATATGATGAAATCTCTCTCCCCTCCCTCCACCTCTTTCTGGAAGTTTCTACGACGAAATTTCTCCCCCCCTCAATTCCCCTCTCTTTGGAAAGTTCTCGAAGTTTATATGATAAAATCTCTCTCCCCTCCCTCCACCTCTTTCTGGAAGTTGCTACGACGAAATTTCTCCCCCCCCCTCAATTCCCCTCTCTTTGGAAAGTTCTGGAAGTTTCTATGATGAAATCTCTCTCCCCTCCCTCCACCTCTTTCTGGAAGTTTCTACCACGAAATTTCTCCCCCCCCCTCAATTCCCCTCTCTTAGGAAAGTTCTGGAAGTTTCTATGATGAAATCTCTCTCCCCTCCCTCCACCTCTTTCTGGAAGTTTCTACCACGAAATTTCTCCCCCCCCCCCCCCTCAATTCCCCTCTCTTTGGAAAGTTCTGGAAGTTTGTATGACGAAAGCTCTCTCCCTCTCAATTCCCCTCTCTTTGGAAAGTTCTGGAAGTTTATATGATGAAATCTCTCTCCCCTCCCTCCACCTCTTTCTGGAAGTTTCTACGACGAAATTTCTCCCCCCCCCCCTCAATTCCCCACTCTTTGGAAAGTTCTGGAAGTTTGTATGACGAAATCTCTCTCCCCTCCCTCCACCTCTTTCTGGAAGTTTCTACGACGAAATTTCTCCCCCCCCCCTCAATTCCCCTCTCTTTGGAAAGTTCTGGAAGTTTATATGATGAAATCTCTCTCCCCTCCCTCCACCTCTTTCTGGAAGTTTCTACGACGAAATTTCTCCCCCCCTCAATTCCCCTCTCTTTGGAAAGTTCTCGAAGTTTATATGATAAAATCTCTCTCCCCTCCCTCCACCTCTTTCTGGAAGTTGCTACGACGAAATTTCTCCCCCCCCCCTCAATTCCCCTCTCTTTGGAAAGTTCTGGAAGTTTATATGATGAAATCTCTCTCCCCTCCCTCCACCTCTTTCTGGAAGTTTCTACGACGAAATTTCTCCCCCCCTCAATTCCCCTCTCTTTGGAAAGTTCTCGAAGTTTATATGATAAAATCTCTCTCCCCTCCCTCCACCTCTTTCTGGAAGTTGCTACGACGAAATTTCTCCCCCCCCCCCTCAATTCCCCTCTCTTTGGAAAGTTCTGGAAGTTTCTATGATGAAATATCTCTCTCCCCTCCCTCCACCTCTTTCTGGAAGTTTCTACCACGAAATTTCTCCCCCCCCCTCAATTCCCCTCTCTTTGGAAAGTTCTCGAAGTTTATATGATAAAATCTCTCTCCCCTCCCTCCACCTCTTTCTGGAAGTTGCTACGACGAAATTTCTCCCCCCCCCTCAATTCCCCTCTCTTTGGAAAGTTCTGGAAGTTTATATGATGAAATCTCTCTCCCCTCCCTCCACCTCTTTCTGGAAGTTTCTACGACGAAATTTCTCCCCCCCTCAATTCCCCTCTCTTTGGAAAGTTCTCGAAGTTTATATGATAAAATCTCTCTCCCCTCCCTCCACCTCTTTCTGGAAGTTGCTACGACGAAATTTCTCTCCCCCCCCCCTCAATTCCCCTCTCTTTGGAAAGTTCTGGAAGTTTCTATGATGAAATCTCTCTCCCCTCCCTCCACCTCTTTCTGGAAGTTTCTACCACGAAATTTCTCCCCCCCCCCTCAATTCCCCTCTCTTTGGAAAGTCTGGAAGTTTGTATGACGAAATCTCTCTCCCTCTCAATTCCCCTCTCTTTGGAAAGTTCTGGAAGTTTATATGATGAAATCTCTCTCCCCTCCCTCCACCTCTTTCTGGAAGTTGCTACGACGAAATTTCTCCCCCCCCCCCCCTCAAATCCCCTCTCTTTGGAAAGTTCTGGAAGTTTATATGATGAAATCTCTCTCCCCTCCCTCCACCTCTTTCTGGAAGTTTCTACCACGAAATTTCTCCCCCCCCTCAATTCCCCTCTCTTTGGAAAGTTCTGGAAGTTTGTATGACGAAATCTCTCTCCCTCTCAATTCCCCTCTCTTTGGAAAGTTCTGGAAGTTTATATGATGAAATCTCTCTCCCCTTCCTCCACCTCTTTCTGGAAGTTGCTACGACGAAATTTCTCCCCCCCCCCCCCTCAAATCCCCTCTCTTTGGAAAGTTCTGGAAGTTTATATGATGAAATCTCTCTCCCCTCCCTCCACCTCTTTCTGGAAGTTTCTACGACGAAATTTCTCCCCCCCTCAATTCCCCTCTCTTTGGAAAGTTCTCGAAGTTTATATGATAAAATCTCTCTCCCCTCCCTCCACCTCTTTCTGGAAGTTGCTACGACGAAATTTCTCCCCCCCCCCTCAATTCCCCTCTCTTTGGAAAGTTCTGGAAGTTTATATGATGAAATCTCTCTCCCCTCCCTCCACCTCTTTCTGGAAGTTGCTACGACGAAATTTCTCCCCCCCCCCCTCAATTCCCCTCTCTTTGGAAAGTTCTGGAAGTTTGTATGACGAAATCTCTCTCCCTCTCAATTCCCCTCTCTTTGGAAAGTTCTGGAAGTTTATATGATGAAATCTCTCTCCCCTCCTCCACCTCTTTCTGGAAGTTTCTACGACGAAATTTCTCCCCCCCTCAATTCCCCTCTCTTTGGAAAGTTCTCGAAGTTTATATGATAAAATCTCTCTCCCCTCCCTCCACCTCTTTCTGGAAGTTGCTACGACGAAATTTCTCCCCCCCCCTCAATTCCCCTCTCTTTGGAAAGTTCTGGAAGTTTATATGATGAAATCTCTCTCCCCTCCCTCCACCTCTTTCTGGAAGTTTCTACGACGAAATTTCTCCCCCCCTCAATTCCCCTCTCTTTGGAAAGTTCTCGAAGTTTATATGATAAAATCTCTCTCCCCTCCCTCCACCTCTTTCTGGAAGTTGCTACGACGAAATTTCTCTCCCCCCCCCTCAATTCCCCTCTCTTTGGAAAGTTCTGGAAGTTTCTATGATGAAATCTCTCTCCCCTCCCTCCACCTCTTTCTGGAAGTTTCTACCACGAAATTTCTCCCCCCCCCCCTCAATTCCCCTCTCTTTGGAAAGTTCTGGAAGTTTGTATGACGAAATCTCTCTCTCTCTCAATTCCCTCTCTTTGGAAAGTTCTGGAAGTTTATATGATGAAATCTCTCTCCCCTCCCTCCACCTCTTTCTGGAAGTTGCTACGACGAAATTTCTCCCCCCCCCTCAAATCCCCTCTCTTTGGAAAGTTCTGGAAGTTTATATGATGAAATCTCTCTCCCCTCCCTCCACCTCTTTCTGGAAGTTTCTACCACGAAATTTCTCCCCCCCCTCAATTCCCCTCTCTTTGGAAAGTTCTGGAAGTTTTTATGACGAAATCTCTCTCCCTCTCAATTCCCCTCTCTTTGGAAAGTTCTGGAAGTTTATATGATGAAATCTCTCTCCCCTTCCTCCACCTCTTTCTGGAAGTTGCTACGACGAAATTTCTCCCCCCCCCCTCAAATCCCCTCTCTTTGGAAAGTTCTGGAAGTTTATATGATGAAATCTCTCTCCCCTCCCTCCACCTCTTTCTGGAAGTTTCTACGACGAAATTTCTCCCCCCCTCAATTCCCCTCTCTTGGAAAGTTCTCGAAGTTTATATGATAAAATCTCTCTCCCCTCCCTCCACCTCTTTCTGGAAGTTGCTACGACGAAATTTCTCCCCCCCCCCTCAATTCCCCTCTCTTTGGAAAGTTCTGGAAGTTTATATGATGAAATCTCTCTCCCCTCCCTCCACCTCTTTCTGGAAGTTGCTACGACGAAATTTCTCCCCCCCCCCCTCAATTCCCCTCTCTTTGGAAAGTTCTGGAAGTTTGTATGACGAAATCTCTCTCCCTCTCAATTCCCCTCTCTTTGGAAAGTTCTGGAAGTTTATATGATAAAATCTCTCTCCCCTCCCTCCACCTCTTTCTGGAAGTTGCTACGACGAAATTTCTCCCCCCCCCCCTCAATTCCCCTCTCTTTGGAAAGTTCTGGAAGTTTCTATGATGAAATCTCTCTCCCCTCCCTCCACCTCTTTCTGGAAGTTTCTACCACGAAATTTCTCCCCCCCCCCCCCTCAATTCCCCTCTCTTTGGAAAGTTCTGGAAGTTTGTATGACGAAATCTCTCTCCCTCTCAATTCCCCTCTCTTTGGAAAGTTCTGGAAGTTTATATGATGAAATCTCTCTCCCCTCCCTCCACCTCTTTCTGGAAGTTGCTACGACGAAATTTCTCCCCCCCCCCCCTCAAATCCCCTCTCTTTGGAAAGTTCTGGAAGTTTATATGATGAAATCTCTCTCCCCTCCCTCCACCTCTTTCTGGAAGTTGCTACGACGAAATTTCTCCCCCCCCTCAAATCCCCTCTCTTTGGAAAGTTCTGGAAGTTTATATGATGAAATCTCTCTCCCCTCCCTCCACCTCTTTCTGGAAGTTTCTACGACGAAATTTCTCCCCCCCTCAATTCCCCCTCTCTTTGGAAAGTTCTGGAAGTTTGTATGACGAAATCTCTCTCCCTCTCAATTCCCCTCTCTTTGGAAAGTTCTGGAAGTTTATATGATGAAATCTCTCTCCCCTCCCTCCACCTCTTTCTGGAAGTTTCTACGACGAAATTTCTCCCCCCCCTCAATTCCCCTCTCTTAGGAAAGTTCTGGAAGTTTCTATGATGAAATCTCTCTCCCCTCCCTCCACCTCTTTCTGGAAGTTTCTACCACGAAATTTCTCCCCCCCCCCCCTCAATTCCCCTCTCTTTGGAAAGTTCTGGAAGTTTGTATGACGAAAGCTCTCTCCCTCTCAATTCCCCTCTCTTTGGAAAGTTCTGGAAGTTTATATGATGAAATCTCTCTCCCCTCCCTCCACCTCTTTCTGGAAGTTTCTACGACGAAATTTCTCCCCCCCCCCCTCAATTCCCCTCTCTTTGGAAAGTTCTGGAAGTTTGTATGACGAAATCTCTCTCCCCTCCCTCCACCTCTTTCTGGAAGTTTCTACGACGAAATTTCTCCCCCCCCTCAATTCCCCTCTCTTTGGAAAGTTATGGAAGTTTATATGATGAAATCTCTCTCCCCTCCCTCCACCTCTTTCTGGAAGTTTCTACGACGAAATTTCTCCCCCCCCCCCTCAATTCCCCTCTCTTTGGAAAGTTCTGGAAGTTTGTATGACGAAATCTCTCTCCCCTCCCTCCACCTCTTTCTGGAAGTTTCTACGACGAAATTTCTCCCCCCCCCCCTCAATTCCCCTCTCTTTGGAAAGTTCTGGAAGTTTCTATGATGAAATCTCTCTCCCCTCCCTCCACCTCTTTCTGGAAGTTTCTACCACGAAATTTCTCCCCCCCCCCCCCTCAATTCCCCTCTCTTTGGAAAGTTCTGGAAGTTTGTATGACGAAATCTCTCTCCCTCTCAATTCCCCTCTCTTTGGAAAGTTCTGGAAGTTTATATGATGAAATCTCTCTCCCCTCCCTCCACCTCTTTCTGGAAGTTGCTACGACGAAATTTCTCCCCCCCCCCCTCAAATCCCCTCTCTTTGGAAAGTTCTGGAAGTTTATATGATGAAATCTCTCTCCCCTCCCTCCACCTCTTTCTGGAAGTTTCTACGACGAAATTTCTCCCCCCCCCCCTCAATTCCCCTCTCTTTGGAAAGTTCTCGAAGTTTACATGATAAAATCTCTCTCCCCTCCCTCCACCTCTTTCTGGAAGTTGCTACGACGAAATTTCTCCCCCCCCCTCAAATCCCCTCTCTTTGGAAAGTTCTGGAAGTTTATATGATGAAATCTCTCTCCCCTCCCTCCACCTCTTTCTGGAAGTTTCTACGACGAAATTTCTCCCCCCCTCAATTCCCCTCTCTTTGGAAAGTTCTGGAAGTTTGTATGACGAAATCTCTCTCCCCCTCTCAATTCCCCTCTCTTTGGAAAGTTCTGGAAGTTTATATGATGAAATCTCTCTCCCCTCCCTCCACCTCTTTCTGGAAGTTTCTACGACGAAATTTCTCCCCCCCCTCAATTCCCCTCTCTTAGGAAAGTTCTGGAAGTTTCTATGATGAAATCTCTCTCCCCTCCCTCCACCTCTTTCTGGAAGTTTCTACCACGAAATTTCTCCCCCCCCCCCTCAATTCCCCTCTCTTTGGAAAGTTCTGGAAGTTTGTATGACGAAATCTCTCTCCCTCTCAATTCCCCTCTCTTTGGAAAGTTCTGGAAGTTTATATGATGAAATCTCTCTCCCCTCCCTCCACCTCTTTCTGGAAGTATCTACGACGAAATTTCTCCCCCCCCTCAATTCCCCTCTCTTAGGAAAGTTCTGGAAGTTTCTATGATGAAATCTCTCTCCCCTCCCTCCACCTCTTTCTGGAAGTTTCTACCACGAAATTTCTCCCCCCCCCCTCAATTCCCCTCTCTTTGGAAAGTTCTGGAAGTTTGTATGACGAAAGCTCTCTCCCTCTCAATTCCCCTCTCTTTGGAAAGTTCTGGAAGTTTATATGATGAAATCTCTCTCCCCTCCCTCCACCTCTTTCTGGAAGTTTCTACGACGAAATTTCTCCCCCCCCTCAATTCCCCTCTCTTTGGAAAGTTCTGGAAGTTTGTATGACGAAATCTCTCTCCCCTCCCTCCACCTCTTTCTGGAAGTTTCTACGACGAAATTTCTCCCCCCCTCAATTCCCCTCTCTTTGGAAAGTTATGGAAGTTTATATGATGAAATCTCTCTCCCCTCCCTCCACCTCTTTCTGGAAGTTTCTACGACGAAATTTCTCCCCCCCCCCTCAATTCCCCTCTCTTTGGAAAGTTCTGGAAGTTTGTATGACGAAATCTCTCTCCCCTCCCTCCACCTCTTTCTGGAAGTTTCTACGACGAAATTTCTCCCCCCCCCCCTCAATTCCCCTCTCTTTGGAAAGTTCTGGAAGTTTATATGATGAAATCTCTCTCCCCTCCCTCCACCTCTTTCTGGAAGTTTCTACGACGAAATTTCTCCCCCCCCTCAATTCCCCTCTCTTTGGAAAGTTCTGGAAGTTTGTATGACGAAATCTCTCTCCTTCTCGATTCCCTCTCTCTGGAAGGTTCTGGAAGTTTCTATGAAGAAATCTCTCTCCCCTCCCTCCACCTCTTTCTGGAAGTTTCTACGACGAAATTTCTCCCCCCCCCACTCAATTCCCCTCTCTTTGGAAAGTTCTGGAAGTTTATATGATGAAATCTCTCTCCCCTCCCTCCACCTCTTTCTGGAAGTTTCTACGACGAAATTTCTCCCCCCCCCCCCTCAATTCCCCTTTCTTTGGAAAGTTCTGGAAGTTTCTATGATGAAATCTCTCTCCCCTCCCTCCACCTCTTTCTGGAAGTTTCTACCACGAAATTTCTCCCCCCCCCCTCAATTCCCCTCTCTCGAAAGTTCTGGAAGTTTCTACGACGAAATTTCTCCCCCCCCCCCTCAATTCCCCTCTCTTTGGAAAGTTCTCGAAGTTTATATGATGAAATCTCTCTCCCCTCCCTCCACCTCTTTCTGGAAGTTTCTACGACGAAATTTCTCCCCCCCCCCTCAACTCCCCTCTCTTTGGAAAGTTCTGGAAGTTTATATGATGAAATCTCTCTCCCCTCCCTCCACCTCTTTCTGGAAGTTTCTACGACGAAATTTCTCCCCCCCCCCTCAATTCCCCTCTCTTTGGAAAGTTCTGGAAGTTTATATGATGAAATCTCTCTCCCCTCCCTCCACCTCTTTCTGGAAGTTTCTACGACGAAATTTCTCCCCCCCCCCCTCAAATCCCCTCTCTTTGGAAAGTTCTGGAAGTTTATATGATGAAATCTCTCTCCCCTCCCTCCACCTCTTTCTGGAAGTTTCTACGACGAAATTTCTCCCCCCCCCCCCTCAATTCCCCTCTCTTTGGAAAGTTCTCGAAGTTTATATGATGAAATCTCTCTCCCCTCCCTCCACCTCTTTCTGGAAGTTTCTACGACGAAATTTCTCCCCCCCCCTCAATTCCCCTCTCTTTGGAAAGTTCTGGAAGTTTGTATGACGAAATCTCTCTCCCTCTCAATTCCCCTCTCATTGGAAAGTTCTGGAAGTTTATATGATGAAATCTCTCTCCCCTCCCTCCACCTCTTTCTGGAAGTTTCTACGACGAAATTTCTCCCCCCCTCAATTCCCCTCTCTTTGGAAAGTTCTGGAAGTTTATATGATGAAATCTCTCTCCCCTCCCTCCACCTCTTTCTGGAAGTTTCTACCACGAAATTTCTCCCCCCCCCCCAATTCCCCTCTCTCGAAAGTTCTGGAAGTTTCTACGACGAAATTTCTCCCCCCCCCCTCAATTCCCCTCTCTTTGGAAAGTTCTGGAAGTTTGAATGACGAAATCTCTCCCCTCCCTCCACCTCTTTCTGGAAGTTTCTACGACGAAATTTCTCCCCCCCCCCTCAATTCCCCTCTCTTTGGAAAGTTCTGGAAGTTTATATGATGAAATCTCTCTCCCCTCCCTCCACCTCTTTCTGGAAGTTTCTACGACGAAATTTCTCCCCCCCCCCCTCAAATCCCCTCTCTTTGGAAAGTTCTGGAAGTTTATATGATGAAATCTCTCTCCCCCTCCCTCCACCTCTTTCTGGAAGTTTCTACGACGAAATTTCTCCCCCCCCCCCCCTCAATTCCCCTCTCTTTGGAAAGTTCTCGAAGTTTATATGATGAAATCTCTCTCCCCTCCCTCCACCTCTTTCTGGAAGTTTCTACGACGAAATTTCAC
>BTSX01000005.1:21051876-21079899 GCA_036245825.1 Pristionchus entomophagus
GTAGTTCGCACGTCCAACGACATACAGCTCTCCATAGAGTACAAACAAAGCAACAACAAAAAAAGTTTTAGAGAACTTCATCAATGAAAGCTGACAACTCGTTGAAAAGTCAGTTCCTGATAGGCTACCTACAGAAGTCAATAAACAAGGAAGTCAAAATTAACAAGTTTACTCATCAAAGTAAAATATCCTTTCACTGTCGTTGATTGCATTTTGATATTCCAATCTGAATAATACAAGAACTATAATCTTTGAATGTATAATACTGATGGGCATACATACAGTATCCTTCACCAGTGAAAATGAACTTCTTTATTTAGAAAGGGCAATGAATAATCAAACCCTAATATTTATTCCTTATACTTCGCTTATAGAATCGAGTGTGCTGAATCTAATAACAGCAAAGAAAGGCCATAAAAATTGATGATATAATAAAAATATAGCGATTTATCAAAATCTTCGATGCCCATCTACCGTAATCAATTTTGTCGAGTTAGCGCGAGTTTATTACTGAAAATGTTTTATTCTGATTTAAACATATTTAAACAATATTTTTATTCATTTTTGTGTATGCCACTTTGAGAACTAAAAAAAAAGTGGATATAATACTGGTGAATTTGAGAGAAAAAGCTAGAATGCGAACGAGAATTCGATGAAATTCGAAATCATGAAGTGGTGTCTTCACGGCCGGTAAGCGATACTTCCGAGTGATAGTAGCCAATCGGTTTCACAATTAAAAGAGTCTCCAGCACCCATAGAACAAGCTGTGATAGGCTAATAAGAACGGGCCGAAAAGATAACGATGCTATAGTTCTGAAAGTGCGGAAAAACAGCGAAAATGAGTGATTTTTGGTGTTTTAAAACTGCAAAACTATAGTTCCGAGTGAAAGCTCAGGTATTTGCTTGTTGTAGGTTAAAAAAAGATTGGAGAAACAGTGCAACGTTTGCGAGAAGAATAACGCTTATGTACGAATAATCTGAGTAAACCGTATGAACGATTGTGTGAACGGGTATATGAGGCACCTTAATTGACAAAATAAAAAGCTAATTGAATTCAATTAAAGACGGAATTAATTTTCAAAGACATGATACTAAAAAATCAGTTCTCGATACTCGCCAAAGCTTAGAAGAGCATTTCTGTAAGAAAATTTGTCTTGGAACACACGATGCCCTCCCTATCTTTATTTTGCATTCTAAAATTATAGTTCTTGTATTATTCAGATTGGAATATCAAAATGCAATCAACGACAGTGAAAGGATATTTTACTTTGATGAGTAAACTTGCTAATTTTGACTTCCTTGTTTATTGACTTCGATAGGTGGCCTATCAGGAACTGACTTTTCAACGAGTTGTCAGCTTTCATTGATGAAGTTCTCTAAAACTTTTTTGTTGTTGCTTTGTTTGTACTCTATGAAGAGCTGTGTGTTTGCTCTTCTAAATGATCAAATAAAAACAGTACCTCAGGTACCTGCCAAAGGAGCGACAAGATAAAGTTTGAAAATATTTTCGAAAAATCGGCCTTAGTTGATGAGTTTCAATCCGATCGGGATGAAACTTGGTATGTGTAATCACATGAATATTGTGTAATTTTTGAGATATCACTCGATTGGAACGTTTGCGAAAGAGCAAAGTCGATTGGGTTACGGTAGTTTTTTGAAACATCCGCCATTTAGCGGAGAATGATCTGGAACACTAAACCAGTGGCGACTGAGCTACACTCGTCGAGTACTACCACTATGCACATTCAGGGCGAAATCCATTTTTTTCACTTTCAGAAAGTCACTTATATAACAATCATAGATAGTTTCGAGAATAGCGTCTAGTCGATGGAAAAGGTCTACTCGAATTCCATTTCAGGAGTCAGGGATATTGTACAAGATATTTGTCTGTGGTTGCAAGCTCAATTGAGAATACGACGAAATTCAAAGATTTGACAAAGGGAAATGATTATGATTAAATAGACTCCTTCTGAAGAAGAATAAGGTCCGACGATTGACCTCTATCTCTGATGGAGTGAGAGAGAGTGACCACATCATTCCAATGCCATCATTTCCCCTCTTTTTACTCAGAAGGAAAGACCTCCGTTACGATGAAGGAATCAGAGACAGGCCAATTAACACATTCCATCTGTTTCGAATTACCCCCCCCCCCCCCCCCGTCACCTTCATAATTCTCTTATTCTCTCCATCTCACCCACTCTCTTTCTTCTCTCAACCCTCATCTTAGACGAATCCATCTCTAGACTCTCTCCTCTCCCCTGTTCTCTCTCCTTCTCTGGCTGATGAGAAAACAACATCGAAAAAGGGAGAACACTACTCGGAACGCAGGCGATCCTAACGAGTTTTGTCCTTGGGGAGGGGGGAGGGGGGGAATGTCATGAGTCTCTCGTTTCTTCCTTGTCCCTCATCACTGACGTCCTTCAGTTCGTTAGGAAATGTAGATGTATTAGAAGAGGATCTAGAGAGGAGAGGGTCATTGAAACAATTCACTTCATATTCCATCCTCTTCTATTTTCAGTCTATTAGTACTGCGAGAAGAATTCAACTCGCCCAAATAGTTCTCTTCGATAATCACAGACTGTTCCACCAACGATTCAATTAGTTAAATTAGTTCAATATAAGCAAATTATTTATTTCCAATATGATATCAATCATTCCAATTACCGTATTATTTCAGACACCGTACAATATTACAAATTCACAAATTGATAAACTAATGCAGCAAAGATCGTGAAAAATATATACTCGTATTGAAGAGAAAGATCAATTCATGACAGATCGATGTGAAAGATCACCTAGAAAATATCGTATCCTTACTAACTACGAATCATAATGCAATCGATAAATATACAGTACAAGGGTAGATCACTCGATCCTACAGTATCCTCTCTATTCACCAACCATATTCTGATTTGTATGTCTTGGCTCCATTGACGGGGAGAGCCCATATGCCACTACCGATGAATCCAAAGTGATGAGCAATGGCAGCGACCGCCCAGGAGAAGAGAACAGCACGGATGACGAAGAGAGTGTTGTGAGGACCAGGACCGAAGATCTCAAGAGAGGGAGATCATACTGGAGAGACGGAAAGAGACAAGGGGGAGGGGGGTGCTAGTGTTTCGCTATTCAGGAATAGTTCGTATCCCTTCTGAAACTGAATAAATAAAACTCTAGCTCCATTCCCCCTCCACCGATTCACATCTCGAAATCAATGTAATTCGAGTAGATTCCTCATTGCCCTTCACGTCCCCTCCCCCCCCTACCACCTCCCTCTCCCCCTCCCCCCTCCCCCTTCCTCCTTCCTCTCACCTGCTCACTCGTCCATCGGATGAGATGGCAGACGAGCATGAAGACACTCACGGGCGGGCCTGATAGCATACTTTAATTATTGCATGCTTATTTTTGAATTAATTATTTTATTTTATTATCAAACTTGGATGACTTATCATTATTGGAACACAAAATTTCGATCCAACTAGAACTCCCTTGACAATCCCTTGGTGGTGCTCACTTCCCATCCTATCTCTCCCCCAAATCTACCGTATTCCCCTCCCCTCCCTCCCTCACCGGCGAAAACCATCCATGCAAAGGAGAACCACGAATTGGAGAAGAGATTGGAGCGCCATGAGGTGAAGTATGTAGTCAGCTGGAGAGGGAGAGGGAGGTTATCATTCCACTCCATTTCCATTCCATCTCACCATATTCTATCCTCATTCTATACCATTCCACCTCATTTGTATGCATCCTGTCTCAATAACCACCACAATCAGCAACAAATAATTTAAAAGCGGCGCAGATTCATTGAAATTGATTGTCATTTGAACCAAGCGCCTCCAAGTTATGGAATGGATTGGACTGTGTATTCAGAGGAAGAATGAATGCATGATCCTACTCATCTGCTCACCGTCCCTCATTCTCAATCGATAATCCCCATCTACCGTACTCTCTACCGTATCCCCTCCCTTCACTCACAGCGACCATAGCGAAGCACTGGACGAGACAGCCAACGTATTGGACGGGGAAGACACTGTTGAAGATGGTCACTCGAGTGCGCTGAGAGAGATTACGGTATGATGAAGAGAGAGGAATATCGATTGATTCAGCCGTAGTCACTCACAAGGTCAGTGACGAAGAAATCGATGATAGAGACGGCGAGAGTGAAGCAAGTGAAGAGAAGCAATTGGAGGGGAAGAGAAGAGAGACCAATCGATTTGCTGAAGGGAGAACCATACTCCAGCACTATTACTGAGAGTCGCACAATAAAATAAACTTGTTTTTTTCCATTTGTGCACCAATCGATACAAATATTTGACAAGATATAAACATTTAATGCAAACTAACCAGAAGCAGAAGATGATTGCCCATGCTGGGATGATCACACAAAAGAGACGAACCATCACATCTCAACCAATCCATTCCAATACCCTCCTTGCAATTCTCCAAGCTCCGCCCCCTACCGTACTCACCCTTCATCAATCCATCCCATCGGTAGTTCAATACGTGAATGAGCAGAGAGAGGGAGACACACGACAGCGACAGGAACACGAAGTCCTGAGTGGAATAAGGGTGAGATACTGTATCCATTCATCCAATCGATTGATACAGTATTCCTCACCTCATTCGTCATAATCTTCCCCGTGACTTCGGCCAATTGTTCCTCGATTATCGCCCCTGCGAGCACTCCTGCAATGAAGAAATGAGAGGTTACGGCATCAATTGACGCATATCTGGGGATAATTACCGTACCCGAACAGCAGACCATGGTGAGGACTTGAGGAAGACTCTGGGCGTTATCGAGACCGATGATGAGGAGATAGGAGACAGTGGAGAAGAAGACGATACCAGGACCTGATGAGGGGAGAGATAAGAGAGGGAGGGGGGGAGGGGAGGTCTCTGCAGTGGAACAATTCAGAAAGTCAGACAATTCTTACTAGTCTTTTAGTTATAGTAAAAATTTCAAAAAATATATTATTTAAATAATATAAAAAAAATTAACAAAATAAAAACATACAGGCCAAGTAGGAAGGGAAGGAGGAGGCACTGCCCGGATCATCCTTGATGAATGAATCGAAGATGTGGAACAATCTGAAGATGGAGGGTCAATTACTTCACTCTACTCAATCAATAAGGGGTAGATGCATTGATTTGTTTCATTGTTAGGAAGACGCACAGATCTAATGATCCCACACAGAGATTCTCTCTCGATTTCTTCAATCCATCATGGACTAACCTTCCGAACATTCCAAAGACGAAGCAGATGGAACCAACACAGCGAGAACTGCACATCCATCTCAAGGTAAATAGGACCATTATAGATAATACCCTCAATACATTGGCAACATATTTTTTGTGGTAAAAATGATGGAGTCGAGCAATTGATCATCAGAAATGGATCTAGACAATGATACTGGTTACACGATATCTCTCAATCATGGATAGTCCCTCTCAATCCATCATTCCTCTCTCACCCGATGGGAATAGCCATCATCTCTCCGAAACGGGCACTGATTACTCCTCCTCTCTCTTGTCCTCCTTCCTTCTTCTTCACAACTCCTTTCGTTCCCCTCTCTCAAGGGCATTCAATTAGGACTCTCCATTCGTATATCATCATATTAGTGAAAAGAATCTCTATTCTATTCACTCCATCACCGTAGTGAGGAGAGTTTGACAGGGTAATCGATTGTGCAAGCGCAAACCATACCTTTTCCATCGAACCGACGTTGTGCCGCCTTTATCTTATGCATCCTGCACCTGAAACTTCATCGGAAAATGTTCCCTGAATGAGGGACCCTTTCGAGTCTTGCACAGATACAGTACTCTCCGTCGAACGAATAACGACATGGACCAAAAACACAACAATTACGATAAACTCATTGAGATCATTTATCAGTGTACAAAGAGATCAAGCATCAATATAACAACATGTTAATAGTAACCAGTGTTTAGCGTATGGCACAATTGCAACAATAAAACCCCGTTAAAACCTCCTATATGTTCTTATTCACAATCGATAAACTACCGTAATGGTCAATTATGGATTCGTGGTGGGACCATGACATTGGTCTCCTGGTAGATGAGGGGCATCGGTCCAAGTTCGTTCACATAAACAATCTGAGCGAGAAGACAAACGATGCCTACTGCCACATAACTGCGAGAGCCACAATTACACTGAAATGGGATATGGTATCTATTATTGATCTACCGTGTCCTCCATCCACTCAATCTCTCACCATTTCTTGCATCCATACGATCGTCTGTCCCATCAAGACGAGAATGGCGATGATATTGACGAATCGAATGATCTGGCACGCCGTCTCGCACTCCCCACTACAACTCACACTTCATCTACAGTAATCATCTAGGAGAGATTATCTCGCTCCATCAATCATAGACTGACCTAATTCCTACTCTCTCTCCCCCTCCTTCCATCACCACCAGGGCTCCGCTCCAAATGGCCAGTTCAATCAGGTGGGAGTCGGCCTGTAATTGTACTATCCTCATCCTATTGTGTCCATCCCCTCCTTTTTCCTTTTTTATTGGAACCGGAAGACGAATTTAGGAAGTGGCGATGTAATCAAAGCACAAAATCAACTGGGTACTATTTTGATTTGGATCTTTTTCCGTCAGAATCTGTATATGAAAGACATTCTGAGATTTTGAAAATATATGTATGAAGATGCGTGGAACTAGGGGAAAAGTCGATTCGAGGGATCGGCTCCATACTTCCACAGGTGGTAGTACTCGGTGAGTCAGGAAGATATACCACCTTGGGACTGACCGCGACGCGTCCAAAGCGCGTCAGAGCGCGCGAAATTTGAAACTCACTTTTCTATTTTTGTTCAGTTTTATACCAATTGATTCGGAATTGGTACCAATCGATTCCTATGTGCATGGAGAACATTTCATATGTTGGGTGCAAACGCAGACGATTTCATCATCATGATGAAATTTTATTTTTAAATTTAGAAAATTATGCAAAAAAAATCGGAAAATAAAATTCGGGAAAATTTTATTTCGGAATATAGTCGAATACATTTGAATCTAAATATTAAGCAAGAGTAATCGTGAAAAATAATGTACAACAAGTCCCATAATGGAGGAAAACCGTTTTGGGTTACTGTAAGAATTTGCAATTCTTTCGTTTTCTCGGATACCCCGTTCAAGCAGTAATACGATTAATTGCTATTAATGGTGCAAGAATTTATTAATTCGATCTATGAATAGGAAATCTGAGTTTGCACGATTCTAAAGAAATATGTTTCTGTAGATACAAACATGTCTACATCTCAAATTTGTAGATAGAATTTCCATCTACAAAACTTATTTCTTTAGAATCGTGCAAACTATTCATAGATTGAATCAATAAATTCTCGCAAGATTAATAGCAATTAATCGTATTACTGCTTGCACGGGGTAAAAAAAAAAACGAAAGAAATGCAAATTCTTACAGTAACCCAAAACGGCTTTCCTCCATTATGGGACTTGTTGTACAGTATTTTTCACGATTTATCTTGCTTAATATTTAGATTCAAATGTATTCGACTATATTCCGAAATAAAATTTTCCCGAATTTTATTTTCCGATTTTTTGGAAAACCGTTTTGGTTTTTTTAAATTTTAAAAATAAAATTTCATCATGATGATGAAATCGTCTGAGTTTGCACTCGAAATGTTCTCCATGCACATAGGAATCGATTGGTACCAATTCCGAATCAATTGGTATGAAACTGAACAAAAATCGAAAAAGTGAGTTTCAAATTTAGCGCGCTCTGACGCGCTTTGGACGCGTCGCGGTCAGTCCCAAGGAGGTATATCTTCCTGACTCACCGAGTACTACCACCTGTGGAAGTATGGAGCCGATCCCTCGAATCGACTTTTTCCCCTAGTTCCACGCATATGTTCAAAAACTCAGAATGTCTCTCATATAATTAATATCACTGGATCTTGAATAAATCAATCATTTCATTGTGTCGCTCTCCTCACTGTACTCTCTCGTCTAAATATCCATATCCCCCTCCATATCCAAATCTCGTACATTCGATCATCCTCTCCCCTCTCCCCTCCACCTCCTACTCTTTTCATTTCTTCTATTTTCGCCCGTGAGCTGCGGTCATCCGACCTCATTATCTAGGTCAGTTTGAGTTGGAGCTCCAAAGGGGGGGGGGGATACCTCCACCTATCCTGGGGTCTGATGGACCCTCCCTTGGATACCGTATCCAGTCACTAACGTAGTCTTCACATACAGTATCCTTATCAGGAAGGAACGCCTCTATTCCATACAGGAGTCGACAGGAGTCGCCAAGCCTCCCGTGCCTCCTCCTGTTCCCCCAATGCCGAAAGAAGCACCCAAGCCGGCTGCGCCTCCTGCCGCTGACCCACCTCCACCCAAAAAGGAGGAGGAGAAGAAGGAACCCGAGGTACTGTAGGATACGGTAGATACTGGGATTGGATTACGGTAGATGAAGAGTGGAATGATTACAGCCTAAGAAGGAGGAGGAGAAGAAGGAGGAGGAGGAGAAAGACGAGGAAAAGAAAGATGAGAAGAAGGAAGAAGAGAAGAAGGTACTGTAGAAGTGTACTGTAAATCATCACTATCGATCTCAGGAGGGATCAAAGAAAGAGGAGAAGAAGGAGGGAGAAGAAAAGAAGGATGAAGAGAAGAAAGACGAAGAGAAGAAGGATGGGGACGAGAAGAAGGTATACTGTAGGAGTGAATGATCAGATCGATAATGTAGATCAATTTAGGATGAAGAGAAGAAAGACGGAGATGAAAAGAAGGACGAGGAAAAGAAGGATGGAGATTGTTGTATAGTTGTCTGTTCCAACTCAGAGAGCCTTAGAGGAAGAGAACTTTATCTACAGAGAACAAGCCAACAGGCCGCGAACAAGAGAGAGTGAGAGGAGGGGACTAGACCCGCGCTCCACGAGTATGCAAAAGCACGTATGTAAAGAGAGTGCACGCGGCGGGAATGGGGAGAGTGCACGCGCGCACGTATTATGATAATTGGGAAGAGGGGAGAGGGGAAGAGAGCGACCCTCAGTACTTACGTACATTACGGTAATTGATACGGAGAGGGTAAGGGAGAGACCCTTCAATACAACACCTCCTTCCAAGATTCTAACTTGGGAGAATCTGACAAGGGAGTGACCGGAACTCACATATCTCGATTCACTTCGTTTCTTCATGGTAGAAGGTACCCCCCAAGAGATTCACAAGACCGTTTTCAAAAGTTGCAAAATCCTCATAGGAGCCGCCGAGATATTCGACATTCAATTTGGGTGATGCTCTCTCCATTGATTTCACATTTGCATTTGCATGCAATACCATCTGCTTCTCTCGCCCTCATTCCATCTGCTTGAATGGCTGCGAGGTAGTGATCCAGTATTCCGAATCAGAAGGTTGTTGGTACGTATCCCGATCGATTCTGATTGTTGTTGCATGTGTAAATATCGAATTCCGAACGTGTAACAGTTTTATTCAACAATCATGGTTATCTTCATTTGAAGTAAATGTATGAATTTATCTTGTTGTACGTGCATTTCTATGGTGATCTTTGGTCCATTTGGACATTAGCATAAAGATCAATATGTCAAGTGTCTGGAGGCTGCCTATAAGATGGCGGAAACGGTTGCAACTTCACACCTCTCATGGTATCTCCTTCTCGTGTCGTCGCCCTTCTCGCTCATGACCTCGGTCTCGACTCGGATCTCTCTGGTGCCACTCGGGAGGAACTTCGCACATAATGACGAAGACCCAAATGAAGGAATGGATTGCGAAGGTGAGAATTGTGTCTTCCTTCCTATTATCACCATTTTCTTACTGATATCAATCCAATGATTTGTGTTACAGTGCATCTTCACTCCTTCGATCGCCTCCAACGACCTCTGCATCCTTCTCGATTCGTGGACCAGCTTCCGTGACAAGAATGCGATCGATTCCTCTCTTCCCCCTGGCAAGACCCTGCACACTAGGCAGATACCCGCTGGCGAAACTGGCATTTGCCAGCCCCTTGATGTTTATTTCTTCGGGCCCTTCAAGGGATTAGTTAGACGAATCCAGTCCCATGCCTTTAAACATGCCCCCACTTTCATGGTCTACCAGAGGGACAACATTCTGAAGCTCATTTCCCTGTCCTTCAAGATTATGCGTGCGCCCCTCTTCAAGCCTATGATTATGTACGCATCGAATTGTTCCTTCATTCGATCGATTCCATCGTCATCTCCCTCAAAACTGTGACTTGGCACCATGAGGTCAACCTCAGATCGGATGTTCCTTCCGAACATCATCTCACTTGGAGTCTTTCCATCACACTGGGGGTTTGGAGTCCTCCTGTAGTTGTACAGGAACAACTGAACTGCCTCTTCTAGAGATCTTTCTCCCTTCTGCTTGAGCAGATTTCGCTTCACAGAATCCACGAATCTCTCAGCTTGTCCATTGCTCTGGGGATGATAGATTGGAGTGTTGACGTGAACGATTCCTCTCTCTCGACAATATCGGTTGAACGCATCGGAATTGAATTGAGTACCATTATCAGTCACAATCAATCTCGGTAGACCATTCCTCGCAATTGATTCATTCAGAATCCGAATTGTGGAACCCGCAGTCATTGATGATGTCGTTACGATTTCTGGCCATTTCGTGAGAGAATCGACAGTAACCAGGAGGTACTTTCCTTCCACTGGTCCACAGTAGTCCATGTGAATTCTCTCCCATGGCTCACTTGCCTTCGGTCAGGGTTCGAGTGGAATCTTGGATGGTCTCTTCAGTGCCTGTGCACACTGACCGCACGAGAGTACAACTTGCTCGATATCCTTGTCCATTCTGAACCAGTAGCATGCTTGTCTAGCCATCGATTTCATGCGAATCACACCCGGATGACCTCCATGGAGCGTACGCAACACCTCTTCTTTGAGGGATTGAGGAACGACCACTCGACTTCCGACCATGAGACAGTCATCCACTACCGACAGTTCTTTCCTCATGAAGAAGAATGACTTCAGTTTGTTGTAGTCTATCTCCTTGCGGATCTTTTTCTCATCTGGCCATCTTGTTAGATCGAAGTTTCTCACTGGACACAACAGAGGATCTCTCGATAGAGCCTCTCTGATGTCATCTGCTGCCACTGGCAGTCTCTCGATGCTTGATCTGATCATTCTCACAACGACAGTCTCTGCTTCCTCGAGAACGTTCTCCTCGTCTCGGTCATCTCTCGAGTCAGTAATCAATCGGGACAATGCATCAGCATATGCAAAACTGTCAGTGTTGATATATTTCATTGAGAAATTATAACCGAGAAGAATCGTTGCCCAGTGGAACAATCGTCTTGCTGTATGCACTGGTATACCAGCTTTCGAGCCGAAAATCGACAAGAGAGGCTTGTGATCAGTCTGCATTACAAATCTCCGTCCAAACAGATACCGATGGAATTTGGTCACTCCAAAGATGAGGGCGAGACCTTCCTTTTCAATCTGAGCATACTTGATCTCGGCTGCCTTGAGTGCTCTTGATGCGTGAGCAATCAGCATGAGCCGACCATTGATTCGATGATCACAGCTCCGATTCCCTTCTCACTCGCATCTGCAGCCAGCACCAATTCTTTCTGAGGATCGTAGTGTACGAGATTCAAATCTGACGCCAGTACCGATTTGATTTCTTTGAATGATCTCTCACATTCCGACGACCAGTTCCACTCGACACCATCCTTAAGTAGATTGTCCAAGGGTGCACGCATCTTGTGCATTCCTTCAATGAATGGCGATTAGTACGACACCATTCCCAGAAAACTCCTCAGAGAAGCCTCGTCCTGAGGCTGTGGCTTTTCCCTCACAGCCTTCACTTTCGATGGGTCGGGTCGTCGACCAGCTTGATCCGAGATATTTGATCTTCATAAATCCGAGATATTTGATCTTATTCATGCCGAACGAGCACTTCTCAGGACGAATTTTGAATCCATAGTCCTTAATTCTATCGAGCACCATCTTGAGATTCTTGTCATGAATCTCCTTGGTCTTTCCACCAACCACCACATCATCGAGATATGTTTGAGTATTGCCACAACCGGCAAGCATCGTGTCCAATGCCTTCTGGAATATTCCCGGAGCAACGCTCACTCCAAATGGCAGTCTCCTGAACAGAGTACACCCTTCCAATCGAGCGAATATCTCGGACGATACCGGCAGAGGTTGATTATTCGGTTCGAGACTGTCATTCAATCCAGAGAAGTCGACACACACACTGAGCTTTCCATTCGGTTTGGGCACTACCAGAATGGATGCTGCCACTCGAGATAGTCCACTGATTCGATAGCTTCCATCGTCAGAAGTCTGTCAATCTCTTCATCGACCTTGGGAAGGAGTGCCAGAGGGATATCCCTTCTCTTACAGAAAACGGGTTTCGATCCTTCCTTCAGGCAGAAACTCGCTGTTGCCTTTTCACACTTGCCCAGTCCATCCTTGCAAATCTCGCCATATTCTCTTTTGATCCAGTTCACATAGGAATCATCATTCTTAACCATGTTAACTTTCAAATCTCTCGGAATAAGGCGGAAAAATGTAGTGATGAAATCTCTTCCCATCAGATTCTCAGACTCCTGAGAAGTGTATACGCTTCCATGAGCTACACTTCCATTCATCTTTGGCTTCTTCTTGATCTTTGGCTTCTTGCACATGTTGGAATGATGTCCAATCTCAAGGCAATTGAAGCACTGATGTCTCGCATTCGGGCAGTCATCATCCTTGTGGTCCCTTCCACCACAACGACCACACAAAATTGCCCCATCCGCGGGAGGAAATCGTTGGAATTTCTTGTGTGTGAACTTCCTATGCTGATTACCCGTGATCTCATTTACTTGAGGATCACCCTGGTTTGCTACTGCATGAGAATCACTGTAGACTTCCTTGTACACTGAGACTACCTTGAGGATGGACTCAATAGTGGGTGTCTCATTGGATCGAATCTCGTTCATCACGTGGAACATCGTTGCAGTGTGTCTGGGAAGAGCAATACCAGCCAACAAAACCATTGCTTTGAACTGTTCAATTTGCATTTCCTTGATGTTTGCTTCTTCCACGACACGATTCACGATTCCCGAGAATTCTCTGATGTCATTGCACTTCAGTCTTGTCATCTTCAGACTGAAAACATCGAGTCTCTTCTCGAATGCTGACTTCTTATCTCCGAACAAGTCCTGCATTGTTGTCACAATCTCCTCGAACTCGAGATCGGACGCCTTCTTTGGTCTGATGTGATCTATGAATTGCCTGTATACTTTGTCATCCACATGACGCAGCAATACTCTCACTTTATCACCATCATCCATATCCTTCAGATCGTTCTCGAAGATATCTCTGTGTCGATCCATCCACGAATCGAATGTCACACCATCTTCTGGATTATACGAGAAATTTCTGATCTGTTTCTCGAGAGCATCGATATTGGGTCCTTTGTGCACGCGTCCCTCGGATGCCACTGACACACTAGTACTCGATCTGTCTCTCAGTAGTTCCTGCATGGTCTCATTCAGCGTTCTTCTCCATCTGAGACTTCAACAGTTCATTCTGTTCCTTATGCGCTTGCAACTGCGCCTCGCTCTGTTCTTTCTATGCTTTCATCATGTCCATCATCATTTGCATCATCTTTGCATTTGCATCTGCTCCCGTCTCGCCCATCTTTGTACACGTGTACTTCGATTGGTCACTCTTGGTAGATCAACTGCACTGTGACACGCAACTCTCGTCCGTTATAAAGATAACCGCCTTCCCAGAACACTCCAATAACTCAGTACCTCAGTGAGTGTAGTGAAGTTATTGTGAAGAGCAGAACAGGATGGAGTTACTTTATCAAAGAATCTCCCGACGGCAACTGCAATTCGAAAATTGGCGATAGGCTCACGCGCAATAATGCAAATCGGTTACACGCCAAAGACGCCTCGTCAAGCTGCGCACCCAAGTATCAGCACCCACTGATACCAGTACACAAACTCCTAGTCACTGTGCACCCAATATCGGAATCCACCGATATTAATACACAGCAAATAAGCACGGTAAACACGCACCCAAATATCGGAATCCACCGATATCAGTACGGTGAAGAGGATATGATCGGTCAGGTCACTGCGAGGGGACACGGTCGCTACTCGAGGGTCGGTCGAGTCACTGCGATGGAGGGGACACGAGGAATCACGCAACAAATAGGAAAACAGACACGCTAGTGAGTTCTGAACGCCAATGTTGTATAGTTGTCTGTTCCAACTCAGAGAGCCTTAGAGGAAGAGAACTTTATCTACAGAGAACAAGCCAACAGGCCGCGAACAAGAGAGAGTGAGAGGAGGGGACTAGACCCGCGCTCCACGAGTATGCAAAAGCACGTATGTAAAGAGAGTGCACGCGGCGGGAATGGGGAGAGTGCACGCGCGCACGTATTATGATAATTGGGGAGAGGGGAGAGGGGAAGAGAGCGACCCTCAGTACTTATGTACATTACGGTAATTGATACGGAGAGGGTAAGGGAGAGACCCTTCAATACAACAGAGATGAGAAGAAAGACGATGAAAAGAAGGAAGGCAGTAAGAAGGTATGGGTTACGGTAGCTGAAGGGTACGGTACTCAACATTTACTATTTGAAGGACGGTGATGGGGACAAGAAGAAGAAATTCGAGGCCCCCAAGAATGACAAAAAGGCAGCCGGAGCAGACCCTGCTTATCAAGTAATGGAGAGATCACGAGATACAGTAACCGATATCTACCGTATTCCAGACATTGGCCAATCTCGATAATGCGGATGCTTTCGGCCCCGCTGCCAAACCAGTGTTCAAGGCCCCAACTGCTGTGAAGAAGGCTGATGCAGCCGATCCACAGTATCAGGTACGGTAGATCAATCGATACGGGTGATGTATGGAATACATTGCAGACTCTAGCAAATCTAGACAACGGAGAGACCTTTGGTCCTGGAGATAAGGACAAGAAGGTTGGATTACTGTAGTCCAATGTGGACTAATCGATAACCTCAGGAAGGATCCAAGAAGAGTAAAAAAGAGAAGAAGGGAGAATCGAAGAAGGATAAGAAGGAGGGATCTAAGAAGGAGGTACACGATAATCAGACTGTAATGAAAAGAATGATCTACTCTCAGGCAAAGGATGACAAGAAAGATGGAGACAAGAAAGAAAAATCTAAGAAGGTAGACAAACGATGACTGATTAGATACAGTACTCTTCCATTAAGGAAGCAAAGGAAGGTTCCAAGAAGAGCAAGAAGGAGAAAAAGGATGGATCGAAGAAAGAAGTGAGTTGAGGATTACGGTAGTGTACACTGCGGCCTCTCTTATGTGCACTATTTGAAGGTAAAGTACGGAGACAAGAAAGAAGAGAAGAAGGAGGAGGAAAAGAAGGAGGGAAGCAAGAAAGAGAAGAAAGAAGGATCTAAGAAGGAGGCACTGTAGATGGGTGGATACGGTATACAAGGACTGATTTCAGGCTAAGGAGGGGTCGAAGAAAAAAAAAGATGAGAAGAAAGAAGAGGGAGAGAAGAAGGATGGAGAGGAGAAAGAGAAGAGCAAAGTTGAGGATCCTCCCAAGGAGGGAGAAAAGGTACTGTACAAACGATTATTTATTCATACGACGCATTTCAGAAGGACGAGGAAAAGAAGGATGGAGAAGAGAAGAAGGAAGAAGAAAAGAAAGAATAGATATACTCGAATCAAACCCTCGTATCAGTCAAAGCTTGAGCCTTTGTGAAAGGAATAAAGGTTTGTGTTTTATCAGACTGCAGTTGAATACGATACACTGAACTCTTGACACTTGACTATTTACTTAACATGTAGCCCATCTACAGATGCTACCGTAACCATCAACCAATCAATCGATTGACTCACAATCCAGCTGAATGACATATCCGTCATCATTTGCGTCGCCAGTGGTGTGAGGATGTTAGAGGAGCCCAGACATCGAAGCACAACCTGAGATTGCTTCATCAATACCCAATCTTGACTGGAATTTCATCATCCCTATGCAATGTCGCCTCAACCTAATCTCTGATTAAGTCATTCTGAAGAAGTTTCTTCGATTTTATTCATTTCACTGTCAATAAGTGCCTGGATCCCCTCCATCTCCACTCCTCCATCATCATGTCATTCCTCTTCCATCCGAGTCTCTTCGGTCTCCTTGACCTTGCCCTTCTCGCTATTATTCTCTTCTGTCCCTGCTTCAATCCCCATAGAGAGACTATCCGTGACTCCATGTGAGTGATGATCAATCTCCTCAATCTCATTCCATCCACAGATCAATCAATACTCAGAATGGGAAAGGGGCCAAGAACGAGAAGACCAATGGTTCATTGGGATCCCAATCGCGTGCCCGATCATGGAAACGGACCTCTAACTCCCGATTCGAGAAGGGATTCGGACAAAGAAGATTCCAAGAACGAATCCCCACACACCAGTATGAAATCCGATTGATAAATTGTCCCCACTGACAATCGCATACCGTACCCATTCTCCATCGATCTACCGTATCCCTCCATCTACCGTACCTTCCTCAGATAGCACTCGCTCATGGCAGCAGCCATAGTGAAGAGACTGAGATCGAGAATGGCCATTCCATCCAGGGGAAGACCTGCCATCATTCGCCTATTCCATATAATTGACCATTCACTCCGATAACATCCTCAATACACTTCGAACGTTGAACGTAACTGTGAAAACAGACAAATAGTGTTCTTTCTTCAATACTCTGTTAGCCAAAATAAGCGTACCGTGTCTCAGCAATAACCGATAATGCCGTACCTCCGATAGCGAATACCGTACTCCAGGCGGGGACGCACGCGCCTCCGAGAATCGCCGTCATCACTGGGATATCAACTTATCAATCCAGTCCAATGATCCATTCCACTCACCGAGTGGACTGACGTACGCATGATTGTAGTCGAAGAAGGCGGAGAGAAAGGAGAGAATGGCCGGAGCGATCGATAGAGCTGCTACCATCTGTAATTAGAATGACATACAGTAATCAAGAGTCTATCGCAAACTGACGTGATTGGAGGATCGATGGGTGACTCCCAGTAGGTGCTGGCCGACGAAGGCTCCTGCAGCGAATGGGTGGGGCTACTGTATTTCCCGAGTATCGATCATTGCTCACCACAGGCAGTGCTGGCTCCATTGATCTGTCCCGTGTTGAATGTCTCGGAAGGACGACGACCACCAGTGAAGAAGGCAGACAGCATCACCACTATCGTAGGACCTGCCAATTATCGATCCATTACCGTATACTACCGTAATCCCTCACCGACGATGAACTTGAGCGACTCCGGATTGAGCTCGCCATGGCGGGATGGAACCTGCAAGCATAACAGTGCTTGCAGTGCTTGGATCGTACTTCTTCACTAGGGAAGTCAACCCAACGTCTAATATCTCTCATGACGTTGTGATTGATTGTCCTTCACTCAATCACAACGTCATGAGAGATTGGGTCTAACGACTTCGATTTGAGGGGGGGGGGGGTTGACTTGGCATGAGTCACTGACCAGACTGGCCAGCCAATCTTCGACCGGCTTCCACACTCCCATACAGTAGGCGAGGACACCAAATCCGAAGAATAATGGACCGAGGGAACGACGACAGTGGAACCAACTGAAGATAAGGGATTGGAGAGATTGCATTGAAGTTGACTCGTCATTGACTAGTCATCCAACTATTCTTTGCGAGATCTCAAAATCGCATTTCCATGCTAAGTTAGGATAAATAACGGGGAAAACAGAACATGAAACAGTTTCAAACCCCAATGCAATCTTTAGTGGTATAGTTAAATAATGCCCGGTCTGAGAGTCGACAGACAAGCCCTGCCAGCCGTTTTGGGTCGAGAAGGAGATGAGAGACTGGCAAAGTGCAATAACCAGCCGATGTTGTTTGCTTCAAGTCGTCGTCTTTCTCTCTTCCCCATCTCGCTCAATGAAACAACAGCTAGTAGTGCCCATAGATCCCTAATATCGAGTGTTTCTTCCACCAATCCCCCCTCAAACTGGACTCACTTCTCCAGCCAGACTGCCAATCCCCAATTGGAATCGGGTTGCATCTCCTCATCTTCCTCCTCCTCCTCCTCCTCCTCCTCTATCTCCCCTTCCCGTGCCAATGAGGGCGATCGGTCTCGCATCCAATGGGGACGGCGGAATTGCTTCCCCTTCCCTGCCATTCCCTGCCAATGAGAAGGAATCAATTGAGTAGCGATGGAGTAATGCGATGAGTGCATTGACTAGACAAAGAGACGCTTCCACAAGAGAGAGAAAGAGACACGAATTATGGATGGGGAGAAGGGAAATGGAGCAGATGGAAAAGAGATCGAAATGAGATGGATAACGACTGACAGAGAGCAATACGCCAAGGGATATTAAGTGCACTACAACACTTCGGGACTTAGGAAGTGCAGAATAGCAGACATAAACGAAAAGGCGCGGCAGAAAGAAAGACTGAGCGCGAAGGAAAGCTTCACTTTCCGAGTCGAGAGTTGAAGAGAGGAAAAGAGAGGGAGGGGAAGAGACGGAAGAGGAGAGAAATTGGATGTAAACAAGAGGAAAGAGACGAAGAAGGGTATCGAAGAAAGAGAGAGAAATAATGAGAAGACGCCAAAGATACGAGAAGAAGACTCGATTTTTCAGTCTTCATTGCTTACAGTAACTCTTTACGATCATTGAGTGACTTTTCATGAACAAATTTCCCTCAAAAAATTAATTTTATTTACATGAACATTATACATTTCTCTTCATAATAATATACAATTGCTCGGGGCCAGCATCTAGTAATCTCTCTTCTAACAAGCATCATGGAATGGTTAGGGAGGCAATTGGGGAGTACGGTAGGGGAAGAAAGAATGTATCGAGTATTGATTGATTTAACGACGACGACGGTCATCACGATCGCGTTTCTCCGATAGAAGAACGACGAGGTAGCGGAAGATCTTAATTAGACTATTAATTAGACTAATTAGCAATAAATACCTGAACAAAGTCGATGAAGAGTTCAACAGCGTGCCAGATGTAGTCATGGTCTCCACGACGATTCTACAATCAATCAATCAATAGCTACAGTACCCTCAAGATCTACGGTATCTCCACTAATGAATGGATACCTTCTCGACGATGAGCTGAGTATCGTACAGCACGAATCCGCACGAGATGGCGAGGCCGGCCAGGAGGATCAGGAACACCTGCCATTATCGATTGGACTACTGTATTGATGGATATCAGGGGTAATCTCTCCATCTCAACTGACCGGGAATAGCCAACGAGCGAAGAGAGAGATGAGCATGAGCCAGAAGGTGGCTGACATCAGAGAACCACCCAGGAACAGATATCTCAATCAAGGAAGGACCATAACTATCAGCCATATCATATACCATTCAACAGCATAATACTTTCACTTGAATCAACTCTAGCCATTTTTTAAAAAAATAAATATATATTCACTGTGCATACATATACCGTATCTCTCCCATCTACCACCCTCCCTACAGTATTCTACCGTACTCACTTGGTGCTGTCAGCGTGGAGAGAAGCGAGGGAGAAGGCGCCAAAGATGAGGACTGTTCCAGTGAGAGCAGTCGCGATGATAGAGGGATCCACTGCCAGAGCCATCTCCAGAAGGGGTCCCACCGAGATTCCTGAGGCGAATGGCAGGATACGGTAGGTTAAGGGATAGAGAGACAGACAGGTGCTATACTGTTTCATTAGTATAATATGATCAAAATATTCGTCTTATATCTCTCTAATGATACCAGTAGTGAAGCAGAATCCGGCAAAGTATCCCATTCGCTTCTTCTCGTTTTCTCTCGTGGCAGGAGTCCCGATGAGTGCCATCATGAGGAAGATGGATCCTGCATTGAAAAGAGAAGATTACTGTAGGTGAATATTATATCTTCCATATCTGAAGCACTATGAACATTCGTCCTCTACACCGTCCCTTCTCTTAAAAAAAGTATCTCGAAAATAACCGTAATCGATAAGAAGGACTCAACTACAGAATATCCGCATCTTATCTTCTACAGTACAAGAGTACATTCTATTCGTTCCCTTCTTCCCCCCCCCCCTTCCCCCTCACTAACCGATAGATAGGAGGAATCCAGCTCTGAGTGTATCAGTGTATAGATGGGTGATTGCCCCTGCAGCAGCGATGCTCACTCCCACTGCCAGAGTGGAGTAGACTGCACGCAGATGCTCCATCACTGGCTTCTCACTAACAAAGGAGATCGTCAATTGAGATCCCACTTTGATATCCACTCATTCCACTAGTCAAATGTCCTCAACACCAGACCATTCAGCTTTCATTTTAATACCAAATAAGTTGACCATTAGATGAGATCCTGCATACTCCAATCCCACTAGCTCTCATTATCACTCTAGTTTCAATCTCTCTATCCACTCTCCATTCCAATGCTCTTCTCAATCACTTTTGAAATCTATAGTAGCACAAAAGACGCACTCTCATATTTCACAACCGATTTAATCTGTATCGATCATCCATCTGCTACTAACAAGTGAGAAAAATCGATTCCAAAATACTCACAGTTTCTCATCGAGGGCCGTGAAGACCCTTCCGAAGTTGTGGAAGAGCGTCTGTGTGTCTGTGGCACGAGAAGAAGTCATTCTGGAAGGAGAAGAGGTAGATCAACCATCGGGAACCATCAGGGGAATCATTATCACTAGAATACACAGAAAAGACAACAAACATTCAATCAATATAGCTAGTGAGGAGTGTATTGGCGATAGAGAGCCAGACCAGTAATCAAAGTCTTATCTACAAGTACCGTGACGCGTGGGGGAAATCAATGGAGAACAAGATACACGTCAGCCTACTTTCCCTTTATTAGAAGAGAGACCGATCGGGAGAGGCAATCGAAGTGAGAATGAGAGAGAAGGGAGGAATATCACAGGGGATAATAACTATCGTCTACTCAGAGATGGAAGGACGGAATACCATGACGACGTGTGAGAACCAAAGGGAGAAACGAAGACGACGTCACACATTTCTCGCGTACGCAACGCCCTAGAGGAAACCGCGACGCTCGAGTTCAACCCGGGCGCACCCCCCAACTCGGCTAGTACCGTAATCTGGACTTTGTTGCACTGAAAGCTGTGCAAAACAACATCTTACTATGTTTTCCCCTTTGTCACTACTCGGAAACTGTTTTCGGCGATGTTTCCGTAAGTGGAGGAAGGATTTGTCAGGAAGGAGAGGAAATACTCGGAAGGAATGGCATCAAAACATGGGCTGAAGGGGAGGGGGGAGGGGGGGGGGGGATAGGCAGTTTCGGGATGATCCGAGTAGTATAACAATCTCGCCCCGTACCCCCTTCCCTACATAGTTTTGGGATGGTGGCTCAGCCATGAGATCTCCTTCTCCTTCTGACTGAGTCATTCTCTTCTCCACTTCAAAATGGGCTCTCCTTGACCGATTACTATCTACTACTTCTCTTTTTACTCACGAGTCTCCACTCTTTCACAAGTGTTCCCATAATATAAATGCATCGAGATAGTCCATCCTCATCCTTCCCTTATCTCTTCTATATCCATTCTCTATTCTGATCACTACCCAGATTGGGTATGTTTACTCCAACGGTGCTCCCCCCCTCCCCCCCCCCCCCCCCCCCCCCATCAATCGCTTCTTCTCTAGTCTCTACCTCTCTTCTTCCCTCCCCATCGTTCATTGAACAAACTCCCCGTGAACTCGATCGACGATGCGCGGCAAATAGTCTCATCCCCTATTCATTTCCTTATCGAATCATCTCATCGTGCCTTCCATATCCAACCGTGATATCTCAGAAACTGTACCTACCATATCCCACCGTAATCTCTCTCAGATACTGCATGCCCAATATCCTCAGCAATCTCGGAACACGGCTTTTCCAATCAGTCACTGACAAAGCGGGCGATATAGGGGATAGATTCGAGGAGGAATTCTCCAGACTGGCGCAGAATATTACAGGTCTATATCAGGTCCATATATATCTCCCTTGATCACGGGAATCCATCATTTTAATACCAAGTCTAGCATTTCCTTTTATTTTATGGAATGTATCCGTTCATTTGAGCAGTGTTTTGCACCATTGACCGGATATAACTATTTCTTCAGCTGATATTGACAACGTAGTGGATGAGATATCCGAGCTGTCTGTCTTCATCAAGGTATCACCCCCCACCCCCCCCCCCCCTCTTCTACCCTATATCCCCCCTCCCTTTCAGATCACCCTCAGTCTCCTATCGGTCCTAATCTTCATTATCATCCTACGGTATCTCGCTTTCGGAGGACGCGCTCTTTTCTTCAAGGTATATTCTTGAATATATTTCCTAACTGATATTCTAAACTTTGTTGTCCATTCAATTTTGAATATCCACTTGTATTCATCCATCGATGACTAAGCGCATTCTCTAACTCTCTAGCATACAGAAGGATTTTGAGAACCCGTCCATTTCCCGTAATTCGAGAGCCTTCGCATTTCTCTCTAACAAAAGTGAATGAATCACCCTCAAACAATGCTCGATGAGGCGAGACTATCTCCCCCCCCCCCCCCCCCCATATCACTTCCGGTAGATCAAAAGTGTCTTTTCAGGCGAAAGAATGGTTACGAGAAAGCGAGAATCGACAGCCACCCCAGGTAAATGAGCAGACAAGAGATAATGCGTACAGTGTCAATACAGGTCATTCTACTGATGCCTCATAAGAATGATCAGATTCCAATCGAGGAAAACATGATGAAGGGATCGATAACTCCCTCTGTCACTCCTCCATTCTCCCCGCAAGTCCCACTCAGAACAAATCAAATGTGAGAAAAGACGAGAATATGGGCTAATTGGAAGATTGAGGATCTCAACTGGTCATCGATCTCTCAACATCTACGCAGATCCACTCACATTTCAGAATTTGGAGAATATCAAGAAAAATTCGTTTGCGCTCTTCAACAAAAGTCAACAATGAACCCACTGAACCATCATTGTGCGCATAATATTGAAACAACTGATAAAATATTACCCCTTACCATAAATCTTCAGGGAAAAGTATCATTATCGGTGATACGTAAGAGAATCGAGCGCAAGAGACTGAAGTAATAGATAAATACGAAGAGAAATACACAATTAAGTAACTTGTGGAATGAGATGACAACGGTCAAGTTCCTCAATTATTGAAATCAATCAAACTCATCGAGCTGCATGAAGCCCATTTAAAAAACGCCTTAGCACCTATCATATTTGACAGACAATGAATGTATCTATTCCACTCTCTAATTCCATCCCTATTCCATCGAGCAGAACCATCAATTGATGAATCTACTATCAATCATAACCCTTACAAGCATCACGCCAACCCAAGAGAGTACATCCCAGATTTAGATATACTCGGACAACTGTAAACTTAATGGACACGACAGTAGCGTTAACGGTAGACTCAGATTACTCAATAGGAGCATAAAAGGAAAACAATTTCTCTTTCTTCTCATTCATTCTCGCGATAAAGGGTAATGAACAAAACATCGAGCATCAACGTCGTTCATGGAACAATATCCGGGGGAATCGAATGTAACAATAATAGAGCGCACGATACACGATAAAAATCAATAAATATTGACGGTCCGGTCGGGCAAAATTTGAACACGCGCAATTTCGACGGATCACCTCCGGTCACACACCCTTTCCCGGCTCCGAGATTGAATTTTCCGGTTTGGGGGCTAATGAATTACATAACTCTTTTTTTCGCTTCCCGTGGTCCTGCCAGTTTATTATATTCTCATTTAGATGTTGTAACACACGTGGAGTCTGTTGAAATGTTTTATTTCATTCTACGAAACGCCTTTCTCTCGTCATTGTCCGTGTTAATATCGTATATTTCCCTTCCTCATTTCGCCAATTTGGTTCTTTGCAGGAAGGGGATGGATCCCCAACTTCTTCTCCATTCCATTGTGGGCATCAATCTCCTTCTCTTCTTATGGGAGTTGTATCTCATTAATCGGCAGAGATTGAAGCACGAATCAACTCCGAAACGACCAATCGAAGTCGAGTCCATTATATCTGAGGTAAGCTAGATGCTTTGAATAGAATGTGTGCAAAGGAAAACTGCAGGAAGACTATGTGAAGGCTCGATCGTACTCTATCGATCGACTCACTTTCAAGATTTTTCGTATGGGGGCTGAATGCGGAGTAATGATTGTGAGTACCTGCCACTTGTTTCTACTAGAGAATGGTCCTTTCAGTTGATGTTGTATGGAGGGTACTATTCCACTCTATGGTCTTTCTCATCCCTCTCTTCATATCCTATCACTGCATTCATGGCCATTCACTCTGTGATCTCCTTCCTAATCGATCTTCCCCTTTCTCTCTACGAGAATTTCATTATCGAGGAACTTCATGGATTCAACAAATACACTTCCAAATTCTACATTATCGATGCCGTGAGTTGTTGGTTAATATATTCTAATGAAGAGAAAACTCAACTGGGAGATGAGCGTATACTCATTGCAGATCAAAAAACTGGTCTTATCTACTGTAATCACCATCCCTCTCTGTTCGGGGGCTGTGTGGCTGATTGAGAATGGAGGCGATCTCTTCTTCATCTATCTATGGGTGAGGGAGATATCAATGGTAGATCAATTCATTACCATTGCAGCTATTCATCTCTGTTGTGATTCTATGCATGATGACTATCTATCCTGCATATATTGCTCCTCTCTTCGACCAATATTCTCCTCTTCCCGATGGAGAATTGAAGACTGCGATAGAAGGATTGGCTGCCAGACTAGACTATCCTCTCACGAAGATCTATGTGGTGGATGGTTCTACTCGATCTGGTCATTCCAATGCTTATATGTATGGATTCTGGAAGAACAAGCGAATCGTGTTGTATGATACACTCTTGAGTGGAGAAGAGAAGGAAAAGGTGAGAAGAGAAGGGAGAGAAAAGAGAGGTAAGAGAGGAGGTTGTAGGTCTATAAGGCACTCGGGAAGGAAGAACCGAAGGATGAAGATGGAAAGAAGAAGGAGGATGGGAAAGGAATGGGAGTGGAAGAGGTAACGAGTAATAACCATACATATTCTTCTTCCTTTTTTCTCCTTTCAATCAATAATAGTCAATCAACCTCATATTGTTGTTAAGGTGGTAGCTGTGGTAGGTCACGAACTAGGCCATTGGGCTCTATCCCACACAGTGAGACAATTGGGAACGGCCGAGTTGAACATTCTACTCGCCCTCTTCTGCTTCTCTTTCTTCCACAATAATGAGGTAGCACTCAAAACACTTTTTATAATCATACATAACTGTCCTAACGACGAAATTATCTCTTTCCATTTTGTTGCCATAGCATTCCTTTAGGAGATAGCTGTGTTTAGTTCCAATTATTATTAGTATGAACAATACCATTCTCGATTCCACATTTTTTTCGATGGGAAATATTGTTCACTAAATCAGTACTCAATCGCTCTGTGTGATCCCTTATGAAGAGAGACACTGAAACCATACCATAGGGAAAGGAATAAATAGCGTAAAGGTGTTGAATTGGAGACTCTCTCGACTGCCTTTGGATTCCCTGACGGTGCTCCTTCTCTCATTTCTCTTCTGGTCATCATGCAATATGTGATGGGAGTGTACAACGAGATGTTCTCTCTCTTCACTGTCTTCATCACTCGAAAGATGGAATTCGAGGCAGATGCGTATGCTGCCCAATTGGGTCTCGCTCCCAAACTCACCACTTCTCTCATCAAATTGAGCAAGGACAATCTGAGTGTTCCTGTGAACGATGATTTGTATTCCCTCTGTAGACACACTCATCCCCCCGTCCCTGAGAGGATCCAGACACTGAAGAAGTTTATGTGATATCTTATTCATCCTATATTATATGCATGCAATAATTGTAATATACAAGATATTTATGGCTTTAGCTATTCTTTGTATTATGGGATAAATGTTATACTAACGGGATAAACCATTTGTGATAATGATATGTATATTAAAGTAGTTGTGGTACGGTCCATATTCATATCTAGATGGAAGATAATACGATGATGATGATCTCAATATTCAGAATGATGTCTCGATTGATAATTCGAAGTGAGGGGATTCTAGCCCGAGCAGTGCGAAGAACTTCGTCTGCCATAGAGAAAAAGAAGGACTCTGATATGTTGGAGACTATCGATATTGAGGATCTCCCGAGGGCACAGAAACGATTCGCCAAGCAGTTTGAGAAGGTGAGCATGCCATTATGAAGGAATGATCTCATCTTTTGGTCCATTGGACTCGGTCTAACTAGCGAGATAGTGCCTGTAGAGACGATTTCTTCTTTCTAACATCTCGATTCGTGATGCTAGGTGTATTTACAGTATCACATGATTCATTATAATTTCTTGTAGGTGAACGAAGAGAGAATCAAGGAAATGTTCGCTCGTAACTACAAGAATCATATTGCCTTTGCTGCTTTGGGAGTTCTCGTGGTGAGTTATTATCTGCTTAATGAATGAATATTGATTGATCTGAGGTGTCCATCTACTTCTACACTATGTTCGCTGTGAAGCAAGAGACTTTCCTCGAAGAGATCGATCAAGAAGTCGCAGCAGAGAAACCAAAGACACACGGACATCTAGCATCGTCCAAGTAATGTCCGAGATTAGGTTTGCGAAGTAGTATCATGTTATTGTTTTGTTGTAGTTACAGTTCTCATATGATAAATGATTTATTTGTGAAAAAACAATCTGATACCGTAATCCTGAGATTCATGCCAATCATGTCTTCCGAATTACGGTATTTTCGAGAACCAATCGATGAGTTGGTGAGAGTTGGTGATATAACAACCCTCTAGCTAATTGGAGCCTCTCTCGGCGAACACCCCCGGGGGTACCCCGTAGCGAGAAAGGGAGCGTGCCCTAGGTATTCGCGCAGAGATCTATCCCGTTCTCGCTCGAGTGGATATTTTGCGGTCAATAGTTTCATCTTTATCTTCATATCGTCTTAAACAGTTATTCAGCATAAATATATTTTAATTAATAGTTATAAAAATAATTTGATTCTGAAAAAAAAATCCCGCGCGGCAAACGCGTTAAGGGCGCGCACAAGACGGAAAGCGCGGGCTGCGTGCGTTTCCAAATTTCCCTTCGTTCTCCCGATCGATGTTATTTATTGATTGATTGCCTTGTTTTGCTTTTCGCATTTCACGTCATACGCATTCTCCAATGCAAACTTTATCAATTTCAGATGGCTCGACTAAAAAATCCCGCTACGCGGAATCCACGTACGTTTCGTCTTGCTTTATGTTTGAATAAATCTTTTTTTCAGTCGCGAACCGCAACCCGAATACGCCGACGCGTCAACAGCAGCCGCAGTTTCGGTCGCCCTCTCCTTTCGTGTCCCATCCTCCCTCTTCACCGGCTCGATCGGCCATTTCCAGCGTAGACTCCCAACTGAACAACTCCGCGTCATCTCTCATCTCTGGTATACCTTTACACATTTTCTAGAAATAATCTAGATAGTTCAGCGTATTTATGTGAAAACATCGGAGTTTGTAAATCTGTTTTCCAGAAAAATAGTTAATATCATACCACTTTTTCAGGGGGAATGCCTCGACACGCCACCTATCAGAACACACCCATGGCTCAGCAGGTATTATAAATGTGTCATGAAATGTAGATTCATCGTTCCACTTGCCTTATTGATTAGTTATTTTCTCCTTGAGATAGTATGTATTCCTTTCCAACGATAAGCTAGCATTATCCAGGCATTGAAACGCACTGCTCACGCTGCTGCGAAGGGCAAAGGAGTCAAAAAGTTCAAGCGGATCATTCGTCCTCCAGTCAAGCCGGGCGGCAATGTGTTAAGGGTGAACACTCATTCACTTCCATCTCCTTAACCACACTATAAAAAGCGTATTGTCCTCATTTTTATAAAATTTTTTCGAGCAATTCTAAATGCTCTACTCTCAGGAAATTCGCCGACTACAGAAAACAGGCGATCTACTCATCCCGAAAGCGCCCTTCTTTCGATTGGTCAGAGAAGTAAGTTTGTTTCAC
>BTSX01000005.1:21080899-21123395 GCA_036245825.1 Pristionchus entomophagus
GTCTTATTCAGTCCTTCTCTTCTCTGGGGTCTCTCTGTTGGCATATTCAAGAGTCTCATCCGGATGAAGCTCTCTTCGAGTGTGAGAAGTGTTCCGGCACTTACTCAAGAGATCAAGTGAGTACAATTGATCTTTGATCTCTCTAGATTACGGTAGTGACCTCTTCCAGTCCATCGACTGAATATCATGGGTAGATCATTATCTCTGCTTGTTGCGAATTCTCCTTCTTTCTCTCTTCTCTTAACGACTTCACTGCGAAATGAGCCTCATAAACGATTGCTCTTCCTCTTTTTATTAGTGTGTGTAAGTATCATGTTCAATCTAAGAGAGGCGACCAGAGCTTTAGATACAATATACTGCCGTTATAGTATTCTTCACACGAGTGTGGAGGGAGGAGAGTTCATCACCACGCCCTTCATCAACAGCGACCAGGAGGATTACGGTAGATGAAGAAGAGGAGAGAAGATCAGTCCCAGCCACTATTAGGAGTGACTTCAGAATAGTTGATGGAGGTGAGAGAAAGGGTGAAGAAGGAGTGGAAGGGGAGGGTGGGGGAGGAGGAGAGGGAATGAATGGATCCATTCCAGAAGATGGAATGGACTTCGAAGAGGGGAAAGATGAGTATCTCTCATCATCTCGAGAGGCAACTCATCAACCAAAGGGAATCTCCCTTCTATCTGCTCTCTTTCCCAAGAATGGTAGGTCAATCAAATCAATTGGTGTCATTCCACATATCCATCTATCAAACTCCATCCGTTCGCTAGTTCAATTCCTTAGTCTTTCGACAATTTGCATATCAAAAATTCACCTCAAACATCAAAACAAACATGTTTTGCTTGATTAATAAATGGGACAACAAATGGTCTATTCTCTTGATCTGTCTATGATAGTGAGTGGTGATCTATCGATGGTCTCTATCGATCGATGGGTACCGTACTCTCTCTAGACTCCTCCTCCATCCCCATGGATCTATCTGGAGGGGCATCTCTTCCTCCCCATCATTTCACTCCCCATCCCTTCGGTCATCATCAAGCCTCTCCCTGTCAGTTGATCTACCATATCCCACCGTATCCACTGCCTACCGTACTCTCCTTACCGTATCCCATTGCAGTCATGACTCGTCCTCCTCAAGAGATGCTAATGACTCCCACTGGTCGTATCCCCGTTGATAGTATTCTACAGAATGAAGATGACTGGGAGAGTCTCATGGAGGTCAGTCATCTCTCTGACCCATCTACCCCCTCCCCTTGACCCCTCCAGACTACGGTAATCAATCTATTGTAGATCTCAACGACAGACGAGGCAGAGAAGGTGCGTGCCCTAGTGGGAGACAATCCCATCCCTACCACTGATCCCAATCAGTGCATGTTGTGTAGACGAGTCCTCTCCTGCAAGTCTGCCCTCCAGATGCACTATAGAACACACACAGGTAAGGCCGACGATTAATAGTAACGCATCTAGTCGAAAAAGTGACAGACGACGTTTCTCATTCCTTACATGACACTATTTGAGGGGAACGGCCATTCAAGTGCAAGATCTGTCAACGGGCTTTCACAACGAAGGGAAATCTGAAGACTCATATGGGAGTTCATCGATCTAAGCATCCCTTCCGACCCAGTGGAATGCCATCCATGGGAGGAGGAGGACCTCTCATGACCAATGGACTGCCTCAACAACAATGTCCCATCTGTCAGAAGAGGTCAGAGATCAAAGATCATAAGGGGATAGAGTGAGAAGGGAATCAGAGATCAAAGATCATTCTTTCAGATTTGTGACTGTTCCCCAACTGCAGTCTCACATAGCAGAGCACACTCAGCGTCTGGTCCCTCCATCCTCTTCTTCCTCTTCCCTCCCTCCCTTCTCCTCCTCTTCTCTCTCCTCCAATGATATCTCTTCCTCTCCCTCCCTTCCTCCTCTCCCCCATGGTTTCCCCTTCCTTCCCTTCCTCTCCCCTCCCAATGCTGCAGCTGCTGCGGCTGCCGCCGGTGCTGCACACAGCGGACAAGTTGGCATCTTTTCATCGTTATCTTTGATCTATGGTCGCTGATCTATTTATGATATCTCCTCTCTTTTCAGCTGGCCTCATTCATGCAGCAATTGCTGCAAGCGCAGCAGAAGGCAGTGGGAGGGATGGTGGCTGCATCCAAGGGAGAGGTCAATGGGGAGGTCAATGGAGAGGTCAACGGAGAGGTCAAGTCGGAGATACACGAAGCCAGTCCTCTCAGAGACCTTCCCTTCCCCATCAAGACTGAAGAAGAAGTACCCGTTCTAGACAGGTACTGTATCCCCCTCATACTGTATCTCATGGATCGATATTCAGGCAGCCTACTGTAACCATCGAGAGTCTACTCAAAGCACAAGAAGCTGGTCCCGGAGTGAATTCAATATCTCCTGGGGCGAGTTCCGATGGATCCTCTGGAGTCCACGATCAGTACGTTGTTCATCCATCGAGTATTGATTGATCATTCTACCGTAACCTACTGTAACCCTTCTTCCCTTGAGGACGGACGGTAGTTCTATCTCTCACGCATCTGACACGGAAGAGCATCGAACGGGTCAGATGCCATCCTCCTCCTCCGCTGGTCCCACCGCGACAGCTACCGTATCCATCAAAGACGAATTGGTTCGACCATCTGCCGACGGAGAGGTATACGGTAATCGAAGGGGTGCGGTAGTCTCATTCATTGATAGCAGAAGCGCGCTGAGAATCCGTTGGATGCAATGAAGAAGATGTGGGCTGAGACTGAGCCTCCCCCACCCAGACCCATGCCTCCTCTCAGGTAGGTCAAGGGACGGTAAAGGGATACGGTTTCGTGTAGATGAGAAGAGTACGGTATCGATTGCAGCAAGCACCAATGCGCCGTGTGCTACAAGCACTTCTCTTCTTCGTCAGCTCTCCAGATCCACATGCGAACCCACACTGGTGAGTGGTGTGTCGAGTGTAGAATGCACCATCGACTTTTCTCGAATTGAACCATGACTTACACACAAGACTCTTCAGGCGACAAGCCCTTCAAGTGCGAGGTCTGTGGACGGGCATTCACCACTCGTGGCAACCTCAAGGTACAGTTCATTGGATTTGAATCTTCCACCTTTCTCATCCGTCGGATACCGTAATCCTCCCTCTCTGCAGGTGCACATGAGCACACACATGACGATGCACACTCCGTCTAGACGAGGACGACGAATCTTCGATCCTGCTCTAGAGATGGGGTACGGTAGGGATACGGTAGATGGAGAGGTGGGAAAATGTATCAATAGATTACTGTTGTCTATAATGGTTGATTTCAGTTCGCCAACGGGTCTTCCTCTTCCTTCTCCCTCGGGTCTTCAACTTCCTCCTCACATTGCTGCTCAACTCCAGGCCATGAGTGGAAGTGAGTAATGATTGACTAAGGATGATGTAATCCCCCTCTCCCCCTTCCCCCCTCCCCCTCTCCCCCCCTCCCCCCCCCCCCCTAATCCCCTCCCCCCTTCAGATCTCCTCCCTCCTCCTGCTCTTCCCATGCAGATGTTGATGCAACTCATGAGTTCCAATCTCGAATCGATCAAACCCAATTGTATCATCTGTCAGAAGGTAGGATCAATAGATAGATTGACTAATGATGATTCAATTCCTCTTGAGTCCTTCCTTCAATGGTCGAATTGGGAGATCACATGAAGGATCATTCTTCCTCTGCCCTTGGTGCAATTGCCAACAACAATGTCGATCTGAAGACGGAGTCATAGGCCTTCTCTAGACTAGATTGACTCAGTGACCGACTCCCTCCCCTCTTCTCCCCCCCCCCCCCCCGCCTTCTCCCCTTCGCGGATCCGGAGTCCCCCCCCAACTCCGTTAGAGCATGTTGATGAACGTTTCCCATTTTATCAACTATTATCGTCTCTTTCTCATATTTACTTCTATGATGATGCTAAATGCCGAATTGATGGTGCTAACTCTTTATCCCGTGTTTTCCCCTAGATTATCGATTGACTCGTTTCTCTTCCTCCTCAAGCCAGACGGTGACTTACCCCCTTGTGTGCTTCCAATCGATAATTGGTGCTTCTCCTACCGTATGCTCGTCATTTCTTTTTTCCCTGCTTGCTACAGTATACCGTTGCTTCTCCTATCGTAACCCACTCGGTTGTTTCCCTTGATCTACAGTAATTTCCGGCGTTTATCCCCGATCCGTTTATCGATTTTTTCATTGTGAACTAGTCATTCGTTGTATCCACAGACAAATTGGAAAGTAGTAGAGATATAATCAGTATATAATCCTTGATCTACCGTACCCTGACAGCTTTCTCTATCGATTGATTACAGTTGCTTGAACCTCTCTCTCATAATATTCCATGTTCTCTCTGCCCCTCAAGTATTACGATTTTCTAGAGTCATTCAATGGTTTAATTCTCATTTGTTTATCCATTATTTATTGCGAACTACCGCAAGTTCAAAGATTCTTCTAATTTCTTCTCAGTTTTTCACCCAAATTTGTCGCAATTTCCTCCCCCTTTTCAGTTTTTCCCGCTTTCCTTTCCCCTATGTGTACAACTGCGTAATAAATATTTTTCATAAAGATCTCTTGCGTTTACGGAGATATGCAATAAAAATTGGGTTTTATTCGGGTTCATCAATCACATAACAGTTTATTGCACCAGGGGATGGATTCGCATGTAAAGTAGAGAGAAATATCAACACAGTTAAGAACCTACAAATGCCTTGGAAAGTGACGATCTTCTCACTTTGATGATGAATTTCACTCTTATTTCTCTTCTCTTCGCCTTTATTATTTTCACCTTCATTGAATGTTTCCCGATCCATAAACGACGTGGATCTTCACCAGTCTCTGTATCAGCTGGTGGACCACCCACGAATACCGTATCCGTCTCAGTCTCACAAGGGAAAGTCAAAAGTCACCGGAGACCAATCCGCAGTTGGCTTATATAGGGTGGTAGGTACTGATGAGTGATACTCAGAACCAGTGTCAGAAGTTTTCCGATAGACCTACTAAGGGTCGAATTTCAACGATACATTTTTCGAATCTTAACCACATGCGCGCGTGAGATTGTCAGCCGGTGGATCGATTACTGGGATTATTTTCAACTCTTTTCCTTTTTCCATCAACCAGTTCCAGTGTGTTGGGTTTCTTCTGTCCCACAACGAAGAAACCATCGGGAAAAGGATGAACATATATGGGGGAAGCAAAACACCGGGTCGGATCCCAAAAGTATTTTTGCATGTTTAACAAACCCAAATTTTAGGGCATTACACTTATCTCGTTATATATTATATTATATTATTTATCTCTACTGTTAATTGAAAGATCTCGTTTCTTAAGCACAAAAACAGGACAAATTTGTAAAAAAATATTTATTTACAACAAAGATATAAGCAAAAATGTAATACAAGTAGTAAATATATGGGGCTGAAAAAGATATTTGCCGCGTTCAGCCCCATATATAGGGGTGTCCCACAAGTCTTGAGAATTGCTCCGTAAATCATTGTTGCGCAATCGAATGCCCCGATTTCGAAATGCAAATTGTAAACAAACTATTGCATCATGCTGACGTCGAAGGGGTATTGGCATTGCATCAGTTTAGTTTTTGCCACAGTCATTCTAGTGATGGAGACTTATCACGATAAACGCGCTGTCTTACTTCATTCCTTCCGCCTTGGTCGTACATCCAAAGAAGCTCATGCGGATCTGGTGCTTACGGATGGAGAGGATGTCCCTTCCCTTGCTACATGCCATCGTTGGTACACCCGCTTCAAGAAAGGAGATTATAACCTCGATGACCAACCCCGATCCGGTCGCCCAATTTCTCGCAAACCCACTCGAGTTCTCACTGCGCTGAAGAAGGATCCGAAGAAGAGTGTGCGCATGTTGGCGGCAGAGACTAGCACTCCCAAGATCACCGTGTGTCGGACCCTCCATCGGGCGGGAAAGACAGCGAAGCTCTCCCAAGTCATTCCCCATGACCTCTCCCAGGCACAACTCAAAAAGCGAGTTGAGGTGTGTCGGGAATTGCTCTCTCGTAAATCGAATCTGCGATGGGTAAATTCCATCATCGCAGCAGATGAGAAGTGGATCACCTATGATAATCCGGAGAGGAGACTGCAGTAGTGCGACGTGGATGAAAAGCCCGAGCCCACCCCGAAGAAGGAACAGTACGAAAAGAAGGAAATGCTGTTTTTCTTCTTCTCCTCCCTCGGTCCCATCTATTGGAAGATTCTCGCCCCTAACACCTCGGTCACGGCCGACCTCTACACTCAACAACTGGAAGAGGTCGCCATCAGGGTCCCTCCCGAACTCAAGAGCGAGGGGAAAATCCTGTTGTTGATGGATAATGCCCGGCCCCATCTCGCGAAAATCACCAAGACCAAACTGGACGAGCTTAATATGGAATGGCTTCCCCATCCACCATATTCCCCTGACATTAGCCCTTGCGACTACCATTGTTTCCGCTCACTGTCTGACTTCTGCAGGGGAAGGAAGTTCAAGGACCGATACTCACTCGTTCGGGCATTCACCGAATGGATCATCTCTAAGCCTCCCGAGTTTTGGAAGAGAGGTGTTAACACCCTGCCCGAAAGATGGAGACAGGTCGAGGGTTCGAAGGGGGCATACATTGATTATTGATTATTGTAAACTGTATAAGAAATTTTTTAAAAAAACAAAAAAAATATCAAGACTTATGGGACACCCCTATACTACTAACACACTTTCTTTTAGACCTGTTACAAAACAACCTAAAATAGTTTTGGGATCCGATCCGAAGCTTTAGCTCCCCCATATATTGTGTATTGATGTTTTACGACGAAATTATCCCTTATTTCCACTTTGTTCTACCTTCCCTAATCGTATACCTTCGTCATTTCAGTATTCCCTTCATCGATAAAAAAAATTGATTTTCCTAAAAGGGTTTGGTAATTGATTAGTGTGACCAACAAAATGAGTCTCTCTCCTGTCTCTCTCTTCATTCTCCTCTCATTTGTACTTCTCTTGTGGTGGGGCGAGGTCCCTCCATCCATTCTCCTCCCCTCCCCTTCCTGGTACTCCCCTATCATCAGACTGACACTATTCTGATGCCAGACATCTCCGATTGCAGACACTATGCTCCCACTATTGGCCATCATTTTCTTCCCTCCTCTGGCTATTCTATTCTGCGGAGAAAAGAAGGTGGATCCATTCCAAATTATTGTTTCATCGCGGACTTGACTTTCAGCAGAACCAGCCTGACTGCAAATTCCACTCCCAAGAGCAGCAAAAATCAGCCACTCCAAGTTCCAGTGAGTCGAGAGGGAGAGAAATAGGAGATATGACATGATGACATTTTGGAGTGATCTCCTGTACTGTGACCATAGTGTATCTAGATTGTTTGGTCTCTTTAGAGATGACGTCATCTTATTGATTCAGAAGGCAATTGCGAAGGGAGCGACGAAGAATCCTTCTGAATACCCCAACTTCGATGATGTGCCCAGTGATTGGGAAGATGTGAGTAGAGAGAAGAGAAGAGAAAGAGACCAACCATGATGATTTAGATGAGAGAGAGAAGAGAAGAGAGAGACCACCCACGATGATTTAGATGAGAGATTGATTGTTTCTATTCAGAAAGATGGAAAAATGAACAATGATAAGAAGAAGGAGAAAGATGAGAAGGAAGAGAAGGAGGAGAAGAAGGTATTCAATACCACTCTACACATACCGTAATCCTCTATTTTCAGACCGAATAAGCCTCTATATCATCTAACTGACAAGAAATGATATATTCGATCTTCCGCGAGTGGCCTAAAGTGCAATTATGATATTAGAGCTATGCGATAAAGCGTTTGCATTTCATTCTCGTATCCTCTTTGACAATGCATTAATATCAACCTTGTGACGACTTTGATAGATAAAAATGGTTGAGATGGTTTATCCATCGGAATGGGAGAAATTGAATGGATGAATGGCAATCTCGATGAGAAGAGATACTAGAGATGAAGTTCCTCCAATGAGAAGAACGATAAAGATACCAGCAGTGGAGGGGAAATCTGCATTATTCTCTCTTTCACTGGGTCATCATTCCTTCCCTCTCCTCTCCTACCAAGTGCTTGTCCTCCAGCTAAGATTCTCTCTTGTTCAGTACAATTCTTCCTTCCTCCTCTTGACAATGGACGACCTTCTTCCATTATATACTTATCGAAGTTACTGAATATCGAGATCAATCATGATAATGAGACTGTCTTAACTGATATAGGAATCCATCGCTCTGAATGATGGCATTGTCGATTCTGTGATTGAAGGGAAAATCCTTGCGAGTGATGAATTGAGTGGACTGAGTTGGCAGCCCTGCCCAAGTTCTCTTCTATTCCACTCATATTTCCTTCACTCACCCGAATAAAGGAAGAAAATATCACAGACATCTCTAAAATATTGGAATGAACTTGATTCTGAGTGGGTCCCGAAGAGAAATCCCGGCTCTTGTAGAATCGTGACTGCTTCTTCGTTAAAGGAGGCGGTCACCTAAACAGTTTCCGTTGAGATGGAATGGAAAGAAATTCAAACATTTCTCCTTCCTCCCTTCTCGAATGCTTTCCTCAATCGAACGAACGAAGGATCTTCCGATGCAAACAATTGACGATAGAATCTGAGAATGACTCATAAGGAGAATACAGAGACTCAATTCAATATACGTTCCATCGTGAGTGATGACAAATATGAGTTCCCCAGTCTCAATCAAAGATTCCGCCTCTTCTATCGTTGTGAATGTCTCCCATCGACGATGCTAGAAGTGGAATTAGATACAAAATAATGTTTCCTGAATTTCTAGCGATCTTTTTGAGGTCCTGATCATTCCAATCTAGCTTTCGCTTCTCACTCCAATTGTAGATGCGAAGGGATTTTTCCATTCTCTCTTTCCTTATCACTCTCATAATGGAGGCAATAGTGTTGCCAGCGAAGAGTTGAGCCACGATGACAACCAGGAGCATAGAGAAGAGCCAGATGAGATAATTCTCTGAGAAGAAGAGGATGGATGAGAGGGAGGAGGGAGGAAGGCACTCTTAGCATCGAATTCATAGGATTCGCGATGTGTACTTTGAGAAAGTTGAATGCGAAGGGTCATCCACAAATGCTGCAAATTCATCGTTCGAAATAAAAATAATTCAAGTGCTAAACCCAGTGAAGATTGCTGATTCTCGAAGTTTGACACGATTCACTGATGATGAAAAGAGCTATGGTTTGAACGAATATCGTTGCCAGAGCAGAGAGCCACACCTTTAATTGATTTTCAGTTGTTACTGAAGTGTTTCTTCTTCTTACATATACAGTGAAAACTTCATAGGGCGATCCGAGTGTGGGAGGCATTGGCTCCGTTTTCAATCGAGAGAACATTACAAATTGAGTCTGAGAGTCTCTTTCTATAAAAAAAAAAAGGCTCTTGAGGGGGGATGGAAACCCGTTGGAAGGAGGAAGTGAAGTGGAAATCCCTTGATCTTTCCTCGTTTCTTTGATAGAAAAGACAGGCGATATCGAAGACTCCCGCAGCCAAATCTCCCAGTGCTCCAGTCCATGATCCATTCTCAATGGATACTGTCCTTATCTGCTCCCATCTTCTCTGTCTCATTTCCCTACTTGATCACATATCTATCTTTATACTGTATCCCTCATTCTATTCTCACAAGATCTCTGATTCTCATCCCATTCTCCACCAAAAGGAAGAAGTGGAAATGAATTCTCACTTGATACGATCCGTATCCAATATCTCTAGCGGTGCTGATATTGAATGGAACGGGTTGAATAGAGAGACCAGCAGCTTGAGCAATGTACCCCATCGCCTCAATAATTATTCCTTCAGTCCCTCTCTCTCCCTCTCTCTCTCTCTCTCTCTCTCTCTCTACCTCCGTACACATTCCAGGGTAGGGACATGTGAGAGAAGGATAGAAGACGGGCCATCGGGGACATTTATCATTCGCCTGTTAGTATCATTCTTATCATCTTATCAATGATGGACTAACCTCGGGAATCGTACGAGCAACCCCGACACGAAGAGTTGATACCATGGGAAGGAGAGGGAGGGAGAAGGAGGGGAGGAGGGGAAGAGGGGAGATGAAGACTGATGGGAATGAATGTTTGCACCCCCTTTGATGCTTGGAATGATGGATGCAATGAAAGAAGAGACAGACACAAACTACTACTATATTTCAGTTATTCTAGTCTATGCTTGCCATGCAGAAAACGTTTATCACCCGAAAATTAAGCGCGAAAACATGGATTTTAGAAGGGGTTTGCACGAACAGAAAGAGATAACTGAGGGGAAGGATCGAGCACATTCTCCTGACTCTTCTTCTGATATCAATCTCACACTTTCTATATCTATCTCGACTGTTCTATCGACTGAGAAGTAGATTACTGTAGCCTCGAAGAGTCTCCTGAACAAGAAATAATAGAAGAGAGAGATAAGTCCTCAACAGCTCACCTTCCTGGTTTGATCGTAAACTGTATCGTGTATTGAGTGAAATCTTCTTCGATGAAATATCGATCACTCTTCCCATGAATGGGAAGTCGAAGCGCCTCAGGGCTAATCGATATTCTATAGAGGAATTGGCATTACAAACTTTGAGAGACAACAAACTTGGTTGCTTCAATTATCTCATCCATCATGACTGTTTCACAAATGAACCGATATTTCAGCGTTTTCTCATTGATCCAAATGATGATCGAATCCACGATTTCAACCACTTCCTCAAGTAAAAATTCGTTCAAAATGCCTTGTACGTGAATAGTTTCTTCGTTCAGGATTCATAAATAGTAGAAGCACAAACCTGTACCCCAGAAGGACTCATGAGAGCTCCTCTCTTCTCCACACACATACAGTACTCCTCTCCTATTCCTGCCTCGAGACAATTCATCGATCGATAATTCTTCCCCAGTAGGTAACTTGAGAAGAATTCCAAGGAAGATACGAAGGAGGATGATAGGTTTGAATGCTCCTGGAAAATTCCGAAATGGGAAGTGTTAGTCTTGTGGATGTGTGGTACTTTCATCTCTTGAGTTCTGTGAAGTAATCTAGACAAAGAAAGGAGAGACAGACTTGTGATTTCTCTAATGGAGATGAAGCTGAAAGGGCGAGAAAAGGAAGACGAGCATCAATGAGAGAAGAGAAAGAAGAAGAAGAATCGAGAAGGGATGAACCACCTGGAGGAAAGAGAGAAGAGAGAGAGATGAGGAGTACTCTACCTGCTGTGATCACTATGGTAGTGTGGTTGAGGAGATGATTATTACGATGGAACCAAGAGGAGAGATGAGTGTCCATCTGAAGAGAGTGAATGGAATAGTGGAATGGAAGATAGACTGACTTCTAGTAGGTCACTGCCAGAGGGAAGAGAGAGATGGACGGAGGCAAAGTGAGGGCCAGATCGATAGGAGGAGAGGAAATCAGTGAGCACTGTCAGAGATTTGGAGTGTTGATCATGGGAGTGAAGACAGGTGGAGAAATCCTGGATGGGAAGAGATCAGAGAAGTCAATCAGAGGTCAGAGCGAACCGGATATCGGAAGAATCCGTAGTGATGGGCGAATCGAGAGAGATTTCTACCATCTGAATCGGTAGTTCAGCATACTTCATCAATTATAAGAAATACTAACTTTCTCTATCGATGATCAGAGTTGCGTGAGTCTTTTTCATGAGATCACTGAAATATTGATTGAGTATGAGAGAATTGATGTTTTCCAACCTCTCGGAGGCGCCATCTCTAAACATTCCATCGATGTAGTATTGCTCACTAGCAGCATGCACATCTAAAGACTTAGAGATCAAAGATCAACTATTTAATATTCGAGCATACTCTTCAATTCCGTGTATGGACGGTTGTTCTTCAACCAGATTATCGTCGATCGAAATCTCTGTCTAGAACGAGAAGCTCTCTTCTCTTTTCCAAATATCCCCATTTAACTACTACCTGAACTCTGTTTTTCCGATAGGCGAAAGATCAAAGATCAAGAGATTGTTATTCTTCTTCTTGATTGACTGAAGTTCCATCTTCACACTCTCTTCGGGGCTGATCTTCCATAGAAAGTTCTGCCTACAATCATTGATTCCCCCATTGAGAGAGAAGCGACCTGTATAATCTGTGAAAAAGCTGGTGACAAAAGGTGCGAGCTATTTCGATGAGAAATAAACTGTTTCTCTTGTTTACACACGCTATTTTCTCTTTCTCTAACCAGCTCGTCGAAAACCTCGTCCAAAAAGCTGCAAGAAAAGCTCGGAGAAAAGGTGACAGAAAAGTTAGAGAAAATCGAGAGAGCGTGTGTTTGAGGAGAGGTTAGAGGAAGTAACAACTTGTTTACTTCCTCTTCGCTCTCTCGTTTCGCGCACTCTCTCGCTTTTCTCTAACTTTTCTGCCACCTTTTCTCCGAGATTTTCTCGCAGCTTTTTGGGCGAGGTTTTCGACGAGCTGGTTAGAGAAAGAGAAAATAGCGTGTGTAAACAAGAGAAACAGTTTATTTCTCATCGAAAAAGCTCGCGCCTTTTGCCACGAAGTTTTCTCCCAGCTTTTTCACAGATTATACAGGTCGAAGGGCAAACAAACCATTTGTGTCTCCCCTCTGAACATCTCACTTCAATAATCTGTAAACAATTCCATATGAAGAATATTCTCACAAGTTCAAAATACATCACGAATTCGTTCTCCGAATCGCAGTTTGACCCATGGCTCATCTCTATTTCTTCGTTTCTTGCAATAAGAAGCCTCCCTCAATTCCTTCCTTCCTCCCCTCTCTTCTCTCTTCTCTCCTTCTTACCTTCTCTCTCTCGGCAATACATCTCCATTCACTGTGACCCATAACCAATCCTCCTCTGAATGGGAACATCGAGGAAGATCCAGAGAATGGAGAAGGAAGAGATCACGGTTGGGAAGGAGACATGACTGAGATATGATGGATGACGTTGAGAGGGAAACTATTTGGAAAGATACTTTGTTCGCTGTCTCTTCAAATATTCTCGTTCTCTCTTCTACATTCATGTATTTGATCGGTGTCTGAAAGACATGAATGGATGGAATGATAAAAGGAGGAGGAAGACCTTTGATTTGCCTGATCCGTGATGGAAAAGCAGCTGAATAAGTGGATTGAATTATTGATTGAGACGTGGATTGACTCACCCCCACAATTAGAAACTTCAATCCGAGATAGAAGAGAACTTTCTTCGTCTTACCATTGCATAGACAGGATAGAATTCGATTGGAATGAGGTGGGGATAGGGGGGAATATGACATGGAGTGGGTATTAGAGGAGGTCGATCGATATTAGAGGGAGAAGTCTCACTATCAAGCACCACGTCTTATCATGAGAGGTGAGGGAGCAATCAAATAGTGAGAAGGATCACTCTCAAACTACCATCATATTCACTTAGATCATCCATTCTCATTCTCATCTCTCATCGGCCTCAGCTTTCATCCTTTTTCAGAGTCGTCCCATTCATTTTATTACTCGACTCAACAAGTTTGACGCTTTTCTAAGATAACGATTCAATATAAATAGTCAGTATCTTCCTAGAGACCCTTTCTCATCATAAATCGATCTGTTGCGTATTGTGTCATTCTCTGAAATCCGCTCTACTTTCTGTGATGAGACTCGTGATTTCATCCGAACATAAAATGTAGAAGAGATGATAAGCGAGAGCGCGAAGGGAAGAGAAGAGGTCACACTCACTCAATACTCCCACCTATTATTCCCCCTTCTCTCATCATCTAGTACATTCATCTCATTCAATTGTTTCTCTTCTCCGTTCCAATCAATGTCTATGTACAAACGATAACTTTTCGAAATTTGTATGCGTAAAGTCAATGGGTAAACATATATTCACAATCCATATGAATGCCCACTCTGACCAAGGGAAGAAGTGGTCTCCATCATACTCGTCTTCATCCTCTCCAGTCATCAACAAGCTCTATCATCATTCTCAAAAATCCATCATCTCGCGATTGTGTTGAGCTTTCGAAATATTAGGATTGTATAAATTCCGCTACATTTCTGCATGATTTCAGCCACTTTTTGACTCTTCTTCTCCATTTTTTCGACTGCAATCGGAATTCCTTCCTTCCCTTCTCTATTCCCCGCTCATCTTTAATTATTGCTGCTGTTCCCTTCCTTTTTTTCTATTTTCTGCTCCTTTCTTCTCTCTTCATTTCGCATTGTATCTATTTTTCTCTATCCGAGAAGAAACTAAAAGAAATATGAATAAATAATTGAGGTGGTGCAGAGATGGGAGAGAGGAGAGACAATTGGATGAGTGATGGAGGAACAACGGAGACGGGTCAGGGAGAAGGGGAATTATGAGATGGGCAAAGATCTAGACAATTACACGTCCAAATAATCATATAGATTATCGAAAAGAACCTTAGAAATAGCTGTAGATAGTACAATTCTTCACGTGAGTAGTCTCTTTTTTGCTCTCTATTCGAACGTGACAGATGTCTCAATAATTCGTATATGCGTGGAACTTCACTTCTAGTCGGTTGTTGTTCCATTTTCCTTGTGGGAGTCAAGTCTAATCCCTTCATTCTTCTTACAGATTGTTCTTCTTTCCATTCCAATGACGATACTCAATCATCGATTGAATTGGAAGACGCAGTCATTGATATTGACCTCGAGAAGATATTGGCCAATATTCCCGAGACTCCAAACACGAGGAAATCAGTCACTTTCAGCTTCTCTGAACCATACAAAAGTGTCAGTTTCGAGCATTTCCAACAATTCTCAAAAGTTACTCAATATATCAGTCCTTCTCACCATTTCTATTCTCGTAGATATCTTAAAGAATTTTTAAAAAATTTCGTAACTGAAGCCTGAGAAATATTGGGATATTGAGGAATTGCCGTCGTCTCCCTTCATTAATCTTCCTCCATTGGCTGCTATCTATGAGCGTGAGCAATTCTCATTATCACATCCTCCCTTCCATCCCCTCTTCTTCGCTCTCCCAATTGTTCCCTATTCTGTCCTCCTCCCATCTAGACTCCTCCCCCTTATCTCCCCTCCCCCTTCGTTCCTCCCTCACACGAACACTTGGGAAGAAGAGTGATGATTGGCATGCACACTCCCTTTTCAGCCTCGGAACCGGGCACTTTCGGTGAGTTGCATCCATTCTCTCAATGGAGAGATCTCTTTGTTTCCCTCTCCCACTCTCTACCTTTCTTTCCAAGAAATACGAATAATTTCTGTAATTGAGATGAGCTGAAGGTGATTGAATTCCCAGGGAATGTTGCCACTACTAGAAGTGAGTTTACTCCATTTATCTTCTCTTGTCACCTCTGATAATGAGCGTTAAATTAATCTCTAATAATAAATCTTCTCAGCTCGTTCAATGAGTGAGATGGAAGGAGGGGACGATCATCCTCTCATATCGGGCAATCGAGCCTCAATCTCTTCCCATCGACCTTCCATTGTCAGTCCCCCTTGTCTTCCCATAACATCTTGACAATTAGACATTCTCTCTCACATTGTTTTCGGCCTCTGAGAATAGCAGCTCTCATTTAATTTCCCCACTTAGATTTCCGCTCTTGTGAGCACAAAAAGAGTCTGTTATACACTTGTCGGCAATTTCTAAGACATTTCGAGTCGGAAATGCGATTTCAGACCGATTTTGAAGGAGTTTCCGATTCGATTTGTTGAGAGAGAAAACACTGGTGTTGTGAGGGGGAAACAAGTGGGTAATTTGCAGTTGGAAGACATCTCTAGAGTGGATACTCACTACATGAAAGTATGGATAATCTTCCTCCTTCTCTCCATTATCCTATTCGCATGCGGACTATTCGTTTGTTTTTTTAAAAAATTCTTTTCCCCCCGGATTCGACCGTGCAGAGTGAAAGAATGAAAATAAGGTTATTCGGCTGTCCTGCAGAATGAGCCGAAGAACAGAAAAGTACCCGTTATTTCTCCACTGTCTTCTCTAAGAACCCCCTCCCCCCCTCCCCCACCCCTCCCTCCCTCCTCCCCCCTCCCTCCCTCCTCCCCCCTCCCTCCACCTTTCCCTCTCTCTCCGGAACCATTTATAGTTTGGACATCCGTGGTTCACAAATTGGGCTTCCAGAATAAACAATGACTTTCCTCTCTCACTCTAATCCTTCTGAACTGTAGCAAATATGCAAAGACGCCAATTCAATCAATTGTGGGTATTCTTTGAGTTGTGGCCTCTCTCTTCTTCTCCTCCTTCCTTTCCTCTCATCCAATCGAGATCTTCCCTTCTGAATGACACGGGAGAATCGACCATTCATGTCAATCGAACTACTCGCAATATTCTCGTGACTCGTCAGGAAATGTGAGTCAATGCGTCGGTAGTCAGAAAACAATCAGTTTCAAGTAAGGAAACCTCAAATAAATGGGATAATTGCAGTCACTCTGTGTTATTGAGTGCCCGTTATTCGCAGTCCTTCTCACCACTGGGATACAACTCATTCCACTTCTCTCATTCACAAGTTAGAAAGTGCAGTGAGATTGTGGATGAGAATGTCGTCTGTTGCAGGATAATGGGTGAGGAATAGAGGGGGGAGGGGGGAGGGGGTAGGGGGAGAGGGGGGAGGGGGAGGAAGGGGGGGGGGAGGGGATGGACAGGGAGATATGGAGGAAGAGGCTGCTAGATGGTGCTGAAAAAATAGTGGAATTACCAAGAGAAAAGAGAGGAATGGATGATTAGAGGCAGTGTTTGGATATAGTCGTAGGATGTAGGAATAGAGTTCGAGGACTGAATATGAATCCTTCATCAATACCATTCTTCAAACGAACATCACATGTTTCCATTCATTCCTTTCAGATTCCCCTATCTGCCACTTCAAAGAGGGCGGTATGATCAGAAACTACACTCTGGATTCATGGACTGCTCTTGATGTGGAGAATGTAAACGTGAGTGAATCTATCTTGTGAGATACTGTAATAATGGATTGATTGACAGGGTCGGATGATGATTCTCAAAAGGAATCCAGCGCGTCTTGAGGAATTTAGAGTTGATTATGGAGAGAATGAGAGACGATTGAGAGTGGTCATTGCCGATGGACATCAATTCAAGGTGGGAGGAGAGGGGGAGGGGGAGGAGGAAGTGAAGGGATTATTTCCAGACGGGATTTCTGCAGAATGGAACGGTGTACACTGTATTCCAACACCCTGAGAGATGCGACCAGATCGTGTGTATAGAGAATGTCAGAGATTTCCATCCATTCACTAACAATAGATTATACCACAAGAGATATTGTATCCACAGTATACTTAACGGCTGATCATTCAGATCTGTTCATCAGTCCGCAATCCGGTGTGTGGATTGGAAGGAGTCTTCCCTGCTATCCCCAGTAACTCCCTCGTATTCCTCCATTGCGACCCGTATGTTCATATAAATCACATTGGTTTCTGAATACTGTAGAGTATCGATTAGCCTTGTCAACATTAATCAATAATCTCTTCGATTGCAGGGAATCCGAGTACAAGAATGGTAATTACAAGCAGTTGTCATGTACTCTCTCTCAAGTGATCCTTCCCTCAATGGCAACTATTGCCAGGAGTCATCCATTCCAGTACACCAAACCATACAAGAGAGATCAACTATTCTATGGATTTGGAGATTATGTGAGTATTGATTGAATAGAGAAGAAGGGGGGGGGGAGGGTCGATTGGTTGACAATACTTTCATGATTATCAAGTCTCTTCTCAGGTCAACACGAACATCTTCCATGTGAATCAATTGAGATTGAGGGAGGATTCCCTTTGGGAGGCGGTAGTATCCAATTATCGATTGATGACTCTATCGTAGATCACTCATAGACCCTTTGTTGTATGTACATAGTGTTTTGATGCCCTTGTTAGACCTCTCTCAATCCTCAGTCTCTCTCTTCCTCTTTTCTCTCAGATATAACATATCGATCTCCCTTACTCCTTTTACTGCTTTGTTGTTTGTGTGGGATAAATGGTCTTTCATTTGATGGGAAGAGCAATGAGTGGCCACATGATTCATTCTTCCCCTTTCTCCCTTCTTCAATCGCCATCTTCATGTTTCTCTTCTCATTACCGATCGTCCTCCTTCTTTCTACAGTATCTTCAAAGATGGAGAGATTGAAACCCTACAATGAAATGGAGGTGAGAGTGGTATTCACATGCCACATTCCAGGACGGAACAACACTACTTTCGAAGTGCATCTGATGGAGGCTAATAGAGGTAAGAGACCTATCCTTCCTTCATTCACTTTATTCTACTTCTTCTAATATTATATCCAACAGTCTAATTCCATCCTGCACTATCTAACCCTACACCAATAATCAAAAAAGTATTGAATGCTTCCGTCCAAATATCTAATTATTAAGGACGAGATGCTTGGTTCAATGCTGATCGAGAGCTTGCAAAAGAGGAGAAAGGAGTCTTCAACAAGGCATACGATCTAATTGGAATGATGGAACCGGAATTAGATCAAGTTCTCGAACCGTATCTATTGATTAAACATAGATGTAACTTGGTGAGGGGTATGGTATGAATGAGAGGACAATTGATTGATTATAGAAAGAACGTGATCTAGAAGAGTGTCTTGTCCTTCCGAAGCATGGCAATTGGACTGATGTATTCCCTCCCAATTACCACTACGATACAGGAAGCATCAATGTTGATGAGTTGGATACATGCTAATTATGAAACTGCTATTATTCACTTATAATTGTGTGTTATTTACAATGTTTCGAATTTACAAATAAAAACAAAGAGATAATTTGAAAGGATCAAATAAATCAATCATTTTATTGTGTCTCTCTCCTCACTGTACTCTCTCGTCTGAATCTCCATATCCCCCTCCATATCCAAATCTCGTCCATTCGATCATCCTCTCCCCTCTCCCCTCCTACTCCTCATCTTTTCATTTCTTCTATTTTCGCCCGCGAGCTGCGGTCATCCGACCTCATTCTCTAGGTCAGTATGAGTTGGAGATCCAAGGGGGGGGGGGGATACCTCCACCTATCCTGGGGTCTGATGGACCCTCCCTTGGATACCGTACCCAGTCACTACCGTAGTCTTCACATACAGTATCCTTATCAGGAAGGAACGCCTCTGTTCCATTGTTCTAAGCGACGCAACTCAACGACCTCGTTCGACAGATATGTGCTTCGGAAAGAAAAAGAATGGTTGGTTAGGGTAGATGGCCCTTCCTACAGTACTCTACCGTAATCTGTTAAGGCGCAGCTGTAGACAAGAAGGGACCGACAGGAGTCGCCAAGCCTCCCGCGCCTCCTCCTGTTCCCCCCCCCCCCAATGCCGAAAGAAGCACCAAGCCGGCTGCCCCTCCTGCCGCTGACCCACCTCCACCCAAAAAAGAGGAGGAGAAGAAGGAACCCGAGGTACTGTAGGATACGGTACATACTGGGATTGGATTACGGTAGATGAAGAGTAGAATGATTACAGCCTAAGAAGGACGAGGAGAAGAAGGAAGAGGAGAAGAAAGACGAGGAAAAGAAAGATGAGAAGAATGATGAAGAGAAGGTACTGTAGAAGTGTACTGTAAATCATCACTATCGATCTCAGGAGGGATCAAAGAAAGAGGAGAAGAAGGAGGGAGAAGAAAAGAAGGATGAAGAGAAGAAAGATGAAGAGAAGAAGGATGGGGACGAGAAGAAGGTATGTAGGATTGAATGGTCAGATCGATAATGTAGATCAATTCAGGATGAAGAGAAGAAAGACGGAGATGAAAAGAAGGACGAGGAAAAGAAGGATGGAGATGAGAAGAAATATGATGAAAAGAAGGCAGGCAGTAAGAAGGTACGGGTTACGGTAGCTAACGAGTACGGTACTCTATTTACAGGACGGTGATGGAGACAAGAAGAAGAAATTCGAGGCTCCCAAGAATGACAAAAAGGCAGCCGGAGTTGACCCTGCCTATCAAGTAATGGAGAGATCACGAGATACAGTAACCAAGACCTACCGTATTCCAGACATTGGCCAATCTCGATAATGCGGATGCTTTCGGTCCCGCAGCGAAACCAGTGTTCAAGGCGCCAACTGCTGTGAAGAAGGCTGATGCAGCCGATCCACAATATCAGGTACGGTAGATCAATCGATACGGGTGATAGATGGAATACATTACAGACTCTAGCAAATCTAGACAACGGAGAGACCTTTGGCCCTGGAGATAAGGACAAGAAGGTTGGATTACTGTATTCCAATGTGGACTAATCGATAATCTCAGGAAGGATCCAAGAAGAGTAAAAAAGAGAAGAAGGGAGAATCGAAGAAGGATAAGAAGGAGGGATCTAAGAAGGAGGTATACGATAATCAGACTGGAATGAATTGAATGACCTACTTTCAGGCAAAGGACGACAAGAAAGATGGAGATAAGAAATAAAAATCTAAGAAGGTATTTACACAATCGATGACTAATTAGATACAGTACTCTTTCATTCAGGAGGCAAAGGATGGTTCCAAGAAGAGCAAGAAGGAGAAGAAGGATGGATCGAAGAAAGAAGTGAGTTGAGGATTACGGTAGTGTACACTGCGGCCTCTCTTATGTGCACTATTTGAAGGTAAAGAACGGAGACAAAAAAGAAGAAAAGAAGGAGGAGGAAAAGAAGGAGGGAAGCAAGAAAGAGAATACGGGAAAAGAAGGAGGGAAGGAAAAGAAGGAGTGAAGCAAGAAAGAGAATAAAGAAGGATCTAAGAAGGAGGTACTGTAGATGGGTGGATATGGTATACAAGGACTGATTTCAGGCTAAGGAGGGGTCGAAGAAAGAGAAGAAGGACGAGGAGAAAAAAGATGAGAAGAAAGAAGAGGGAGAGAAGAAGGATGGAGAGGAGAAGGAGAAGAGCAAAGTAGAGGATCCTCCCAAGGAGGGAGAAAAGGTGCTGTACAAACGATTATCGATTCATACGACGAATTTTAGAAGGACGAGGAAAAGAAGGATGGAGAAGAGAAGAAGGAAGAAGAAAATAAAGAATAGATATACTCGAATCAAACACTCGTATCAGTCAAGGCTTGAGCCTTTGTGAAAGGAATAAAGTTTTGTGTTTTATCAGACTGCAGTTGAATAAGATACACTGAAACCTTGAAACTAACTAGTTACGTACAAAAAAACGATGAATGAAAAAATATGAAGAAATGGAATACAGTATCCAGAACCAGAGCCACGAAAAAGTTAACAGAAAAGTTGGCGCATATCTCCGCACCCTCCACACTTTCGCAAAAGAAATTTCGCGATCGCGATTTATCGATTTTCGCTCTTTATTCAACGTTTTATTTATCGTTTGTAGTATCAGTAATGGCCTCGTGGTTTGGCTGGGGTGGATCTTCGGCGCCAACTGACGCTCCCTCGTCTCCCTCTACATCTGAAGCCGCTCCTGAGTTGAGACTGTATGGCGATGATCTACGCCCTTCCGGGCATGCCAGCTTCACCGCCGCTCCCGTAAGTTAAGATTGTTATTCCGCTATGATAAGAGCTTATCGTTTAAAAAATATATATACGAGTTATGGTATCACTCAGAAGTGGATAAATTCATTGGGGGTACCAATAACAAATGTTTCTGCTAATTTGTTACTTTTTGCAGCCTCAGAACGAGTCTGCTTCTACTATGGAATACTCGCCTGCTCCCGTACTGGCTCTCGATCAACTGAAGCATGCCGGAGTGCCTCTTAACCGCCAGATGACACCCTACCTTCAGGTAATACCTTCACAATTCCTCTTGTCCAAATTCTTGCTTTTAAATAACACTAGAAAGATAACACTTCTTTGTTTATGATGGTCCGAACATTTGTCGTTATAAATTTGTTTTCTCTATATGACTATTATGCTGCCGATATCGCTATTGCATTATTTTCGGGTGATGGATAAATTAGCAGAAAATCTTCGTTTAAAAAAAATTTATCCCTTAGGAAGGAGAATATTAATTGCAGATCGATCCGTCGATGTTCGCTGCTGCTCAGCCACAGTATGTGGCTCCAGACGGAGGAGTCGGCGGAAAAGGTTAACTAATTAATTAATACTCATTTTCAACTGACTGCTATCTTTCTCTCCCTCATATGTTGATTGAATGTTCTCTCCTTTTCAATCCTATATTCAGGTCGATTTGAGTTCGCCCTTGGTCATATTGGATGGGCGGTTGCAGCTGGATTCGGAGTGGGATCCGTCAGAGGAGCACTTCCTGAGATGCTCGATAAGGACACCAAGGCACTCGTAAGCACATTTATATCATATTCACATATATATATAATGAATATTTAAATTCTTGTTCTACTATTTCTGAGCATACTAACTGCTATTTGAATTGTATTGCAGCGTGGTAAGCCATGGCTGACTCGTATGGCGAATGCCACTGTCAAACACGGATCCGGATTCGCCCAGCCTGCGGGTTAGTCTGCTATATTTATTGTACTTTTTGTACATTAACTGTATAGTCCGGATGGAATAAGTGGAATTGGTATGATGAAATGGATCTTGTTATTCACAGGTGCAATTGTCTTCATGTACTCAGTGCTCGAGATTGGACTAAGACAGTTGAGAGCAGATGATGATCTCAATTCAATTGGAGCTGGTCAGGAATAACGCCATTCACATTGAATTTGATCAATTTTAATATTTCTATGGTGGAATGAATTAGTTTGTTACTGCGTGTCCTGGATAACTGAAGATGTCCTATCAAAATTATGCTAATATTTATCCTTAACATAAATGGATATTAATTGATTGGTCCCGTTTATAGGTGGTCTGGCTGGTGCGATCTACCGTAGTCCACACGGTGCACGTGCTATTGCCATTGGAACGGGAGTGGGAATGGCACTCTCAACTGCATGGGTACTCATCAATGAAGACTCAAGAGAACGAATGGCCAATATCTTCTCCAAGTAGACCAATCATTGAACCATGAAGAGAGATGGTTTAGACTCTCACTCCTCCTACATTATTCTTTTTTCTCCGAGGTATGATGAGATGGTCTATGCTACTCCCTCCTGATATTATAGATGACTCGTTTTTGTTTGTTCCTTTCCTCCTCAATTATATTTCTAATGAAATAAATCTCAATAGAGTCAATACTTCTAGATGTTATGTCACCATAGTACTACTCTCTTTTATAGTTTGTTTGACTGTTGTTGAATGTGATTCCAATCGATCGATAAAAACAATGATTTATGCTGATAGCGTCTGAGAATATCGAGTACTTTGAGTATCAAGAATCAACAACCAACGGGGTATAAGACGCCACAATATTTTCTTCAATCGGCTGAATGGACGATAAATACTGTTAAGTACGAGAGGTAGAATAAGTAACAATATTACACCTAATGCCCCAGATTACCGTAACCTCCATAATTCTGCTGACTATCGTATCCCCCTCTGCCTCCTCTCGGCCCTCCACCACCACGACCTTAATGAAAAACAATTATCACTCCAATCGCTAATTTTACGTCATTACTAGACAATATTGAAGAATATGTCTTCCTCAAAAAAACGCAACTCACCTCTCCCCCCTCCTCCAAATCCTCCCCTTCCTCCACCACCGTATCCTCCTCCTTGGTTTCCTCTACCGTATCCTCTATTGATTCCTCCTCTCGGACGGTAGTCCGAATCCTGGCCATCATACGAATCCTGAACGGAATTTTAGTCGATCAGCATCTTTCAGCTACCGTATACCTGACGATGTTGATTCACATGTTGAGGCACGTATCCTCCCTCGGTATTCTCCTCAGGTCGACTACCGTATCCTCCACCGTATTGTGGACCACCTCCTGAAAACAACAAACTTAGATTTTTTTTTAAATAATTTTATTTTAATTTTTATATAATGTGGGTCTTTCTTCTAGACTGAATTTGTCCCCGACTGACCTCTCCCGTATGCTCCTCCTCCTCCTCCTCCTCCTCCTCCCTCGGATCCCTTCCTTCCCCTCAATCCGGGTGCAGTGGGAGTGTAGGGAGTGCCTACTGCACCTACACCTGATGAAGTCGACGCACCCGGAGTCGACGGCTGCAAATACAATGGATCAATCGTCACTTTATGCTTATATAGAGTTAATTGGTCCTTCTTTAGACTTGATTAGGACTAGATAAACGGGATAAATCCTAATAACTGACATTGTTTTGCATGGGGAAGTATCCACTCTGGGTTCCTGGAGTGGGTGAATGGAGAGGTATTCCAGAGACTGAATTGCTGCGACCGTACTGGAATATAATTGTATACCACTGATTACATTGGCACTCCTTCCTTCTCTACAGATGAAAAAGACCCGTCACTCAGAGATATTGTACAATACTACTATGATTTCTAAAGAAAAAATAATGCATATGAGCCCGTTCGCCTAAGAGTCAGACAAAGTCTGGAACATGAAATAGATAATGTATGCTCAAAAGTTGGCCCCAGGGTTAACTTTTGATTCTGAATCGAATGGCCTTTTCCGTTTTTCGATCAGAGCCTTCTGAATCCCGGTACGACCCGACGTCGCTTTGGCCAAAATCTTGTTCTGCGATGAAAACTATCCCGGAAAAAGTCAAAATGGTCACAAATCTCGCGTACTCGACCAGAATTCAATTCTCTACAAACTGAAACTTTGGGCAAGGTTCTATCTTCATCCGGTACCGAGTTATGATCGATTTTTGACATGATGTTTCTTTATAGGATTTTCTGGCGTACTTTTGCACGTAGAAAGCGAATTTCTATGCTAGAGATCCTGAAAACGCGAAAGAAAAAAGTTACGCTCGAAAAACTGTGAAAATTGTTGGTTTTCGACACTAAAAGTGATGAGAAACAACTTTGCGGACTGAGAAAGCCTTCATCCCATATATCAAAATGATCACAAAAACATGCTCTTTCTACTATATAAGAATTTTTTGCGCCGAAACAATATGTCAAAAAATCGATCATAACTCGGTACCGGATAAAGATAGAACCTTGCCCCAAGTTTCAGTTTGTAGAGAATTGAATTCTGGTCGAGTACGCGAGATTTGAGACCATTTTGACTTTTTCCGGGATAGTTTTCATCGCAGAACAAGATTTTGGCCAACCCGACGTCGGGTCGTAACGGGATTCAGAAGGCTCAGATCGAAAAACGGAAAAGGCCATTCGATTCAGAATCAATGTTACCCCTGGGGCCAACTTTTGAGCATACACTATCTTTTTCATGTTCCACACGCTTGTGGCCTTTTACTGACTCTTAGGCGAACTGGCTCATATGATGGTTTGAGCTTAAAAAAAAGGTACCTCTATTATAGTTGTTTTGGTATCACTTTTGGTGAAATCACGAAATGGTCGCTGCACCCCCCCCCCCCTCCCTTCTCTCCTTTCTCACCTCTGGCATGGTGGAGTACTTCTTGTGTGTCTGCTGCTCCATCCCGTATCCCTGTTGTGTCCCTCCATACTGCTGACTGGTCGCATTCCCTCCTCCGTACTGGCTGCATGCAGCAGCTGCAGCCACGGGCTGCTCATATCCCCCAGTCGTCCCACTGAACGAGTATCCACGGGTAGGAGGAGGAGAGAAGTGAGAGTGAGAGAGTTGCTGCTGAATGCAAGAAATAGACAGTCATCATCGCATTATTAATTCTCTCACTAATATCCACTCATTCATTTTCTCCATACATATTTCGATTCCAAGAATAGGAACCACTCAGCTTATCTAAGATATCTTATTTCATTATATCTTTATAAGTTATCTTGATTTCTACATATCTTATTGACTTGCTGTCACACTCTTTTGGGGTTGTATAAGAGTGACATTCAGACCCAGTGAAAATTACCTAAGCAAAGTGAAAAAATGGATTTCTCCCAGAATGTGTGTGGTGGTAGTACTCGGTGAGTGTAGCTCAGGCGTCACTGGTTTAGTGTGCTAGTCGCCTCTCCGCTATATGGTGGACCGTCTATGCTCATTCGCAATCGTTTTAATAGAGTAATATCTCAAAAATTACACAATATTCATGCCATCACACATACCAAGTTTCATCCCGATCGGATTGAAAATGGTTGAGGAAAATTGATTTTTCGAATTTTTTTCTTAAAATTCGTTCCACAGATTTATAGAGTAATATCCGATGTACTTTTTTTATTGCTTTTTATGATAGAGCACTCGTGGCTAACCATTATGAGAAAATAAACAAAATCGAAGGGGTACTTTGGAAGAATTTTGAATTTTGACGCTGCCGAACTTGTAATAAAATCTGTTCTTGATCGGCCAGCCTACAGTAACCCGCAACAAGAAGTCTAAATTAACAAGTTTATTTCACAGATTACTAAACAAGTGGTGCCTGAGCTACACTCACCGAGTACTACCACCACATTCTGGGAGAGCCATTTTTTCACTTTGCCAACGATCTGCACAAATATGTTCACTGACTCAAAAATTCACTCATAAAATGAATAAATAAACAAATAAGGTGAATGATTCGATGAGACCAACCTGGTTCTGATGCTGCACAGTCGGCTGCTGCTGCTGTTGCTGCATGGCCATGTACTGTTGTGCTGCAGGTGCTGCAGCAGTGGCAGTCGGATATCCAGGGGGAGGGGCGGAGTAGGGAGAGATAGGGGGAGGGGCGGAAGGGGGCATGGAGAGAGGAGGTTGAGTGTGTACTGCTTGAGGGGCTGGAGTAGCAGCTCCTTGCTGTTGCTGATGGAGGGCCATAAATTGAGCGACGACGGAGGGAGGGGGAGGGGGGATATTGGAAGGGAACAGAGGGGGAGGGAGGGAGAACGAAGATGGAGGGGCAGCAGACGAGACCGAGGCAGCAACACCACCACCATACACCGGCTGAATATAGAATACCCATTAGAGAGAGGTGCATTATCATAGTAAGGGGGGGGGGTGATTTAGCTGACTGCATAATTTCCGATAATTAAGCCAAAATGAAATTCTGAGGCATTACGTAAACGAGAGGATATGAACATAAAGAGCCTTTCAATCTACTCATAAGGATAAGAATGAATGAAGAGAGTCTGCTACCTGTGTCTGCTGCACAGACGGGAGAGAGGGGAGAGTGGGGAGAGTGGGGAGAGTGGCTGCAGCACGGACGTAGATCTGATGGAGGGCAGCTGAGTCAATGGAGGGCTTCTTGGCGGGGGAAGGAGCAATGGGAGATGGAGGGATCGAAGAGGGGACAGGGTTCGACCGCTGAATACGAGGGATTCCATTCGTGTCTAGTAGTCAGTATCACTATCAAATTATAGTAAACATTGAATGTGGTTAAGAGACGATGAAAAGTGTGAACTGACTGCACGTGGATCGATTCCCATATGGGCTGCAAGAGCAGCAGCACGTTCAACCAGAGAGGGCCGGGAGGAGGAGACTGCTACTGGCGTCTAGATGACAACATCATCATCCCTTCCTTTCACATTCAAATATTAGCTCTAAATAACAACGAGAATATAACAACACCATGCGTGGTAATAGGCGGGATTCATACCTTCTTCTCCCATTGATGGGCTGATAAGGGTGGTTCATCATCATCAACCTCCATATCTGCCTCGTCTGTCACGTCATGGGGACGAATCTCTACAATATCAATCGCCCATTAGTTATCACATATTCCCTAAATATTGAGTAACATCTAACACTATTTCTTATACCAAGTGTGACAGTAGTGAACATACTATTGAGTACTTGTTCGACTCCATCAGAGAATACATCATCTTCAGCAGAAGGAGAGGGGGCATCTCGAGGGGGTGATCCAGCTGGATACACTCCACTACGAACCATCTCTTCCAACTGAAACACCCCCAACATTGCCATATCATTGGAATGAAACAACTGCAGCTTGAGTCACAGAGTATGATAGCACAATGGTTTCAAGACTACTAACCTCCTCTTGTACTTCTCGCACTCCTTGACCAAACTTGACGTAAGCCTGGAACGGACATATAATGTGGGGATAAATCATTTATCATAAATGACTGATTTTTAAACTGTCACTTTGCTCCCACAAACCCAAAATTTTTTTAAAAAAAACTAGTGCAACGAAGGAATAATTGATAAAAAAAAAGGAGGGATTACATCTTCAACGACGGCGACATCTCTCAATTGCATGTTGAAGAGTCGTTTAGCCGTCTCAATCGCGTCCACGAATTCGTAGAGACGCTCAAAATTGAAAGATTAATGAGACAGAGGTTGCGTCACCCAGTGATTTGAGTTAGAGCCAATTAAAAATGGAAATTAGATCATTTTCAATTAAATCGGCATACCTTGTTGTTATTAGCCACTGCTTCTCCGAATTTTTCCAATCTCAGAATCGAAGTTCTCGTCTCCTTCAGAAGAACTGCGCCCTCTTTTCTGTCTGAAAATATGTCACGATAATTTGTGAAGAGACAAAGAATTATCATCAATAATCAGAGGATTACAGTACCCTTCAATAATCAGATGACTACAGTACCCTTCATTCTCGTTTGAATCTGCTCCTCGAAATCTTGTGGTGCTCTCTTCAGAATCTCGTATCCCTTATTGATCGAGACTACGCTCTGCATGAAGGCCTGACAAATTTCTTTTAATAACATGGGAAGAGAAGAAAATTTAGTATTTCATGCGTCTATTATTATTTAAACTAATTCTAAACCAAACCTCGATCTTCTTGGCCAAATCAATCACATCAATCTCGTAATTTCCATCGTCAGTGTCACCATTCGGATCAGCTGAACGTACATTGTTTATTTAGAGAAGTAAACATTACTCCAGTTATTCAGATGAATTTAATAGGCAGACGATAAAACATTGTGAACATACATATCATTCGGTTCATCTTATCCAATCCGGCTGAACTGAATGCCTTGCACTCGGCTATCAACTTCAGACAGCGAGACATCACACTCCGAAGCTTCTCGGAGAACCTAAAATAGAAAATGGATGGTTCCTGTTCAAGAATTAACTGAAGTGGCAAGTAGATAAGTTTGTTCACTGTGTAAACAGTTACCTTCCCAGACAGACAGCAGTGAGGACTGGCTGTTCGAAAGTGGAACAGACGACGTCGACGTGCTTCTTCTTCGCCCTCTGTACCACATCATTCATAATATAGAAGAGAACCACTCGACGGTCTTCCCCTTCTGAATACATCAATCAATCATCTCACCAATCAATTGAAAAGATCAATCGCGTAAAGCTAGTTTCCAATGACAACAGGAGAAAGAGAAGAGTACCTGTGCGGTACAGATTGAGCCAGCACTCCGCCATCATTCGAACCGAGTCTGTATGGTGAAGCATCCATGTTGAGATCGCCTCAATCCCATCTTGAGTGCTTTGTGCCGACTGAGAAGATATAATTACAAAAATGCAAAAGAAAAAGGTTCACCTGTAGTCGTTTAGTGGCCAATTCAGGAGTAAGAAGGCCCATTGTGACGCAATTGTATCATAAACGACCTTAAGGATTAATAGACAATTAGAACTCAAGATAAACTAAACCACGGACTCTACACAACAACAATAACAAGGAAATAAATAAAATAAAAAATCGGAAACTCGGCGAGCGCTCGCGCGAGCCGGAGAAATCGGAAGTCTCTCTCCTTTTTGCCTGCTCTCTCGTTCAAGTGGCCAATTTCCCAATAGTGTGGCGCGCCAATATATTTTAAATATTTAAAATTGATTTTCTCGCTTTTAAGCGCTTAATTGTGCTCCCTCGAATTGTTTATGCCCCCAGTATGAATATTACAGGTTAAATCGTGGCAGTTTGTCAAGCGCGAAGCCTACTGCTTCTCTCGGCAGTTTCATATCGTCAAATCTCTTTGAATAGTCTCAGAATGGCTGCCAAAAGCATGGAAGAGGTCAAAGACGTCGATCTCGATCAATCCGGTGTCTTCAAATACATTCAAGTGCAGGTATGCATATATAACTTTTTGAATTGATATAATTTGATCTACCGTTGTTGCAGGTCACAGACAAGAAGGACGCCTCTAACACGAAGATCATCGTTAGAGGATACGGGAGATGCGGCTTCCATGTCGATATCTTCGATGAGACTAAAGAACAAGTGAGCGAGTTGTCCAAGAAAATATCTCATCTCTTTATTTAAAATCAGCAATATATTATTTGCAGCTCTACTTTGTTTTCTTCCATTTTCAGGTTGATAGAAAGTTGTTCAAGCTGGTCCCTCTCGGTGGAGGTAGAATCAAGCACGACGATAAGAAAAAGGATATTTCCATCTACGGATACTCACAGGTGGGAAGCCTATCTAATGTGTAAGCAACCGTTATATAACAGAACTTTTCGTGTATCTTTACTCCGGTGGAACTGGGGAATAGTGGGTATAGGTGAATAACCGATTTTGGAGGGATGGATATTCTTTGTCGATTCACTTTTTGAGATCATATTCAATTTTTTTCTCCTCTAATTGGAAATAAATCAATTTTTAAATGATTTTTGCAGGCTTACGGACCAGCGAAACACGAAGACTCGAAAGCCCTCATAGAAAAGGCTTATCCCGACTACAATGTCTCATTCTCCTACGATGGATACTAAATTGTACATTTTGTAATAATTTATAAACGTTGACTCACTTGGATGCCGATTGTCCACACTGGGGAGGGAATGGACTCGATCAGAGGTATGTTTGTATTTCTGATCCATTGAGTGTCTCAAGTCACAGTTGGATCACACCACACTCGATCAGTCACACATTCAGAGCACATTGACTCATTTCTATGGTTCTGAAGTGTGTTCCAACTGTGATGGAATTGAAATATCATTCTCACTCTTGGTTATATAACGCCCCCCACCCCCACGATATTAAGTTCATCTTAAGAGACTGACCTTGACCATTTTCCACTGTTCGTCTCTCCTCTCTCATTCATGGATTCCATTCGTCTGTGCTCATTGTGCATTCCTGTTCGTCCTTTCCTTCTTTTTAAAATCCCCTATTATTCCGGTAGATCACTCCCATCAGTTATCCCTTCTTTCGCCCACATAAATATTTCATCTTCCCTATAATGTCTCCTTTCCTGTGTGTGAGTCTGAACAGCGATACCTCGTCCCTCTTTCACCCTACTATCTCCCACTTTAATCTGCCCTCGTTCCATCATTCTCCTTAGGATCTACCACGAGTATGAATTGTTACTTCTTTCTCATTCTCTCTCCTCTCAAGTCTGTGCAAATTTCACAACTTGCGTGAAGAGTAGTGGCTATTTTGTTTCTACTCCACATGTATTTTTGATTCTAGATAATCCGAAGTGATGTTTCCAGTTGACTAGCGTGGACTGTAGTGTTGGTTGTTCCTGTAGATGTACCATGAGGGGGTATAGTATAGAGTGAGAGAGAGAGAGAGAGACAAAAGAGAGATCAGAGTTGCAGAGTGAGGGGGGGGGGGGGGGGGTAGCAAGGTCCATCCATGGGTATAAGAACCTGGAGTGATAAGGGAGAGAGAATAAATTATAGAGTCTCTCTCATTTCTGGCCTTGTGGTCAAGTCAACGAAAGTGGACCATTCAGGGAATAACTGGTCTCTCAGTTCCAATTATGGAAACTCCGTTCCCTTCGTTCTATTGTACACATCTCGAGTTTTGTAGAGTGTCGTTTTCTATTGTAATTATGTTGTTCCGCTCTAGGGGACATTGAGCATTTAGTTACACTTGTTGTGGTGTTCCACGTTCTCAGGAATTTCAAAATTTTTCATATTTTGAGATGACAGCCGCTCAGAAGATTGTGGGACGATGGGACTCGGTCACCTCGGAGAATTTCGAGGAATACATGAAGGTATTTTTTTTACTATTTATATTTTAGTTAGTTTTAAAGCTTTTTTGAATTTTTTGAAGCTAGTTTGTACACGAATTTTTTTAAGCTAGTTTGTAAACCCGACAAAAACAGCTATTTCTGAAATTCAATGACTTGCCCGTAAACTTCTTATGGCAAGCAGTGAGAGGAGAAAAAAAAGAAAATCACAGTGCGTAAATCTGTCAATCCTTAGAGTGTCACTGTTAACGATGCAACATTTGACAGTGAGGTTTATCAGTGATTGGAATGGCATAGTCGCTCGCTCGGGATCTCTCTCTCTCTCTCTCTCTCTCTCTCTCTCTCTCTCTCTCTCTCTCACTCACTCTTTCTCACTCTGGAAGACACGCTATGACTAGTGATAAGAGATACTTTGACCGTAGTGTAGAGACCGAGTGTGATAAGGGAGAGAATGATTCATACTCTCACACTCCTTCTTACTTTTCCAGTGTGGCTTTTGTGGATGATATCACTGGATGACTGTGAATTGTATGAATTGTGATTCCATGGAGAAGAATGGGTTGATGGTTCAATTGAGGAGTGCGGAGTGGGTCTCATCGTGCGCAAGGCTGCTGCCAACATCAAGGTCACCCTCGATATCAAGCAAGTGGTACGGTATACAGATTTTATTGTTAGGGATACTGTAGATTGCTTGTGTTCTATGAGTAGAAAACGGATGGAACTTTTTTGCTCTGAACAAACCTTTAAAAATAAGTGCATAAATCTCGGGATCATGGTGATGTTGTCTATACCAAAAACATTATCTTAATAATCGATGTGAAATGGATTACGGTATTTTTCTCTCAGGGCAACAAGTGGGTTTGTGCCCAAGAGTCTACCTTCAAGAACACTTCTCTCGAGTTCGAATTGGACAAGGAATTCGAGGAGACCACTCCCGATGGCAGAAAGTACATGTGAGTACGGTAGATACAGAGATTACGGTAGTATCGATTGATCACGAGACTACACCGTCGTTGCAGGACCCTCATCACTGTCACTCCCGACAACAAGATGGTGCAGAGACAGAAGAAAATCAAGGTACAGTATATATCGATCGATAAGACATGGATACAGTAGTCTTACCGTAATCTTCGTTTCAGGACAGCGACAAGGACTCGACGATCACTCGATATCTAGATGGTGACGATACTCTCGTTGTCATCATGGAGTGTGGAAATGTGACTTGCAGAAGAACATACAAGAGACAGAAGTAAATACAGTCCAAGTCTAGTCCATCCTTATATCGTCCTGTCCTTTCATTTCGTATGCTGATAAATATTAGTCCTATATCCATAGTTTATTCCAATATGATGAATAAAGGGTAGGAGTGCCTGGTAGGATACCTCGATTGATGTCGTCACTGTGCCTTTTTTTGTCTTTTCGACAGTTGGAATTGATCGGAACAAGTTTAAGTTCTCGCTATGAGAATTGTTATGTGTGGTTCCTCTATCTAACCGTCTCTACTCTCCCACAATTGGGTTCTCTAATCCTCTTCTCCTACTTTTGGACACTGATCCGCATACATTCCCGTCTACTCTCTCAATAGACGTACTCTCTCGTCACTCTGCTTTCTTTCTCCTCTCATGCTTGCAAGTACACGATTGATCACAGTGAGAGAGGGGGAAGATGAAAGGAAGGAAGAGAGGGACTATTCCGTTGCTCGGTTACATCGAGAGGGCTTGCCATCTATTCAAACGAGGATTCCATTGTGAGAAAGGAAGACGAGGGAACTCTTCCGTACTTTTCCTCGTCTTCTTTCATTTGTCGTCGACACTTGTTTAGTTCCGTTGGTTAGCTGGTCATCCTCAGTGCCTATACTGTAGTCTGTGTTCTTCTCTCTCATCAACTCTTGATGATCTACTCTCACTCACTGGTCAGTAGTGCGTTGTCCTTTCATTCTAACACGCGGAAAGTGTAAGAATTCTAGCTGAGATCTCCATTAGAGAAGCAAGATGAAGTGAGAGAGTGTGAGAAGTGAAGAGAGTACAGAGAAAGGCGAGTAGGTCAGAGAGAGTTTAGAGAGTGTATGAAAGGAGGAGAGTATATCAGTTTCAGTGATCTTCCTTCTATTCGACCTTCGAAGTGCTCTTTCCTCTTCTTCGTTCCTATCGGGAGAGTGAGTAAATATACACAATAACTGCCCTTCTTCTCTTCCTTCCTTCTGTCTCCCATCGCTTCTCCTTCTCTCTATTGATCTTCTCTTCACTTGATCATCTCACACTTACAGTTCTTCTTTTCTGTTATTGAACCCTTCTCTTTCTTCTTCCTACTCATTCTCTCTCCTTCTATCTTCATCCAACCCTTTCTCTCTTCTTCTTCTTTCCTTCTTCTCCTCTAGTAGCTACAATCCCATTGTTGTTGCCTCTCCCCTGTCAACATTCACATCGACACCACTACCACAGTTCACTCCGATCACTTCTACCGTACTCCTTTCCTTCTGACTACCGTACTCTTCATCGTACCGTATCTCTTCTCTCAGGGATGTCACTGGCCATCGGACTAGCCGCATGCGGCATCTCTGCGGGTCTCTTCGGCTCCATGTTTGTTCCCGTCAGGAAATACGATGCGGGCGATGGTGAGATTCCCTCCAGAAATCCAATTCCCCATTATCGAGTTTCTCTCTCAGGATTCTTCGCCCAATGGGTGATGTCCACGGCGATTCTCTTCGTTGGATTCCTAGTGCACGCCTATCAAGGATTCCCCGGTTTCTACCCTCTGGCAATGATCGGAGGAGCCTGTTGGACAATAGGTATACGGTACCTTCTCGTTATTGTTGACGTGAATCATACTGTGTCTTGTGATTACTGTATTCACGATTATCGTTTACAGGAAACGCGTGTGCTATCCCGATCATCAACCGACTGGGAATGGCGATGGGAATTCTCATCTGGAACACAGGTATACTGTAGATAATGGATTATCAATTGATCAATTGGGATTGGAGCGAACTGCATGACTGGATGGGCATCTGGTCGATTCGGACTCTTCGGCACGATTGCTAGACCTCCCGCCAATCAACCACTCAACTATGCTGGTCTACTATGTGTCATCATCGGGTAAGGGAACTACCGTACTCATTCAATCATCGATCGATGTTCCAGAGGAATCATCTTCTCGAGACTTGAGAGCAAACCGAGCAATGGGGGCAGAAAGAAGAGTCTCGAGATGGTAAGTTGAAAGTTAAAATATGAAAGAAGAAAACGAGGTGGATCAGTTCTTAGATAAAAATGGAAATCTGTAGTCACTTACTGAATTATGCAAAAGTGGGGGCTGAGCCGGGGATTGAACCCGGGACCTCTCGCACCCTAAGCGAGAATCATACCACTAGACCACTCAGCCATGTGTGCTCATCTCTTTACACTCGTTTGTCCCTCGAGTGCGCACCCAATTCCGAAGCACTGACGACGATTAGAGACTGGGTGATAATGTGATGATTTGAGGGTGATATTCCTGAGAAAGAAGCCCTAAATGACACTCCCACCAAGGGATCGGCTGATTCTGATGATGATGAGGTATCTTTATTCTTTTTTTCTTCTTAATAAACATGTCTTCGTTGTTGTGAATGATCTCTTCATAATTTGTTCTTAGATCGAAGTGGCCAAGCAAGACACAACGATTGGAGCGGGGAGCAAGGACAGAATCATGTGAGTCATCCACCATCTCCCCCCCCCCCCCCTCCCCCCTCCTTCCTTCTTGCGTCGCTTACAAAGTTCTCTGATCGTCTCCTTTCACTCAAAAAGTTCTCATTCTGCAAAAGAGAGAAAAGAGCAACGAACTGGTTCCAAGATCTCGATCAGTTTCATCGAACCCATTCTTTCTCGTAGGGAGATCAAAAGATTGAATGTGATAATTAATAATAATCGTAATAACAATATTGGAATATCAGTGCCTTCGTTCTCTCCATCATATCTGGTGTTCTCTACGGTGTCACTTTCGCCCCTGTCAATTACATGATTGTGAGTGATATCGATTAATCAGTACCGTAATACCTCTTCTTTCCCCTCAGGACCAACACGACACTAAGTTTCAAACATATCCCACGAATGGTCTTGATTACGTCTTCTCCCACTATTTCGGTATCTTCGTCACCTCTACCGTACTCTTTCTCGGATACTGTATCTACAAGTGAGGGATCAAAGACGGATCAATAACTGAGTATTATAATCTCAGGAGGAATGATCCGTGGATCAATCCCCAGATAGCCCTTCCTGGCTATATCTCTGGTCTCTTTTGGGGAATCGCACAGTCTTCATTCTTCGTGGCTAATGACAATCTCAGTCAGACGGTAGGCTACTAATTTAGACATTATCCATTTATTTTCATGATTAGAAGATCAAAGATCATTCCAGGTTACTTTCCCCATCATCACTATGCTCCCTGGATGCATTGCCTCGGCCTGGAGTATACTGTACTTCAGAGAGATTACGGTAGGTAAACAAGGCATGTTGTAATGGCTGAAAGTTATTTTGCAGGGCCAGCGAAACTTCATTATTCTCGCAGTAGCGATGACTATCACTCTATTCGGAGCTGCGATGGTCGGATTATCGAAAGATTTCTCCTTCTAGGATTACGGTAGATAGAAGATAAGATACGGTAGTCGATCGATTGATCAACCTTTTTCAAAGACATTAGCTTCGCAGTAGTTTTCCAAGTTGTATTTTTTTCTGTGCATTTCGGTCTCAGACCTCTGACATCTCTCATTCCTCATTTCTTTCCTTCTTCAACTCCAAGTTGTGATTATCGATTGATCTGTTTGATCTACCCTCCATTCATTTGCATATCTCCACTGTCCCGTGTGTAATCTACTTAACCCTTTCAATAGGTTCACTCCGACCTGTCTCCCATAATAATCCCGTGTTTGTTCCAGTGAAAGATCACTTCCAACATTCAATTGTCAGTTCATCCTCAGGTCGGTCTCTATTGCCTTCCTGCCCGCTTGTTATGCATAACCATTAACATTCCCAGTTCAACTCAATCCTTGTGAGATCTTAGATGAAAGATAAAATGTTTTATCGCTTTTGAGTGGCATCTGTTGTAGCTAGTTAGAAATACACCATTTTGAGAGATTTGAAGGACGTCAATGATGGCAATGAGGGGTTTATCCATTCTACTAGAATGAACTGTGTGAAAATGGATAGAGCTATGAAGCATGTTGAGTATTCATGTCGAGAGAAACTCAGCCATTTTTTTTCTATTTAGGTTGATTGAAGCTTAAATGTCGATAATTCTCCCTAGGTTCGTGTCCCTCTACAGTAGCGGCCAAAATTATATCAACTTGCGTTTTTCTCGCATAACTTTTTTCAAACTCAATCAATCACCATGAAATTTTGGCTGTACATATATTTTTTGATTCTTAACAAAATATGTGATTGTTTTCGATCAATATCAAAAACCTAGGAAATCAGTTTGTTCGCAAACAATCGCATATTTCTAATTTGTTAATGGGTAAATTTTAGGCAAAACATATCAAAATCATCACGTCACAGTTTCAAAAGGGCAACTCATGAGCTTTCAAACCCGCTTTTTGAAAATCTCCATAGTCGATTTTTGAGGGATTATAACTTCGCACTTCGCAAACAAATCATCACAAAACTTCACACAGAGTTCTTATATGTATTGTAGAATCTCCAATTGGAATCTCGACATGGTGAAAAATTCGTCTCAGAATCTACTGCTGTTCTCCAGAGTAGTACTGAAAATGACGATTTTCCGGAAATGGATACCTATCATCCCCAAATGTTTATAGAAACTTTGGGATCATTAGCAGAAACGAGTGCATACCTAAGTTTTTGATATTGATCGAAAACATTCACGTATTTTGTTAGGAATCAAAAATATATATACAGCCAAAATGTCATGATGTTTGATTGAGTTTGAAAGAAGTTATACGAGAAAAACGCAAGGTGATATAATTTTGGCCGCTACTGTAGGTCTCTCACTCCATTTCATCAGTTATGCCTGTCAAATGAGCATGAATTCGCATCAACCAAAGAAGGATTTGAATGGAAAATGAGTGGCACCGAAACGGGAAGAGAGTCAATATCATCATGGCAAGTTGGTATAAGAGGACTAGAGGTGCAAGGAAAACTTCCCACGGAAAATGAGGAGGGTCTGCGATCGACATCAAATCATCCCTTCTTCTTTTTGGTGCGCTCCCTTTGTTCTCATTAAATGGGGTTTTTATCTGAAATCGTTTTGACAATCTGATGAAGACATCATTCTACTCAGATGAATCCTCTAAGTTACAACTCTAATTCGTTTTCGTTTTTGCCCAGATATTGCATTCACTTCCTGTTTCAATTCCCCTCGTCATTCGAACACTTCTCCCCCCCCCTCCCCCCCTCCAGTAATTGACTCTCCCTCTCTTCTTCTGTTCCTCTCTACTCTTCCGATCAAAAATTCGTCAATCCATGAACAACTCCAATCTATTCAATTGTTGCATCAAAATATGTACCAGATATTCATTGAAAGTTCCGCTCCCTTTTTGAAGTCACAGGAAAATTGAGATGCGAAAAATGAAAATAGAATATTAAAAAAATAACTTGGATGAAACAGGGAAGAGGGGGTCATTAATCCTCTGTTATTCATCCTGAGTGAACTCGATTGGAATCTCTCTCATGGGATCCCTCTCCATCACATTTCCTCTTTCGTCAGATTCTCCCATCACCATTCATACTCCAATTGTATTGTTGATTGTCCCTCTCTATTCAATATCCTTCGAGTTTCGGATTCATTTCCTTTCATTCCATGCGTTTCTTCTCAATCCATCTTTCCCTATTGTCTATCCATTGAATTGTGATTCCCTAACCTTCTTTCCATAACCAATAATGGGGCGTTGATGATCTTCCTCCTCCATCAGCTACGATGGTTAAGTCCATTCTAAAACAGTCCTTTCTACTCCATTTCACATCTTCCCACGTATTCACTTTACTCAATGGATTCACTATTTTCATACGATTGAACAATAACCGTCACTTCCTCGTTTTTGGAATGTCCTATTAAAGTGTCTATCTTATATTCGGAAGTACGTAGACAGCAACCTTAGCTACTCAAGCTCCTCTTGTGATAATGACGGGAATGGCCTCACATCGAGATCGTCTCTTCCCCTCATTTGGCACTCGCCATTCTCGTTCTTCTCATCCATAAAAATATGATCTAGTTATCTCTGTTTGATCGTCCCCCATGTGTCCTCCTTGCACTTGATAATGAGAGAGAGAGAGAGAGAGAGAGAGAGAGAGAGAGAGAGAGAGAGAGAGAGAGACGGTTTGATGAGATAATTATGAGTGTTTCCCCTCTCAAGTTGATCATCCCTCTGTACTCCAAGGTATCTCCCTTCTTTCCACTCTTCGTCTCGGCACGGTAACTGACACGTTGAGGTGTCAAAGTGTGCCGTATGTTCTACTATCCCCTCCCCACTCTCCTCTCACTTTCCATCTTGATTTTGTTGTTCGATCTCCTCTGGATGGCACACTGATACACTGATTACTCCTCCCATCCATCGCATATCAATTCCATCTCATTCATATGACCCATTCAACGACCTACTTCTACGAGTACTGTAGAATGGTCACAATTCGTTCCAGAGTATCCGTGGAACAGTCGTCGTAATTAGTTGACAAATCACACATTCCCTACTCGTCTCTCGAGTGTAATCTCGATTCCATGTACTATTCAGAGAGTACACCATCCTTCCCTCGTCTCTTCTCCTATATAGGACGACCCCCTCCCCTCCTCCCTGTCTACTAATTACTCCTAATTACCACGCTCGTATCGTTCCTTCTCCGTTTGTGTTCCTCATTTCGTGACTGATACTTCGATTCATCAGGATGATAGCCATTGGAGTTCCTGCCGCTTTGGGCGCCTCAGTGCTCTTTGGATCGGTGTTCGTGCCTATAAAGAGGGCACCCACTGGAGATGGTCAGTTCCCACTTAGTTCTGTCATCCATCTGTGCCTTCATCCAAAGATCAAGCGATTCTTGAGGGGAAACTCTGGGAATACACAAATAATCCTTGATATAACAGGATTCTTCGCTCAGCTGATGATGTGTTTGGGAGGTCTTGTCACTGCTATTCTAATCAATGGAATATCTAATTTCCCTCCAATATACCCTCTGGCAATGCTTGGAGGAGTCATTTGGTGTATCGGTTAGTTATTCATTTATATATATATTGTTTTTGTAACTTGAAATGTTGAAAAATAGAAAAGGAATTTGATGAATGGTCGTTTTTTCCACGTCTCGTGATCTAATAGTGCATCTTGATCATCATTGATCCAAGTCTGAGAATGACAACATTCAGTCACATTGTTCAATTCCGTTACACTAAAATAGCAATTCGACAAATATATCTATCCGTTTTCTCTCTAACTATTACTCCATTTCATTGTTAAAATTCCTTGCTAGACATATCAAAACAGTCGCCATCTAACGAGGAACAAAAATATCTGTTTTGACGGAAGAACAATACCGATATTCGGAAACTATGATATTTAACCGATGTTGAATAATATAGATAATTGGAGGGAATGCATTCGCAATCAAGATCATGAATGTGCTTGGGATGGCATTGGGAGTTCTCATATGGAATACTACCTCCTGTCTCACTGGATGGGCTGTTGCCAGGTTGGAAGAATAGAGAGGGAATGATCACACGGGGAATTCATCATCACTTATCATTAGACTTTGGATATCTAATTAACTTATTTTATGTTATGAGATTATGCGTCCTCCTTCCTTTCCTCTCTCAATCTCGATCTCCTTCAGATTTGGTCTCTTTGGTATTCGTGCCATGTATCCAGCCAGTAATCTCCTCAATGCTGCTGGTGTATTCCTACTCATTGTGGGGTGAGAATCACCATTCAAACTCAGAGATCAAAGACCAATTGCAGAGGTGTTCTCTATCTGTTCATCAAGAGCGAAGTTACCTGTGAAAAGAACGAAGACGTCGAGAAACCAGTGAGATTTTTATTCAATTATGATATAGAGATGGATACACAGTAGATAATTAAAAAATTTTAAGAATTAATTGAGTAGATCATCGAATTAACAGCCAGTTTCAGAAGAAAATGGAAGATGAAGAAGAACTTGAGGATGATGTTCCTTTCGCCACCAGAATTGTGTAAGTATCTATCAGCACTCATTCTTTCTCACTTTCTCTTTTCTACAGATGATAAGAGAACAAATCTCTGTATGTTATCATATGAATCCATTGTTTCAGTGCCATTATTGCTGCTCTTGTCTCTGGTACTTTCTATGGCAGTATGTCTACTCCCATCACTTATATTCAGGTAAACACTTCTGCACTTGGTCATGCATTAATCACTGCCCGATTTACTCCCATCCTCACAATCCCCTTGTCATTTCAGCAGAACTCGATATTCTTCTCGAATGCCCCCGTAGAGGGTCTCCCCTACGTCCTCTCCTTCTTCTGTGGTATCATCATCACATCCGTCGTCATCTTCCTCATCTACACCATTCGGTAAGAGACGACATTTCCCATTCTTCGCCCCTCACACCACACTACTTACAGTGTCCGTCAACCGTTCATCGAGGGAGCAGTGGTGGTTCCTGCCCTCTGCTCGGGTGCTATATTCGCCGTGAGTCGAGGGATGGAAAAATACAGAAAGAGACTCACCACATTCAGATGGCTATGGCTCTGTTCCTCACTGCGATTGAGCATCTCTCACAGACAATCGCTTATCCCCTCTGTGCCATGTTGCCTGGACTCGTCTGCTCGGCCTGGAGTGTACTCTACTTCAAGGAGATTACGGTAGGCACACCATAGAGTTATCGCTAACTGATCACATACAGGGCTCTCGAAACATAGCCTTCCTCGTGGTGGCCTATGGAATCACTCTGGCTGGAGTGGTTCTAGTCGCTCTCAGCAAGGATATCTCCATGTAAATATCGATCGAAGCAATGACTCGATTACAGTACCCTATAGGTTCAGTGTTCTCCCCTATCGATACCGGTCAGTGCTATGACAGGCCTGTCTCAGCTTTAATGCCAATCCTTCCCTCGTTGCAATACCCCCCCCCCCTCCCCCCTTCCCTCTACAGTAACTTCCTCTATGGTTACTCAATTGTTGATCCCTCGCCCTTTCCACTTTCGCTAGTCACACTCTAAAATTCACTTAGAAAGAGCTGTCATAACATCGATCGTGAGCAATAACTAGGAGAGCTTCCGCCCACCCTCTTCCACCCCTCCCCCCCCCCCCCACCCACCATTCTCCCCTCTCCCCCTCCCCCTCCTCCCCATTCCCCCATCTGTGATATATTATGCGTCTGAATTCAATAAAAAGAAATCTGTTTTTGTTTTGAATGGCTATGATTTGAAACACGAATCTCCGACGGAAATCAAAGAAAAGCAATCAATCCAAGTGGATCTCGCATTGAAAAGACGACGTGGCGGAAATGATCCATAAATAGGATGATTCCCTTTGTCATCCATCCCTCATTCTTCTTCTTTTCAACTGCTCCATCCCAGTTTCGAAATCGAAGAAGAGGTTGTTGTTCGAAAATAGAGATTATGATACTCGCCATTCGTCCTCGATTCTCATTCCTATCCCCCTTTTACTCTCACTCTTTTTTCTTCATTTTCGATACATTTCTCATTTCATTCAGTATTGATTATCATCTCTGTGTCTACCAGAAATGAGTACAAAATGTTTGATACCATTCCATTGTACGTCACTGATATTTTCCAATTTAAAAAAAATCTACTCATCTAATCCCTATCCACAATTCGCTCACATCGTGAGGTGACTAATCCAAAAAGGACTCTACGCGATAGACTAGTTCCTTGTTTCGGTGAGGAGTCGAGCTTACGACCGTCGGGTGTCACACCGACGCCTTACCGCCTGCGCCATCAC
>BTSX01000005.1:21124395-21312676 GCA_036245825.1 Pristionchus entomophagus
GTAATCACTATTCAATCCTTATGAGTCTTGCTCGATACTTCAATCTGAACTGTTGTTGCCAATAAGCTGCCAAGTGGAAAGAAGAAAAGACTTCTCCATTCCATTATCCCCATCCAATCTCTCTCTCTTCTCTACAGCAATCAGTGACAACAGCAGCCGATGTCTTCTCTCTGGGTGTTCTCATCTGTTGGGTTTTATGGAGGAGGAAAGAGAATCATCGATGCTAAGAACAATCTGGAGAGCCATGCCATCATTTGTGGACAGGTTGTTGCGAGACAATATCATCTATTGAGAGGCTAATAATAGATAGATAATTTCATTAAATTGGAATGAAGGAAAAGTCAGAAGACTCACTATCCACCAGTGGTCATTTTCTTCCGAATGTAGTGGATTGAAATAAATGGTTGAATCAATTAATATTTTCCTCTCAGTTGGACGAGGCTCTCACTTGATAGCAGACGAGTTGGGACACAATCTGAAAGAGTCTCTCTGCAAGGCCAGTTTACTCGCCCAATTAGTCATTATTTAAAGGAGTCGTCTCACGACCGTGCATACAAATCGCAAGGCCGAGATAAGCGAACCGATTTGCATCCGCGGTCACTTCATTGTCCCTTTATCTCTATCTCTCTCTCGTTGCCTGCATCGTCAGGCCCGCTTGGCATACAGCCTAGTTCTGTTTAAACGAAACATCAAAACATGGGAGTTTCGAAAGTCTGGTCGGGTTTCAGATCCCCACAATCTCACATCTAGAACTCATACAGTCGTGGGACACCTCCTTTAAAAAAAAAGTAAACCCAATGAGCAGTCCCCCCCACCTCCTCTCAACCTCATCTCTCATCTCTAGGTTCTCTCTCTCGACGTGGACGTCCGACCGAGTGTGCAGTTTGCTGGCACTCGTGAGTAGTGTACATTCCATTCCAGAGGGGAGATTCCAATGTGGAATGTACACTGATCATTTGCAGATCAAGCACTTCGATGATCCTGCTGTGTCTGCACTCAGGCAATTGATGACATCGCTCAGGTAATTTGATCTTATTCAACTCCTCTAAATAGATGGAATCAGGAGTTCGATCCAACCCTCAAGGCCCACTTCCTCTCCCAGACTCTCTTCACGGCCCTTCCAACATTCCTGAGGTCATTTTTCTTTTACTAATTGACCATTCTCCTGGATTGAAGAATACTCGATAAAAGAGTGATATGGACGTTACTAATCTCTTCCTTGCAGCCTCTCTGGTTCTCTCGTATTCTCTCCCGATTCAACGAACATTTATTCGATTCATCCGAGATTTTCGCTAGCGTAGCCAAGGTGTGACTCATTTGATACTATCTAATATATTCTTTCTCATTCATTATTCTGAATGGGCTATTTGACTCCTCATTATGCGATTGATACAGAGAAAATCTCATACTTGCTTATGAAGCTAGCTCGAAAATCTTTTTAATATTGTGGAGTGAAAGAGTTGCGGATAGGAAATATTCCATGTGTCCTCGTGAGTCGAACAGAGAATCAGGTAATAATCCTCCCTTGCAGCCCCTTCTGTACATGTTGGAGCATTGTGAGTCTCACAATATCCACAAATTGACGGCATGGATAAGGAATGTTCTGGAGCACTCCCAACAGAAGACTGTGAGAGATAGGAAGGGGATTATGAGGGGGAGGGGAATCAGGAATGAAAATGGTCTTGTGAGAGATTAGATGATTGACGGATGAAATAATCTCAAAAGAGACTTTATCTATTCCAGTTAGCCTCGTTCCTTCTCGAGAATATGGCAGTACTGTTCAGGAGAATGAGTGATGACCAGGTCAGAAACGGAAGAGAAGAGAATTGGAGAGGGGGGAGGGAGGGGGGAGAGGGGAAGGGGGAGGGGGAGGGGGGGGTAGCATGATGTGATCAGACGAATTGTTTGTCGAAGATCCACATGGTCAATTTAACAATCGAGTGTTCTATCATCTCTAAGAATCCCTTTGTAGGTCGAGGACAAATTGATGGAACTCGTGACATCGTCGATGAAAAGCGAGGATACTTCCATGCAGGTACAAATAAATCAGTATTCATTCAATATTGGATGACGTCACTTGAGTCATCGGCCATTCGTGGAATTCCCTCAGTGGCTGAGTTCCTTCCATGGCATTCGTCATTCGCAAATTATTACCCGTGATACAGACTCTTCCTGGATATCTGCATGATAACGTCCCTGTGAGTTATCAATCTGAATTGATTATGGATGGAAGAGGTACTTAATATGTATAGAGACAAAAGATGAAATGATCATATACAGTCACTTTATTGCCGAAAATTTCCAAAAATATTAGATTGCAGAATGGAGTATCTCTCTCATTCATTCATTATTCCCCCCTTCCCCCCTCCCCTCCCACCCCCCCCCCCCTCTAATCTCCTCCTCCCTCAGCGTCAATTGGATCTCCTCGCTGCACTGGCTTCTCTCTCAGACCGATGTGATCCCTCATCCCTCCAACTCCTCACTACTTGTGTCTCTCTCTGCTCTGCCCATCATCCTGTCATCATCCATGCTAAATCCCGTAAGTCGATGCTAACCACAGAAGGATTGATCATTGGAGCGATGAGCGGACCGATAAATAGATGGATGTGCACTATGGTATTTCAGGTTTGGTGCAGAGAGTAGTGACACGAGATGGATCGAGATTGAAGGATCCATCCATGTTTGCTTCCATCTACTCAATCCACTAGTGGTGAGGAAAGATTGAGATTGGACTGGAGAAGGGAGTCCTTCCTGCTTCTATTATCAATTTCCGAGATCAATCTAATTATATTTTATCTACGCCCGGTGGCGCAACGAAATAATGATACATTTGAATAATATATGATTTCTAAATACGTAATTCATAAATGGCAGGTTGGACTGGCATCTCGTGATCTATCTCCTGCCCACTTCGATGATGTTATGAGTTCCATTCGGATTCTCCTCGATATCGTCGAACAATTGAGATATGACTCAGACAATAGAATGGCTCAGGAGAGTGCGGGAATGGGGTGAGAACCATTACAAGCATATGACATAATGGATACAGAATGAAGTGTAGAAATAGATTTTAAAAAATTCAAACATTAATAAAAAAAAATTGGATATGAAAGGAATGAAAGGAGCGAATGTATTGTGTTGAGTCGTCTGGCCTCTCGTCGTGTCTCCATGTCCTCTAATAATCTGCCTCGAGTGATGATCACTGCAGCCAGACCGAGTCTAACGGGAGATAACAGGTATCATCCTTTCATGACCACAATCATTCTCAATCACGAATGAGACTATACCATCCATTCTAGTCAAGGCAAGATAGCCTTCATGAATAAATGAAAACGAAATTGTCTGTTCTCCCTACTGGTGTGTCTTCTTACTGTTATCCCCCTGGCACTGATCCATCCCCTCTCCCCCCTCTCCCCCTTCTCACACCCCCCCCCTTTCCTCTCCTCCCACTACGTGGTTGATTTTCACTGCCTATCCTCATCTGTCACCTTCAGCGATTTAGGAAGATGTCCTTCCTCTCTGCCGATGGAAGACTAGAAGACAGAGGAAGGAGAGAGAGTAAGGACAGTCGAGGATCCATTGAGAGTGATGTCTCCATTCGAATTGGTCAGTCCAGGGAGAGGTTATGGTTAAAAAAATGGAATAAGCTTATCATAAATATACTGAAAACAAGTAATGTTGAAGGTACGGTATGGTCCAGTCTAATTGCAGGGAATGGATCAGATGTGTCGGATGACTCATCTTACCACTCTCAACACTCAAAGGGAAGAAGACAGTCTTGGCTCGATTCATATGGTCACTCTTGCTCACTCGAACAAACCAGTCTTGATTCATCCGTGTCTTCGACCGTAGTGTCAGGTAAGCGACGTTTCCCACTGCTTACAATATTGTCAAAATCTTCATTGCGTATGCACAAGTAGTAAACGTCGTCCTCTGCAGCATGCGTAGATCAGCTCGAAACGCGTCCGAGCGACGGGCACGCACTCGATCGCCCAATGGAGATGTGTTGGGGGATCGACCGCCTTCATCAAGGTACAGTACCACTACAGTAACCGGAAAGAGGGGGCGGGACCAGAAGAGTCAAATATCTCATGTTCAGGTCGATCCACCAGCCTGCTCGGCCCAACAGCTTCACTAATCTCGGTCACAATCTGGTGCTGACCTATCGGAATTTCTGGCAGAAAGATTAATCGATCGATACTATACCTATACCGTAATCATCTCGAGTTGTTTGTATGTAATCAATACAATGACGGGTTTGTCACCTTCCCATATTGATCTCCCATTGTATGTTGTTGTTCTTCCTCTTCAAATGATCTACCCTTTCCTCCCTTTCTCTCTTCATTCACATTCTCTCCATCTATCAGACTACCGAGAGATCGTGTGTGAATGAGAGTCAATGCCAATCCATTCTCATTCCTAATAATTCCAATACCCTTCCTTCCATCCTCTCACTTCAATTCGATAATCAATCTGAACTAGATCCATTGCTCGCCTTTCTGTTGATGAACATCCTAGTTGCGATTGCTCGATAAAAATGGTCTAACATAGAGTTGAGCTTGATGTCATGAGTATAGATGATTACGGTGGTTGTAGATACATACTCTTCATTATGTCTCTGCGTTCACTCGATTTCGAATCCATTCTGTGATTTAATGAATACCATGATTCATCACATGTCATCAGGATTATTCTCTAGTTTCTCTGTCAAATAATAGGAACTTCACTATTCTCTGGTTGACTTGGGTTAATATATTCTGTCTCCCGTCTCTTCATTTCTTTCAGAAATGGAGCGAGTGGTGGACGCGACTGAATGAGTGTTGAGAGTGTTCTTAATCCATCCCGTTCACTTCACATTCAGTCTTATATCCCTTATTTGAGCACTCAATTGTGCATTTATCTGTTTCTTATATTTCTATCAAGATAACCTCCCATCAATCTCTTTATCAAGAATATAATAAACTCTCTGATCACATTAACTTTCATATCTGGTTATTTTGTGGTTGAATAATTCTCACTCTATTCTTTTTTTTCAATTGGTTGTGCAATTTGCGCTAAATGGGACTACACTCTTTTTCTCGCTTCCCCTCCCCTACTCCCCCTGTCCATCCACCCTCTTCTTACTCAATCTTCCCTCCTATCTATCACCAGCTCCTCATTGTCATTTGTCAGTCGAATCCGAAAGTCATTACGAGCTAGAGAATGCTCCCTCCTCCTCCCTTCATATTTTTTCTATTAAAAATATATTGTTCTCTCTTCTCCCTCCTTCCTTTCCATTATGTTTATCTTCCCAATATTCAGGGTCAAAGTGGCGGATCTCCTTCCCAGCGTTCGTTCTCCCAAGATCCACTCGCAGTACGGGAAGGTGATGGAGGCAGACCAGAAGTACAAGCAAGCAGCGATTGTGAGTGGTGTGCTAGGGCGACGTTTACGCGCGCCTTTCTCTACCTCTTGCAAAACATCACCTGCGGGCGGGAGTCGAACCTGCCTGCGTCGACATGCCAGTCAGACACCATGCATCACCTGCGGGCGGGAGTCGAACCTGCCTGCGTCGACATGCCAGTCAGACACCATGCCCATTAGGCCAGGGCGGCCTACCGCCGGGAACCCTCTTCTTACTCAATCGTCCCTCCTATCTATCACCAGCTCCTCATTGTCATTTGTCAGTCGAATCCGAAAGTCATTACGAGCTAGAGAATGCTCCCTCCTCCTTCCTTCATATTTTTTCTATTAAAAATATATTGTTCTCTCTTCTCCCTCCTTCCTTTCCATTATGTTTATCTTCCCAATATTCAGGGTCAAAGTGGCGGATCTCCTTCCCAGCGTTCGTTCTCCCAAGATCCACTCGCAGTACGGGAAGGTGATGGAGGCAGACCAGAAGTACAAGCAAGCAGCGATTGTGAGTGGTGTGCTAGGGCGACGTTTACGCGCGCCTTTCTCTACCTCTTGCAAAACATCACCTGCGGGCGGGAGTCGAACCTGCCTGCGTCGACATGCCAGTCAGACACCATGCCCATTAGGCCAGGGCGGCCTACCGCCGGGAACCCTCTTCTTACTCAATCTTCCCTCCTATCTATCACCAGCTCCTCATTGTCATTTGTCAGTCGAATCCGAAAGTCATTACGAGCTAGAGAATGCTCCCTCCTCCTCCCTTCATATTTTTTCTATTAAAAATATATTGTTCTCTCTTCTCCCTCCTTCCTTTCCATTATGTTTATCTTCCCAATATTCAGGGTCAAAGTGGCGGATCTCCTTCCCAGCGTTCGTTCTCCCAAGATCCACTCGCAGTACGGGAAGGTGATGGAGGCAGACCAGAAGTACAAGCAAGCAGCGATTGTGAGTGGTGTGCTAGGGCGACGTTTACGCGCGCCTTTCTCTACCTCTTGCAAAACATCACCTGCGGGCGGGAGTCGAACCTGCCTGCGTCGACATGCCAGTCAGACACCATGCCCATTAGGCCAGGGCGGCCTACCGCCGGGAACCCTCTTCTTACTCAATCTTCCCTCCTATCTATCACCAGCTCCTCATTGTCATTTGTCAGTCGAATCCGAAAGTCATTACGAGCTAGAGAATGCTCCCTCCTCCTCCCTTCATATTTTTTCTATTAAAAATATATTGTTCTCTCTTCTCCCTCCTTCCTTTCCATTATGTTTATCTTCCCAATATTCAGGGTCAAAGTGGCGGATCTCCTTCCCAGCGTTCGTTCTCCCAAGATCCACTCGCAGTACGGGAAGGTGATGGAGGCAGACCAGAAGTACAAGCAAGCAGCGATTGTGAGTGGTGTGCTAGGGCGACGTTTACGCGCGCCTTTCTCTACCTCTTGCAAAACATCACCTGCGGGCGGGAGTCGAACCTGCCTGCGTCGACATGCCAGTCAGACACCATGCCCATTAGGCCAGGGCGGCCTACCGCCGGGAACCCTCTTCTTACTCAATCTTCCCTCCTATCTATCACCAGCTCCTCATTGTCATTTGTCAGTCGAATCCGAAAGTCATTACGAGCTAGAGAATGCTCCCTCCTCCTCCCTTCATATTTTTTCTATTAAAAATATATTGTTCTCTCTTCTCCCTCCTTCCTTTCCATTATGTTTATCTTCCCAATATTCAGGGTCAAAGTGGCGGATCTCCTTCCCAGCGTTCGTTCTCCCAAGATCCACTCGCAGTACGGGAAGGTGATGGAGGCAGACCAGAAGTACAAGCAAGCAGCGATTGTGAGTGGTGTGCTAGGGCGACGTTTACGCGCGCCTTTCTCTACCTCTTGCAAAACATCACCTAATGGGCATGGTGTCTGACTGGCATGCCGACGCAGGCAGGTTCGACTCCCGCCCGCAGGTGATGTTTTGCAAGAAGTAGAGAAAGGCGCGCGCCCCAACCACTAGTCTCCGTCAAGCGTTCCCTGTGGTAGGAATGCTCCCTCCTCCTCCCTTCATATTTTTTCTATTAAAAATATATTGTTCTCTCTTCTCCCTCCTTCCTTTCCATTATGTTTATCTTCCCAATATTCAGGGTCAAAGTGGCGGATCTCCTTCCCAGCGTTCGTTCTCCCAAGATCCACTCGCAGTACGGGAAGGTGATGGAGGCAGACCAGAAGTACAAGCAAGCAGCGATTGTGAGTGGTGTGCTAGGGCGACGTTTACGCGCGCCTTTCTCTACCTCTTGCAAAACATCACCTAATGGGCATGGTGTCTGACTGGCATGCCGACGCAGGCAGGTTCGACTCCCGCCCGCAGGTGATGTTTTGCAAGAAGTAGAGAAAGGCGCGCGCCCCAACCACTAGTCTCCGTCAAGCGTTCCCTGTGGTAGGAATGCTCCCTCCTCCTCCCTTCATATTTTTTCTATTAAAAATATATTGTTCTCTCTTCTCCCTCCTTCCTTTCCATTATGTTTATCTTCCCAATATTCAGGGTCAAAGTGGCGGATCTCCTTCCCAGCGTTCGTTCTCCCAAGATCCACTCGCAGTACGGGAAGGTGATGGAGGCAGACCAGAAGTACAAGCAAGCAGCGATTGTGAGTGGTGTGCTAGGGCGACGTTTACGCGCGCCTTTCTCTACCTCTTGCAAAACATCACCTAATGGGCATGGTGTCTGACTGGCATGCCGACGCAGGCAGGTTCGACTCCCGCCCGCAGGTGATGTTTTGCAAGAAGTAGAGAAAGGCGCGCGCCCCAACCACTAGTCTCCGTCAAGCGTTCCCTGTGGTAGGAATGCTCCCTCCTCCTCCCTTCATATTTTTTCTATTAAAAATATATTGTTCTCTCTTCTCCCTCCTTCCTTTCCATTATGTTTATCTTCCCAATATTCAGGGTCAAAGTGGCGGATCTCCTTCCCAGCGTTCGTTCTCCCAAGATCCACTCGCAGTACGGGAAGGTGATGGAGGCAGACCAGAAGTACAAGCAAGCAGCGATTGTGAGTGGTGTGCTAGGGCGACGTTTACGCGCGCCTTTCTCTACCTCTTGCAAAACATCACCTGCGGGCGGGAGTCGAACCTGCCTGCGTCGACATGCCAGTCAGACACCATGCCCATTAGGCCAGGGCGGCCTACCGCCGGGAACGCATGTCGGAGACTAGTGGTTGGGGCGCGCGCCTTTCTCTACCTCTTGCAAAACAGGCATGCCAGTCAGACACCATGCCCATTAGGCCAGGGCGGCCTACCGCCGGGAACGCATGTCGGAGACTAGTGGTTGGGGCGCGCGCCTTTCTCTACCTCTTGCAAAACAGCACCGGGAGTCGAACCTGCCTGGTTCGACTCCCGGTGGCATGCCAGTCAGACACCATGCCCATGTCTGACTCTCTACCTCTTCTCTACCTCTTGCAAAACATCACCATTAATGGGCATGGTGTCTGACTGGCATGCCGACGCAGGCAGGTTCGACTCCCGCCCGCAGGTGCTGTTTTGCAAGAGGTAGAGAAAGGCGCGCGCCCCAACCACAAGTTTCCGTCAAGATGATAAGTGACTCGTCTCAATGCGAAACGTTGAAAAATTTTAGCAAAAGTCACAGATACTCTCGAGAATATTCTTTTCAGATCAATGAGTTCTTCGAGTAATGCAATATCGCTAGCGACTTGACCGGTGAGTCAGATAGCGCTTTCTCGACATTTATTTCTTGTCTCATCTTTTGGGCCTACCGCAGGGAACGCTTGACGGTTTGTTTTCAGCTGCACAGCTGGTGATTTCAACAGTGTCAAAGTAAATCTCTACGTTAGGCAGTCGATGGTCACGGATACTCTCGAGAATATTCTTTTCAGATCAATGAGTTCTTCGAGTAATGCAATATCGCTAGCGACTTGAGCGGTAGAGTCAGATAGCGCTTTCTCGACATTTATTTCTTGTCTCATCTTTTGGGCCTACCGCAGGGAACGCTTGACGGAGACTAGTGGTTGGGGCGCGCTTTGAGCGCAGCGTGTGAGAAGTAGAGAGAGGTTGAAACACGAATCGGGTGTCTGACTGGCATGCCGACGCAGGCAGGTTCGACCCCCGCCCGCAGGTGATGTTTTGCAAGAGGTAGAGAAAGGCGCGCGCCCCAACCACTAGTCTCCGTCAAGCGTTCCCTGCGGTAAGCCGCCCTGGCCTAATGGGCATGGTGTCTGACTGGCATGCCGACGCAGGCAGGTTCGACTCCCTCCCGCAGGTGATGTTTTTTTTCAACTGCCAGCCTCGTCAATTCACTCATTTGGAGTTCTCGGAGAAAAAGTGCGTCTCTCAATCACTGACAACTAGGAGTTCTCCAGTTGATAATGCTAAGAGCAGACATTTCCTGATCACAGACTCTCATAAGTTGGCAAAATCCCTGAAATCTCCTCCCAGATCAAACGAGGAATGGAACCAGAATTATGAACTGAGTTAACACACTACCCCATCGACAAACTCTGAGAAGCAGACATCCAATGAATTCATCAGTGATAATGGACACGATTCAACCGAAGGATGATGAGCTGTTGACTCGATCAAGAATAAAACTAGGACGACTTCGGAGTCTCGTCCTCTCGAATAATACAAGAGAGCCGCCCTGGCCTAATGGGCATGGTGTCTGACTGGCATGCCGACGCAGGCAGGTTCGACTCCCTCCCGCAGGTGATGTTTTTTTTCAACTGCCAGCCTCGTCAATTCACTCATTTGGAGTTCTCGGAGAAAAAGTGCGTCTCTCAATCACTGACAACTAGGAGTTCTCCAGTTGATAATGCTAAGAGCAGACATTTCCTGATCACAGACTCTCATAAGTTGGCAAAATCCCTGAAATCTCCTCCCAGATCAAACGAGGAATGGAACCAGAATTATGAACTGAGTTAACACACTACCCCATCGACAAACTCTGAGAAGCAGACATCCAATGAATTCATCAGTGATAATGGACACGATTCAACCGAAGGATGATGAGCTGTTGACTCGATCAAGAATAAAACTAGGACGACTTCGGAGTCTCGTCCTCTCGAATAATACAAGAGAGCCGCCCTGGCCTAATGGGCATGGTGTCTGACTGGCATGCCGACGCAGGCAGGTTCGACTCCCTCCCGCAGGTGATGTTTTTTTTCAACTGCCAGCCTCGTCAATTCACTCATTTGGAGTTCTCGGAGAAAAAGTGCGTCTCTCAATCACTGACAACTAGGAGTTCTCCAGTTGATAATGCTAAGAGCAGACATTTCCTGATCACAGACTCTCATAAGTTGGCAAAATCCCTGAAATCTCCTCCCAGATCAAACGAGGAATGGAACCAGAATTATGAACTGAGTTAACACACTACCCCATCGACAAACTCTGAGAAGCAGACATCCAATGAATTCATCAGTGATAATGGACACGATTCAACCGAAGGATGATGAGCTGTTGACTCGATCAAGAATAAAACTAGGACGACTTCGGAGTCTCGTCCTCTCGAATAATACAAGAGAAGACTGCAATCTGAAGTAGGAGATTGTGAAGAAGCGACAGACCATTGTGGGACACCACCACCAGAAAGCCAGCAGTCATCAGCTGAGAGTATGCAGTCAACAGGAATGCACTCCGTTCACTTCCGTCTTTCTCCCAAATAATCGCTGCTGCACTCACCTTTTTTCCCAATTTACTGAAAACGACGGACTACAGTTCACTTCCACTATACCCCTTTCAAGTCGAAAGATAAACATCAGATAACCTTAGGAGACTCATCAGCGTCATCGACAGAACAGTGTCTCAGTGGGAAAGGGTAATCGATTATATTTAGTGAACTGGTCACCTTCAATAACTTCTTTCACGACGCTTTATCACGAGCACCTTCGAGCGGACGACCATATGAGGCCGTTTGCGATAGAAGCGTACCGGGCCCGAAAGCAAGTTGAAGTTCGCGAAGATGAATCGCTCTCAAAGAACTCTTTCTCTGATGTCATCAACGACGAGAACATCATTATTGTCTCATCTGGTAAATCCGATCACGGGGGGACTTCGATGGAAATGAGAATTCATCGAAGAATTCTACAAACTTTCTCTTGATGACATTAACAGTCAAGACAAAATGGTGGAAATTCATACAGAGGATTAGAAGCTCGTTGAGCAATAACACAACGAAAAAGGGGCGGCATCAATTCCCAGTTCCTCCGTATATTCATCTAGCTTGAGATTGCCTTCATCCGCTCACTCGATATAGTGGTATTCGCATGTCCTCCAGCCCTCTGACAAGGATGTCTCGTCTATTCTTCACCGTCATTTTCCCCATTGGCGAAAGTATCGCCAGTAGATTCGGAACGGATCTAGACACAATGGAACAGTTGATGAACTTGAACATGGGAGGAATGGAAGAAGATGCTCAATGTACTTCGCCAAGATATCAATGAAATGAAACAACAGATGAATCGAATGGAAAATGCGATAGCTCGACACCATCACTACTCTTTCATCTGACCACGAAGTACGAGTACCTCTGCGGCATCACAATATTAACGAGAGAGGAGATCGAATTAACTGACTACTATGAGAGACGACCATTTGTCTCGTGGAGACCCCTCTCATTCTCCCTCATTCCAATCATTCCGACCGCACTCTTGATCCCGAAACAGGCAGAATGGAAGGGGTGGGGGAGGAGGGGGAGGGGGAGGAGGGGGAGGGGGAATAATTTGCATTCTCGACCAAAGATCACTCATTCCATTGACACCGACCACTCAATGCGCTCTGACAAGGGAATGACCAGAACTCACATATCCCGATTCCCTTCATTTCTCCATGACAGAAGGTACCCCCCAAGAGTATCTCATGGCCGTTTTCAAAAGTTGCCCAATCCTTCTAGAAATCGAGATATGATGCTTTCAATTTTTGCCATTGATTTCCAATAAGAATTTGCATGCGCCATCATCTCCTTGTTGATGGTCGATTCCATCGGCTTCGGTGGCAGAGTGGCAGTGAGTTGAAACTGGGGATCGGGGGGTTGCTGGTACGGATCCCGGTGTGGGCATTTTTTGTTTTGCTTCTATTTGGAGCATTTATCGATCGATTTTTATACGTATTCATGTGTTTTGCTCGAATTTCGAACATGTAACAGTTTTATTCAACAATTATGGTACGCAATGATGTAACATTCAAAGCAAATATGTGCATGTTTCTTTGTATGGAAAGATTTGGCGGATTTGTCCATTAGCATGAAGAGCACTATGTAAAGATGTCTGGACGCAGCCTATAAAATGGCCAAAACGGTTGCAACTTCAATATCTTTATACACATAATATGGACACCATCTCTTCCATAAATCTCGATAAACTGTACCTCTCTGGAATGAATGTCTCAGACTACATTGTCAAGGATGAAGAAAGAACGGTGAGTGGGGTGGCAGAGAGATTCACTCTGCCATCAACAAGGAGAAGAACTGATATGCAACATCATCGCCATCATCGACGTCATCTTCTGACGACGCCTCGCACCTCGCCGTGTATTGGAAGGACCAAGAGAAGAAGGTTGATCGACGACCCCCGTATAACTTTGATTGTATCATTGTGCTTAGCACGGGTGCTCAAGACCAGTCATTAAAACGGCGGAGAAATCGGGCTGGCATTTTGCCAAGATGTGCAAAGAGAATGGCTAATACCGTATCTGAACATTCGCGCGAAAGTTCAAAATGGAAGAACGCCGAAAGGAGAACGCGTTGCGTGACCGCAACGCAAGTTGGTAAATTTGTCAAGTCCCGCCCCTCGTGCTAATTGGCCCGCCGCTCTCCCTTGTTTTTTAATGCTTGTATTTGGTCATTTTGAGCACCCGTGCTTGGGCGATTTGTTTAGGATTGTTGTATCTAGCCAATTTGTCTGTAAACTTTCTCGTTTATCTCTCCGATTCCCCATTTTTGCACGAGTCAGTAGCTATTATTCGCCCTAATCCCTCTCATTTGTCTATACTCGCTGGCCTCATTGGCGACAATATCATCCCTCTTTTCTCCCCACATCTTTTCCGACCCAAAGAAGCGGTCCAATCACCATCACCCCCCCCCCCCCCCTTAGGATCCGCCCACTAGCCCGGGCGATAAATTTATGCATAAGGAACAAACCTTTTAACCACCCCATCTTCATGCATCATCGGGACTAATCAAGCATCTGCAAATAGATCAGTCTTAGTCTCATTAAAGTCAATTGAATCCATCAAATTGTTGAGAAATAGGTCGATTACATTTACATTCACATTTCAATCACCAATTTACACTCCACATCACAATCTCTCATCTATTTCTAAGCCTCATTGAGACTATCCCTATTATTGCACGCCCCCCTCCCTCTTCTCCTCCATTTCATTCTCATTTCTGTTCTTTGCCTGAGACGGTCGCATTGGGAAGGAATATACCATGTCGTGCTCGTTCGCTATCGCCATTACTCCTGGTGAGTCAACAATCCTACCGTTTTCCTTCCCATATAATCTACCGTACTTCTTCTAAACCAATTAATATTGACACATCGATTGATATCGATTGGTTGATGGACTTACAATAACCAGAAGATCCACTGATATATCTCTCTTTCTCTCTCTGAATAGAGTCGAAGAAAGAAAGAAGAATGGAGGAAGGAGCGAGCGAGTAAGAAGGAGATTAGAGAAGGGACGGCCAATAACTCAAGGGAAATCATATTGTTAAGTGAATATTCATCAACTAGAAGCGTGCAGATCTTCCTCTCACGCACACATTAGTACCTATTAATAGCTAATCGGGTATGACTAAAAGGCGGTCCGGCGGTCCAAAAATGACGAAAAGGCGGTCCGGCGGTCCAAATTCCAGAATCGTTAAATAAATCACTATAATTGCATTAATACTTATATATTCGGCTGTTATTTGGTTTACATGATTAGAACTGATTATATTAGTAAACTTTCTTGCAATAAACGAATCAATAAATTAGAAACGAGTTTGGCACGACTAATATTCCTTCCAGGTAGCTGAGAAGACACGTCGTGACCTCGATTCACATGCAATCTTCAATATTACTATAGCAGAATGATCTATTCGATAATTACTATAGGTTACCGAACCATAATGTCTGTGTCTGTCATGGGATCCGTGTGTTTGCTTGTATGAGACCCTCCCTCCTGCAATCGAGTATTTCAACCGAAGCAGGAGTCCCTGGCTGGCAATGGTCCCGTCTAGATTGCAGTCAATACTTCTCAACCGACAGAACCATCATCAACTAGTTCGGACCACTTCTCAGATGGACACCAATCCCAGCCACACAACGCTCTCAGTCGTCTCATCTCACGAAGTATTTATCACTCCACCCACCCTCCTTTCGGATCTTATCTCTCAGTTGCCTCGATACCAGATACAATCAATCCTCCACCTACTTCAACTCTCCACCTGGCCCCAGTCTGGTAAAGGAAGAGCACAGTAGTCAACATTTGAAAGAGAATATTTCATGAAAGAGACTCAAAGGAAATGCTCAGTGGTCTTCTCCGTTCTCAACACAATGAGATACGTGGTGAACGATGATGGAATGAGTGTCCTCTCTCTCTCACAGTCCCATCATGACTCCCTTCTCCTCTCATCCATTACCATCTCTCCCCTACCAGTCTTAATACTCATCCTCTCTCAGCTGCTCTCTATACGATGGCCACTATTTCACCAAGCAATGCTCTTCATTTACCCCCCCCCCCTCCTGCGATAAATCCAAGGCAGTTGGTTCTCATGAAAACTCATGAAATCTCGACATCGTTGTCTCCTCACACGATCCACCTGAGAAGTATATTCCCTCACTCTGGAACTCAATACCAGAAATGACGTCCCGTATATCTGGAAGGATCGATCCACTGATCTCTCCCTTCCGACTATGGTGGTGAGACGTTTGAGAAATTCCAATTGCAAAAGTGTCATTTGGGAAACTTTTGCCGAGGAGCATTGGGCGCGCACACTTTAGAATATATTTTTAAATGATTTAATGATTTTTTAAAAAATTTGTAAAATAATTAAAATAAAAATTTTAATTATATTACAAATTGAGTAGAAGAACACGATCTTCACTAGGAAATTACGCGAAAATGTATTTGAAGCGTGAAGTTTCCCAAATGGCAGTCTCCCAGGTGGAATTTCCCAAACGTCTTACCACCCCGACTATCGACGAGTGCATGCGATCATTCACTGTATTCTACAACGAGGAGTCACAGTCTCAACTCATCAGTCATCGCCGTCCATCCTCCCATTATCTCCCTTCCCAATGACCATCAGGAGAACATCTACAATCTCCCATCTCTGTCTGTCCTCCTCTCCATTTGGGAGAGAATAAGGACCACCTCATCATTCCTTCTCAACCCAACATTCTTCACTGTTTGCACCTTCTCTTCACAGAAGATCAATACTCGTAATACACAATAACAATACACCATCGAGAAGGACGTCATTTCTCTCATTCTGTCGCCCTTCCATTCTCTTCTCACTTTTCCAATTGCCACCAGACATACCCGCCATTCCTCACAATATCCTCATCCCTCCCCTCGATTCACCGTAGCCAGTTCTCCCCCCCCCTCCCCCTAACCACCCACTCCAATTTAAAACGGATACATCGTCCAGGTGGAGAATGAATTCCCCCCCCCCCCCCCCATCAATGGCTCCACCATCTTATTCGACTGGATTAGTTAGCCCAATTGTCTCATCTTTGAAGATATTGTGTCTCGTCTTTGCACGATGATTCGATGAGTGAATATCTCTCCCGAGTAGATCACATACCACATGATCATCCATCACTCGAGTATCATTTCTCCCTCAACCATCTCAACATTGACACTGGGCCAGTCCATGTGACGTCTCTTCGATGATAGGAGTACTCCCTAGCAGACAGTCCCCATACCACCCATCCTTTTACACTCCCGGATATTAATGGCCGCTCGTCTTCCCACTCCATTCTTCCATTCCTCCCATTCCTTCACAATCCAATCTCTCATTCTCGACTCGGGGATACCCTTCTTCTTCTCGCTTTCCTCATGAACTCTCCTCCCATTGGAGAATGCACTCTCTCACGCAATTGAGAGAAAACCCCGATGGGAAGGGGAATGGAGTCTTCTCTCCACCACCCAACCCCAATTATTATACCAACGACCCATCTGCCCTTATTTATGACCCAGCTCCGACTCGACGAATGACAGGGACAATCCTCATTCATTCAGTTTCGCTCCCACTTTTCTCTCTTCATCCGCCTCTTCCACACGAGTCGGAGGATGACATCCCTAAGTCACATCATCTTCACACACTTCCCATCTTATTTCTTGAATCTCTTTCCTACATTTATAATGTATCATCCCCTCAATAAGCGTCAATTCCAATCGTCCATATTCTCTCAATCAATCATAATCATCGCCCATATATTTACCCTTACCCCCTCCCCCCCCCCACCTTTCCACTTCCCGAATTGGTAGCGTCGCTACACGACGAAATATTCGTATTATAATGGTTTCCTTCCAATAGTATTGCCACAAAGGTTATTTTCTTCCATGATTTATCCCCTTGATAAATAAGCGCTTCTATAATACTTCACCTTCTCGCACCTCCCTCATTCCCTCATCTTTCCTCTAACGAATTAGAGACCTTCCCCACATTTAATTTTTATCTATTCGATGAAGGTTGCATTGACTTTGTACCCCTCCCTTCATGCCCTACCTCTTCTCTCTCCTCCTCCATTCTTCCACAGAGAGGACGAGGCGTCCACACTTGCCCCTTGCAGCACAACCGAAGAAGGGGAGACACACTGTAAGGACATCATCAATACGGTAGATACAATCAATGGAATACAGTACCTCGATCCAGTACCGTATCCTCCGAGTGATCCATCGATCGATGGCTCATCAGTGGAGGGACGACGAAGGGAGAAGGGCGATCCTTCCGACAGTCATCGAAATTCACACGATCCACTATCTGCAAGTAGATCATTGTTGGTCTCATTGTTGCCAAAATAATAAAATTCATTGCTCAAAACAAAACACTCAACTATTCACACAAGCTCTCATCTATTCCTAATCCTCATCGAGACTAGCCCTGTTATTGCACGTGCCTCCCCCTCCCCTCGCTCCTCTCTTCCATTTCATTCTCGTTCCTGTTTTTCGTCTGAGACGGTCGCATTGGGAAGGAATATACCATGTCGTGCTCGTTCGCTATCGCCATTACTCCTGGTGAGTCAACAATCCTACCGTATTTCTTTCCATATAATCTACCGTACTTCATCTAAACCAATTAATATTCTAATTGAGATCGTTGCAACATCTCGGTGGAGGTACTTCCAAACACAAGATGGTCAATCAGTGCGATCGCAAACTTGCCTTCAAGGTATATCCTTCCCACCCTCAGTTGCACACTTTAATCTCACATTATTCCCAGGTTCGCTCGTCCAACAATTCCAACTACTTTGTCAATATGATTGGAGGATTCATTGATGTGGCCGAGACTAAGGAGTTCATAATCACGAGAAAGGCTGGCAAACCCCAGCCCGACAAGCTTCTTATCTGCGTATGTTACCTCATTTTGACCATTAAATTCAACAACCGAATCAATAATTGATGAGTTCTGTGACGCCACCGGCCCTGATGCTCTGGAACACTTCCAAGGGAGAGGCTAAAGGAGAGGTATTGTATCCATTCATCCCACCGTATTCCTAATCAATCAATATTGTAGGTCGTCGGAGAGACCCTGATCAAGCTTTCGGCGGCAGAATAGAGTGACCCATCCACCGTACTCTCCCTTCTTCTACCTTCCCCAGTCATGCCTGTCCCCAATGAGTGATTGGATGGAGTTACTTGAGTTTCTCTCGTACCTTGAGGATATTGGAAGTGATCCTCTTCCTTCAGCCATCCAACATCAGTTGTCTCTACTCCACTCCACTCCATCCTCAGTCAGGGTGGAGTTATCGTCGACGAGAATCATGTTAGAAGCCTGTCTCGACCCGTACGATCCTGAATGGAAACAGTTGAGTTACGGTAGTAGAAGCGCGTGAATCGATCAATGGATTGACAACTGACCAGATGTAACCATGGGGATTGACTCTGTCTCCAGCCACCGCCACGATCTGAGATGGACTGAGATGAGACCAATCGATAGAGTCCGACTACCGTACCTGGCCCTGCTTCTGGAATCCTTCCACGATCATGAGCTTCTGTTGGAGGGAAGTACGGTCAAAGACGATCTCAAGAGTAGTGATCGATGAGCTGAAAAGGGAGATACGGGTGGATTACAGTAGACCCATCGATTGATATCGATTGGTTGATGAACTTACATGAGCCAGAAGATCCACTGATATCTCCCTCTCTCAGATCGGATCCATGGATCAATCTGCAATATCATCAATCCATCATTTAGCATAGCCTACTATTCCAATCGATACTCCTTCCACTACAGTACCTGTTCGATGGATATTCCTCTGCAGATGACGATATCCTCCATGGTCCTTCCGACATGATTCCCATTGACTTGATAATGATGGAGGATCATCACAATCTGCAATCAATCAATAACTCTCTCAACTACCGTATCAACCAATGGAGTCAGTCCTCGATAGTCAGTGCCACTCCCACTCCCTCTACATACTTTGACCGGGGCAATCACCTCACCATATCGGAACGAGGGCGTTATTTCTCTTCCGTGTGAGTGCTCCAGTCTTGTTGGAGCAGATGGTCGAGATGGATCCCAGTGCCTCCACTACTTCGAAGCCATTCTCTTCGTTGTGAGAGTGAAAGGCATTGTCACTGTGGTGACCAGTCCCTTCTGATGATATCTGATACGGATATGTGTTATTATGGAAGAGGGGGAGGGGGGAGGAGGGGGGATGGACTCACTGATGAGCAAGAGACACCGAGTAAGACAGGGACTCGAGTGATGAGATGAGTGGAGGATGGATGGATTGGACATCAGGAGAGTCAGCCATCCTGAGATCATTAGAATTGTATGGGAATGAGATGGAATGGACACTCACCGTCTACCGCACTCCCTTCTCCAGTATCGATTGATCGATCGAAGGAAGAAAGAGAGGGAGGGAGGAACGAAGGGGGCGTGTCAGTCTGTAATCAATGACTTGATCCACTCCTTCTTCCATCACTCCTCATCTCTTACCCTTGGCGACATCCGAAGTATCCGTGCCACTTCAGTCCGCAGTTCCCATGGCAGCAGAGACGAATATACTGTAATCAGGCGATTGATAGACGAAATAAATCGATACCGTACCTCGACTAGATACCGTATCTTCCTCATTATCCATCGATTGGAAGGTGGGACAGGGGGAGGAGGGAGGGAGGGCGAGTATCTGCAATCAGTCAATCGATATATGGAGTCACCATTCTTTATGCAAACTCACGTCTTGTCCTCTCCATCTCATTCCTTCCCTCCCTTCATCTTCTCGTCTTCAGTCGATTGTTCGAGCCCTTCGGCTACCGTATCCCTCAAGGAAGGAACAATCAACTACTCTCTCTATTTTCTCAATGCAGTGGTCCCCGTTACCTCTCTGTCATCTATAAGAAACAAACTGACAAAAGGCGAACTGGTAACAATGACGCTAGTATGGTGTGACCCCCTCCCATCCCCCTCAGCCAGTCTCCAGTTGGAGACACGACACACAGACGCTGCACTCACCTACCAACGCTAGCAAGACAAGTTGCCAGCTCAGTGAGGCGCAACTCTGACTATGCCAGAGTCCAGTACACAACCGATAATCCCACCCGCAAGTGGAAGGTTCTGCCTACTCGTGTGCCTCTATGACAACCAACATGAGTTGGTTGCACCGGCTGTACTGATCCGTGAGGGTTTGAGGGATAGAAGAGTCAAGAATGACTATGATGCCCTCTGTGATTACCCGTGTGAGGGACTATTTCCGGAAGGGACTCGTCCTTACTACGGCTTGGCCGCGAGTTGAGTGAGGCGCAACCCATTTACCCCTTCCTTTAGGATAGTCACCACTCTGGTTTGACCCCGGTTAAGGTAAGAGCAGCAAGTGAAACACAGTGCTTCTCATCCGGAGATGAGGCTACCCTGTATCTCCCTTTACCTCACATGGGAATCCAGGCACTCTCACCTAATCTAATAAAGAGAACCACAAGATGGATGGCCGACTGACACTCGCAATGCACGTTCAGTGCGAGCTGGGTGATAACAACCCACTCCTTTAAGGGAGGACAGCCTAATGGGCGTCCGAGTCATAGCACAACAAATCAGCCTAAAGACCGGAGTTTGGAAGCACAGTGTCACACTCCGACTGCCTGTGACACCAGTCTAACGGGGGAAATGCTGGTCTAGAGTTGGAGTCACAACCCTACAGCACCGAGCGGGTGAGCTAGTGCTGTGACTCCGGACATCGAAAATCAAGGCATGAAATCCGATGCCACTTTGATCAGGTTGGTTCTATCATGTCGAAGTGGGCAACCGATCTCCCACCTCCTCCTAATCCAACGTGCTAGCCAAGTATCATCTCTCGCTCACAACCTTCCCCTTTCTCCAATCCCCAACTGTTACCTACGAGTCACCATCTCCCACTTAATCAGTCAAGAATCTCCCACTAACGAGATACCCCATGGGTAAGGGGAAGGGGGGGGGGGGGTGTGACTTATCTGAGATGGCTGGCAGCTTGTCCTTGTTGTGGCCCATCTCGATCGTTCGTTGTAGAGGGCGAAGGAGGCCATTCGAGGCTGGCAGATGACGTCATCTGAAAGATACGATTTAAGGCAAATGTAAATTATAAATCATCGGAGGGAATGGCGCGAGCAAAAACGAGAAACAGAATACGAAAGAATAACAAAGACGTTAATGGAAGAAGTTTGAGTGAAGCACGCTGCAGCTCCCTGTCGCTTTCAAGCTCGCACAAAAGTAAGACCACTAGGGAATACACAAGTAGCAACGCTTTCTGGACCTTGAACACGAGTACGGGAAGCTAAAGAAATATCAGAAGGAAACTAGAAGGAGCGCTGAGACGAAATATCGAAATTTTGGCGCGAAAAAGAAACTGAGAGGACGATGCTGATGATGACGGGTGAAGGGCTGGAGTGAGGGAATGATAAATCAATCGAGTGAGCAAGGAAAGGGAAGCGGGGAGGGAGAGGTAGATCAAAGAGTCTAGTCTGACCGAAAGTGATGACTTTAGAGTACGGTAGAACCGCATTGCTGAGCCGTCAATCGGTGTCTCGATATGCCTCACCATCGATTGATTTTTTTTCTGCAGATCTGCAGCTCTGCACACGTTTTCACCGTTCTTTTGTTAGTGCTTAAATACCATTCACCTTGTAGAATGCTGCGGTTACATCTGGTTATCGCACAAGCGTGTTCTCCATCGCTAGCCGTTCTCTCGCCGTAGTGCCCGTTCGAAGAATGCCCTCTACTCGACTGATTTCACCTTGTCAAGCCATACACCCGATGGATCAACAAGTTCCGTACACCTCGGTAAGTTTATGATCACTTGGGAATATTGGTATAGCTGCAATATTCGAGATTGAGTGTTACTACTGGTTCAGTTTCTTTAATCTTTGTTCACTGAGAGAATCGCCCTTCGCAGGTTACGACTATGAGCGAGATTCCGCTGTCTGCGACGCTAAGAGAATGAGTGGAACCATCTGGATGAGGGAGACATTCGGACTAGACGCGTTTATAGAAAAGGTACGGCTCAACAATACCTTTATTGCTTTGCATTCCTTTGTGGTTTCTTATATATACAAAAGCCCTGATTGAGAAACTAATTCCTAGAATCATACATTATTGGTGGCTTGGTTCACTTTGTTTATAAATAGAACACGATCGTTGGCTCGTTTTACATTTTTTATCATTCTAAAGAGCACTGTGAAAACGATTAGGCTGCTTAATTTGGCTCATGAAAGTTTACAATAGCTAAAGAATATATTTGTGTGCTACATGTACTACAGGTCAGTCTCTCCCCCTCCCTTTCCTTCCCTCTCTATTCAGATTCCCTCATGGGAATGGGCAGGTAGCCATATCCTCGTCTCTCGACTCATCGAAGCGAGATATTTATTATGATGGAGAGAGATGCACAGGTGAGAGAAGAGAAATGGGAAGAATAGTGAAGAATGATAGAGATGCAGATGGTTTCAGAACGAATTGCTGGTGGATACTCTGAGATTGAATGGAATGAAGGGAGTGGAGATGGGGGGATGATGAGGAAGAGAGGTAGGTACATCATTCTCATTCTAGTCATTCGATAGTGAGTTTAAGATACGCGGTTCTGGATGATGATGGAATACCATTTGAGAGAGAAGAAGGAGAAGGATAAAGATGATGATGAAGGAAAAGAAGAGAAGAGAAGAGAAAGAGGAAAGTGAATATGAGGTGAGCAAATTACACTATGATAGTATAAGTAAGCTGATAATATAGCACAACCAAAAGTTGTATGGTGAAATGATTTTGGAAGTTTAACAATTTGGAGGATATTTGAGATGTGGAGAGTTGAATTGAACACTCATAATTAGGCTGATTAAGAAGGGAAGGTAAGAAGGGTAATACTCGGGATAAGAAGGGTAAGAGATTCAATGACTCAGATTGAGCTCTTCTAGGTATACAATGGTACGGCAGTACAACCCTCATCTTACAGAAAAAAAAGCCAAGAGTGATATTCCCAAGAATCAGTTGATATTTTCCCCTTTTTTAATCAAATTGTATCCGTTGTGGCTTTAACCATAATGATTCTCGAATGGCAGACACAGAAATGAAGGAATATCCTTTCTTAGGGAAAAAAGATATTCCCCGACGTATTCGGGGGTGCCGCTGGTATAATAAATTGATTGGAGGATGAAAATAGATATCATTCAGTACACACGGGCTCTCTAATTCCGTCGCTATCTGAGACCATCGATAAGTTGAGATTGAATTAATGGAAAGGAAGGAGAAGATAATGATGATAGTGAGAAGGATGAGGTTCGTCTTTTGCCCCCCCCCCCCCTCCTACCATTGCGGGTCAAATCTTGATTCTAAAATTATTTTTTCCGTCTATTCTTTCTAATGTTTGTAAACTTGTATAATATCTTGTTAATTATGTGGAGTGTCAGATAAATTATGTATTTTAAATGTGTATGGGCATGTTCAGAATGGGTTGGTTGTATATGGGGAGAATATTGTTTTCCATTATCGATCGACGAGTGACTTTGACTCCTTTCTCTCTTTGACGTCGATTCTTGAACCAATTGGAGATCTAGATATTCATTGATTAATTAGAATGAATCCAATTCAAACCTGAACCAACTCCAGATCAGTCACTCTGCAGATTTCCTTCTTTTGTTCCAGAGAAGGATAGGGATTGCTCGTGTAGAATTGTTTGAGATACTGTAAGAGATGGAAACTATCAGATATGGCTATTTGACTAACCTTCCTCGAGTTTTCCTTGAAGCTGTATACAGTTTCCTGCCCATCCCAGATAGTGGATGGAGGGGGATACTTCCTCCTTATTCTGTACTTCTCCACTGCTCCCAGTATCTTGTGTCTCTTCTTCTCACTCTACAATCACCATCTTCTCTCCTTCTCTCTTCCTCTCTTCTCTCACCTCTTTATATCTCCCTGCATACCACAGATCCTGTAGTTCTTTATAGTGTCTAGTAGAGAATACCCCTCTAGAGATGGTCTCGAATAGTCTCTCGTACTGCTCAGAGTGAAATTGAGCTAAGAGATAACCTGAGAATAGAATAGAAGATAGGGGAAGGGAATGAGCGGATTCCATTTCTCACCCAACACGACGTAATCAGTCCAGTATTCTTCTCCCATTCTACTGAGAAGTGTCTCATTCTCACGGAATAGTTTGACTAGAGGGCCTCCTTCTTTAGACTGATACAGAGTGTGACAAATACAATCGAACTGGAAAAGAAGGGATGGAAAGGAATGGGAAGAAAGTGGTAGATAGTGGAAGGAGAATAGAAGGAAAGAGTACCTGAATTGGAGATAATGAAGTGTAATGCATTGAGACGATAGAAGAAGAGAAGCATGAAGATCCTAGTGTGAAATTTGAGATAGATACGGTAATGAGGGGGGAGAAGAGAGAGAGAGTCAAGCATGGAGAGATGACATTAATTGGGAATGTGATACTTGTTAGGGATTAGAAGGGGATGAGAGATGGAGAAGGTTTACGTCAGATTTGAATTTAAATGTATCAAATTGGATTTAGAGGGATAGACAATGAATCTCTCTTTCCTTCCCCTTCCCTCTTCCTTTCTCTTCTATTCGTTTTACTCAAATGTCTAAGAGAACGACGATGGTTGGAGATACTCTTCCAATCTCGTTCCCTGATAAATTCACTGTGAGTACGGTAGATCACTTGATTACTGTAGGTCTCTTTCGTGAAATGATCTCAGTCAAATTGAATTAGCCATCAATGTTCGCAACTCTGTGTGAGATACTGTAATCCTATTCAAGGAGTCTCGGATCCATTCCAACTCTCTCTTCCAACATCGTCTCTTGGTCTTTGATCTCTTTTTCTTTCCCATGTCGTTCTACATGAGTTCACACCTCCTGAGATTCGAGCCCATCTTGGACTACAAATTAGATTCGACGCAAGAAGAAAAGAACCGAGATATAGGATGTATGGAGTATCTCATTCGAATGATATCTTTGAATTCTTAGGTGGCTCTCAAGTCGATTTGTTCGACTCATCTCAGTTCGGGAGATATCATACGGTATGTAGAGAAGGAGAATGGATCGATAATTAGACCGACAGGGAGGGGAGGAAAGATCCATTCCAAATCGAAGGAGATGAAAGATCCATTCCAAATCGAAGGAGATGAAAGATCCATTCCAAATCTAAGTAGAGGAACACACGGGGTGATGGAGTGATGTCACGATTCAATTGGACGTCTTCAAAGGAGTCAGTGAATTTGTGACTCTGAAGACTGCTCGTACCCTCAAGTGATACCCTCAAGGTAGTTCTATGAATCGATACAGTAATCTCACTACCGTACTCTCAGGTGTCAGTCGCATCAAATGAGCGAACTGAATACAAGCACTCTGCTGATATGGATCCAAACAAGTTGAATAGATGCAAGAATATCAAGTAGCCTTCTCCTCCCAACGAATTCGATCGATACTCATTGATTACTGTAGACTCGAGCGACCAAGATTCAATCGATTCAATCGATAAAGGTGCAGCCTAAATAATATCGTCTTAGGTTCCCTTTTTGTGTGGTGTCGCGTAGATGCTTTTCTCAAGTCTCCACCCTGACATTCCCATGGTTCAAATAATATACTTGGTTAGAAGTTCACTGTTCCGTCTCTTGACCCCTTCCACACATAGTCTTTACGCGCCTTAGATATCTTTTTCCCCTATCCTGACTACAAATGAAAGTATGATGTCTTACTACTGAAAGTCGCGTACTCACTTGGAGTTTCCGAACGAGACCCCATTAGTCGTACCCCACACATTTTCTCCTTCATATTTCCTAACTTCCAGAATTCAGCTTTACACTTGAGAAAACAATTCTAGCACAGATATTTATCTGACCGTAATTAAAATTCTCAGAATCAATTTTATCAGAGATAGGATTTTCATCTACCCATTTTTCTCTCAGTTGAACAACTCATATCCAGATCAATTAGAAATCAACTTTATCGCTCAGCTATGGAGAGCATAAGCTATTTCCCTTCATTCGGTACTTAACTATTTATGAGACTGTGAGTGATGGATGAAGCTTCAGTAGAAGAAGTGCAGGTCTAAAATGAAAAATAGAAGAGTGAGAATAAGATGGAGAAGGCATCTACATCTCCAACCATGCATTGAGATAGGGAGTGGCGTAGACCATTGATGAGATGCATACAATAACGAAGAAAGAGAAGATAACGAGACAAAGACGATCGAGGGACATGGCAGCGAACTTCCATTCCTCCTGATAGAGAGATGAAATGACCATGGAAATTAATGAATTGGAATAATACTTTCGAAGAAAGGATTCTCATTACTTCAGGTTATGTCAGAACGGTTTTCAGAAAGCTTTTCGAATTAAAAAAATATTCCTTGTTAGATGGATTCGTTCAATACTCATCTCTAGAAGAATGATCTTATGACTGACCAATGCACTTCCATCTTTCTCTCCTTCTTCCTCCTCTCTCAATCCTCTAATATTCTCGTGGATATGAGTATAGTAAGCGAGAACTGCCTCTTCGTATGCGTCCTTCACTGAGTCATCTCAAAGGAAACACAATCGACCCGTATAATCTGTCAGAAATCTGCAAGAAAAGTTGCGGAACTTTTCTATCATCTCATGGAAAACTTCCGGAACTTTTCCACGAGACCTGCGGGAAAATCCTGCAGTTTTTGCGGGAATTCAAATTATATTGTTCTCAACCGAAAGAGTTCAGTGTAAAATAAATATCTCAAATCTCTTTACTCATGTCTCTCCATCGAAAAAACAAAACTGGAATAATTTATCGAATCCCATCATCATCAAGCAACATTCAGGTGTAATACAAAAATATTAATTAATCAATAAACTGTTGAAATATGATGTGTAACGAGAGAGAGATACTGGTTATATACGATATTGCTATAAGAGGTGATAGAAAACAAATACAAGGCACACTTACCCTACTGAGCAATGCTGTTTTTCAATCTCATAAATAACGAGGTAAATAATAAGCAAAAGAAATACAAAGAGGAAGGAGCAATCGGATTTATAGACTTATTATTTGAGGCTTATACAGTAACCAACGGTAAACAGTTATAAATAAACAATCGACAAACTGATCAGGAAAGATCGCCAACCATCGAGAATGGTCCTCTCTCTTCTGTAGTAGATGTGACAATCACGGGCAGAAGTGTTCGTCTGAAATATCGACTGGATATTTTTTTTATTCTATGAGGAATTCGAAAAACAGCGTTTAAAAACAGGACTGAATAAGCAGTGGAAGAAGAAGAACTGATGCACGTGGATCATCGCGCTACCTATGCACAGCTGGGTGCTGCAGTTTAAACAATATAAAGTAAAATGATTAAGTAAGGGAGCTATTTTTCGAATATGAAGCGACCAAATATTTATTATTATTGAATTAGCGCGAATCAGCACCGAGACGTAGATCGAGGGAAAACAAGAATAATAAACGAATAAAACAGGGGAACAAGACGAATAGCAGAAAAGGTGCGATAAAACAGTGAAGTAACAAGTTTTTCTCGCAGGTGCGAGAAAATCCCGCAGCTGCCAGAGAAGAACGAGAGAGCACGCGAGAGGGAGAGAGCGCAGAAATACTAGCCCACCCCCTACTCCCTTTTCCCTCTCCTCAAACACACGATCTCTCGCCTTTTTCTAACTTTTCCACAGCTGCTCAGCTCCAGGATTTTCTCCGAGAAAAGTTCCGGAACTTTTCCGAGAGGTGGTTAGAGACATGCAAGAGAGCACGCTTAAACGAGAGAATCAGAGAAAAAGATGCGAGAAAAGTTCCGCACCTTTTTCCGCAACTTTTCTCGCAGATTTCTGACAGATTATACGGGTCGAATGTTAAAGGACCGTGCATTCCCGATTCAATTCTGATTAACTTATAGAACCGGGAATTGTAACGAACATATCTAAGAAACTAATTTCCCTTAGACCCTTACACTGAAACAATGCGGTCCTTTGCGAATTTAGAGTAAGAAATGTAACTAACCGAGTTTCTTCGCGTCTTCCATGCACTTGGATAGATATTTCTCCATTCTCTGAGCTATTGAAATGGAGGAATCACGAGATTCACGAGAGGATCGAGCAGTGAAGATGCCACGCCCCACCTAACACGCATCATTTCAGTATTACTGATTAAAAAACTATTGCTGTTTACACTTCACTCTTTTCTATCAGTACTTCCTCCTACTGTAGTCTGCAGTGAACCAATTTTGCATCGACTGTAGTCTGCAGTGAACCAATTTTGCATCAATTATTCAAGCCAGAGAAAAGGCCTTTCATTGCAAATCAATAATTTAATTACCTTTCTCTGGAGATTCAGTCTTTCCTCGGGTATTGCTTGTAGTTTTTCGACGATTCCAGTTGAGTGATCACTACTCTGAAAGATCAAAGATCAATCCTCGTGTAATTAAACAAGATACCTCTCTTTTCATCTGTCTAGTCGAAGTAGATGAGAAAGAGGAAGATGGCTTGAGCGACTGGAAAGATCGACGCGTTAAATATTTATTATGACCTTTGTGAACTTATATGTAAATGACCGACAAGGTCGGTGTCCGTTCTACAATGTCTTCGGTAAGATGAGGTAGCAACTCGATGTTGAGTGAATGGATAAAGATACCATAATGGGCCATCTTCCCTCATCCATGGCACATTCCGCACATTCGCATTCTCCTTCTGGATGGAGAGAGACTGTTATGTGAGGAGGAATGGAGGAGGAAGTGGTCGGACTCCTGAATCAGAGGGAGAATCCATTGAGGACCATTGAAGAGAGGGAACGGGATCTCCCAACTACACAAGACATTTAAAATATCATCTTCTTTTTCTCACTCTCTCTTCTCTTGATTGACAACCTTTGGATGAAATACTCAATAGTTATTCGAGACTATTTATGAAGAGATTCCTGACTTTCGACTTTATCATAAATATGTTTATGCGTGACCTCTGAATTTTGATGAGCGATAGAGTGGCAGATGAAGTTGCAGTGGAAGTTCTCTTGATCTTCCCAAGATCATGAGGGACTTGAGAAAGACACGCATCGCAGTCTCGTTCCTCCTTCAATCAACACACTTTTGTTAGAAATATCCCGCATTGAATACCACTTGAACCATTAGTACCTTCTCCTCTTCTTGCTTATATTCTTTCTTCCTCTTGTAAGTGATTCCTGGTCTTTTCATCAATAGCAACCATGGCAACCAGACGAGGAAGATTTGATAGAACTGCAATGGGATCCATCAGCATCTTTCCATTATTAGAAAATTACGAAGGATTGTTTCTCAAATATTCGCTTCAAAATGCGTATAATTTGTTCTGAATAAAGGTACCCTACCACCTCATCCCTAACTCTCAATCAAATCTCCTTTATGTATTTCTCTCACCGTTCCATTCATCCGATGATTATCCTCCTGTCTATATCTGATATTGAGAACTGTGATAGTGAAGGCCGTTGAGGCAGAGATTATCAGAGTGAGGGTAGAGAAGAATATTCCTGCAGTTCGTATTACTCATTATTTGACTACTTGGATGAATGTCTCGCGTTCATTACTTTCATCTAGCCATTGGCTTGGAAATTGGTAATTCAATCTTGTTCTAAGTGTAAGGAGTATCTCCATCTCTCCATCACATACCGAGTATGGGAACAGATTCAGATGTCTGTGGTGTCACCTCACTCACAATAGTAACGAAGAAACAGATGGAGAGAAGAATAGTCATTTCTGAGCAATTTCTTTATATTATCTCTAAAAAATTTCAAATAATGTCTTACGAAATCCAATTTTCTCGCTCATATCATGAGCAGGGAGACAGAAACCCATGAGGGTCATGATTGAGATGAGAAGAGAAGGAAGAACGATGTTGAAGAGATAGAAGAGAGTCCGACTGAAGAAGGAAACTACCTTCTTTCCATTTTGGGAATGTTGGAAGAGAAAATTATTGTTTTTATTTAAAAGAAAATTGAATAGCATCATACCGTCTCAAATTGAGATAGAAGGTGAGAACAGGATAGAGTCTCTTCGTGCGAGTTGAATTGATCACTGATCTAACTGCAGGAGTACCTCAATTGATCGAGATAATCTATGATTGGAGTATAATGAACAGACGGAACGAATATAGCAAATGAGAGTTTCAATACGCACTCATGAGTCTCCATTCTCCATTGTTCATGTACGTTGAGAGATCGATGGCATCTAATTCTTTTTTTTAGAGTTCGAAGGGGATTCTATTAAACCTTTTGCATTATCTTCGGTAAATCGTAGGTCGATGAGACTGCCATGATAAGTCCATGAACCGAACTGGAAATGAGGAAGAAGGCCATGATAACAACCACTCAAAATGTGTTCTGACTCCGCTGAGATTCACCCGTTAGTCCATGCTTCAATTGTATCTGTGGCTCTACCAAACCAACACCGTTTCCTATATGTCAGTTATGGTTTTATTAGTGTGTCTCTTTATAAGCTTGAAGGTACTTCTATTTGATGGATGTGGGCACATAGCGCACCCTCGATAAACTATTGTATCCCTCGGAGAGAATCCTCTCCCGGTCATTACAAAAGGCTATGAATAACCGGATCAGTGACAATTTCGCAAATGACATTTCCGCAACTCGATATAATTCGATTTTTAGCCATCCTAGGATCCTGGCAGAGGTGTCATTCTGATCAGCATAACTTCCTCTTTATTTTGACACCTCTGCCAGGATCCTAAGTTGGCTATAAATCGAATTATTTCGAGTTGTGGAAACAATTCAAGTTGCGGGAAAATAAAAGTTGAGGAATTGTTACCCATCCCTTCTGAGAGATGGACAATCCTGTCTTCCAAATCCCTTTGAGAAATACGATAATCAATATTATCAAACCTCCAGGAAGCAAGTCTGATCATCGAAAGGGAAGTAAGTTATATCCATCTTGCACGATGCCATGAAGATACCAGGAGGGACCCAGTTCACTTCACCAGTACTGTAGACTACCTGAGAGATAGGGGAACGGTTTTCCGAAATGGATGATTTGCTGTAGATTTGACTGCTAACCTTTGCTATGCACTTTTCAGTAAACGCAGACAAAATAAACTCAGCAATCACCTCATTCGATTTGTATGACGAATCAAAGTCCTCATTGGCACTGAAAGACAGACCTTCTAAAACCCTTTTATTTTGTTCCCGACCTGTTGTGCAGTAGAATATCCGGTCTCCATATCATATTCTCCGCTCCTGCGAATCGGACACTCGAGATATTCCCAAACCGTTTGGGATCCCAAGAGAGACGATAGTCCTTCCATGACTAGAAAGAACTATCCATTTTTGGACGCTCGATGCCTTCCACGAGATTGACTCACGTATCTCAGCCAAGCATTGATCTCAATTATTTGGTTCTGTCCGTCCTAAAGAGAAAAGAAGATCCTGACAAAAGAGGGGAATGAACTAACGAGTGCCATAATCTGCTGTAGATGAATCTTCATTTCGACTTTCAATGGATCAGAAACATTCTGAACTGGACGAACGAGTCGATTGTAATTTGTTAGCAATTCTCTGAAGAAGTACACTTCAAGGAGAAAGTTATTCTTCTATAAGCCCTTAGTCTAAAGCCATTACTATTACAGACACAATTCAAGAGCTTCATCCTATTTATTCCAATCTCATCCGTACCGATAGAGTGCACTCTCAGCCTTACTGCTTGAGACAACGTCGAAGGTAAGGAAGAGGAAGAGATGGATCAGGATCATCGTATTCATGAGAAGGGAAGGACAATCACATCACCTCCATTGATATGTGATAGAGAGTGAGAAAGAGAGAGAGAGAATAGAAGGATATCCATAGCGATCTCACTCAGTCTCTCCCATCCTCAGCGATATCTACCCTTCTCTCTCTTTTCTATCTGTTTGCACTCGTGAAACTGATAGTTGAAGGGATACTTCCCACGTGGAATCACTCACAATATCCTACTCATTTCTATGACAATTGCTTTCATTTGAATATGATCACATTCGTTCTGGTGACTGATCTGAAAAGGCGCTGACCGACGGAGCCTTGAATATGATATCCTTCGCTCCTCGTTAATCCCTTCTTGTCTTATGACTTAGAATGAATTTGATTGGAACATCGAATATGCAACCAATGTTGAAAGACTTTATGCGAGTAAGTCACCCGTCGATTACTCTGAACCGGCACTGAACAATTCTCATAATTGAGAACGAATCAATAATTATCAGTGGACGCGAGATAATAATCAGCTTGTCCATTGATCACCGCGTAGTAAGATCCAATTATCGACTGAATCATTCATTCTCTTTTTATTTTTATTTGGGATCTGCCTACCGTGTTAATTTCCTGTCCGAGAAACCGTCGAATATGAGTGAAAGAAGGTCTCATTGAGGGATTTCCCATCCAACAATGTTGCATCAAAGTGAACCTGCAATGTTGCAAAGTCATTCACTCTTTTGTGCGGAAGTAAATCCTTGTATCCTCTTCGCGCTCCGAACTTCATCGGATCTCCAATTAAATATCGAAAAAAAAAACTATTTTATATAACGAAAATGATTCTACTCCTTTCTCAGGACAAACTTCAAACTTCCTTTATTCCCGCCCTTCCCCTTCACTTCACTACTCACATGCTATCAGTGGAACTCTCCGATCGAGGCATCCTCTCTCCCGCTTTCAGTCGATTCAACACCTTAATAAATACTTGATATGTCTTTTTATAAGTGTTGTAACCTCTTGCACATGCCATCTCGGGTATGGATATCCTCCCAGAGTGATTATCTCGAAGAGAAGAATTCCATATGACCATCTGAATGGTGGAGATTAAAGGAGGAGTCTCTATCTCTATCTTTCATTCTCTTCATTCCACACATTCTCATCATTGGTCGTTCTTTGGAAGAATACTTCTCATCATGGATATTACGAAAGAATGAGGTGTTCACTCACACATCACTGGCAGTGGAGAAATGAGATGACTCTATTGCCTCTGGTGACATCCATCGAATCGGCAGTTTGCCCTCCTGCGAATGACATCATTACTACGCTTTTTCATTCGCTTTTTATCACAAAAACGCTTGATAAATGAGAGTAAGATAGATATGATAACTGACTACAGATTGATAGTGATCGGGTGCCTTCCCCACTTCTCGACACAATCCAAAATCTCCGATCTTACAAGTGTTGAATGAATCAACCAGGATATTCCTCGCGGCAACATCTCTATGGATGAATCCCCGTTGAGAGATAAACTCCTGATGAATACAATAAGTTTCGTCTAATTGGAGCAGAAACACATTTATTTCCCATACGTGTTGCCCAAACTAGATATCACAGGTCTCCGGTTATTCTGCATGAATGGCTGTTACAAAAAATATATTTTGTCTTCGATTTCCGTGAAACTTGGTTACTAGTTATACTTGGGTGTCAGGAGACGGACAATCCAGTCCATTTGGTCAAATTTCGCAATTATCGATTTTTTTGATCTACCACTTCAAATTGCCATAACTCGGTCAATTTTTGAGCGACAGCGATATTTTTTTCATTTTGTTTCTTTTTTCATTATACACAAATAACTCAACTATACCACATGTCCAAAACCAACGGTTAAGGAGGTAGAACGCAAAATGTGATTTTTAACACATAAAACTAGGGCTGGCTCGAAAATTTCTAAGAAACCCACTCCGGATTATTGCAGAATCGAATTCTACTCCCTCGATTACCCCTTCCTGCATATTCCATTTATCCTGAATCCTGCAAACCGAACCTGCACTCATGCAGAGCCAGGACAAATTTTTTTTAAACGATTTTTGAAAATTTCTCGTAACTTCGTTCAAAGTGGTCGTAGAAACTTTTCAAAAAACAAATTCGATAGCTCTCAGCGAGCTCTTTCATTTTCATTATGTGACCCAAAATGATTAGAGTAGCTGTTTTCGAGATAAACTGCAAAAACTGTGAAATTGGGGTTAATAATTTGTTTGAAACCATTAAAAAGTTTAGATTTTTGTTTTAATGGACAGAAACGAATTAAATTTCACTGTGTCGCTTACTTTTCAGAGGGGAAAAGGTGTTGTTTACCATATCCGTGTCTCTAGTCTGCTCAGCAGGAGGAGGATGGGTAAGGAGAGGCGGTTTACGACCGGCATCCGATCTGAAGTGGGCGGAGCCTTAGAGAAGAGGGTAGAGGTCACTCGTGTTTCACTTACTCGTGAGCGTTCCTTCTCTCTCTCTCTCCACTATGGATTTTATTCATCAATTGCATTTCTTTCTTCTTCTAAATGATCTCAAAGAAAGTTATGACTTTGTTATGACGTAGAGATAACTTTCTTTGAGATCATTATAGAAGAAGAAAGAAATGCAATTGATGAATGAAATCCATAGTGGAGAGAGAGAGAGTAGAATTCGATTCTGCAATAATCCGGAGTGGGTTTCTTAGAAATTTTCGAGCCAGCCCTAGTTTTATGTGTTAAAAATCACATTTTGCGTTCTACCTCCTTAACCGTTGGTTTTGGACATGTGGTATAGTTGAGTTATTTGTGTATATTGAAAAAAGAAACAAAATGAAAAAAATATCGCTGTCGCTCAAAAATTGACCGAGTTATGGCAATTTGAAGTGGTAGATCAAAAAATTCGATAATTGTGAAATTTGACCAAATGGACTGGATTGTCCGTCTCCTGACACCCAAGTATAACTAGTAACCAAGTTTCACGGAAATCGAAGACAAAAAATATTTTTTGTAACAAAAGGGCTCGATTATTCATGCAGAATAACCGGAGACCTGTGATATGGTAACTCGAATCAAAGTGATTGAGCAGTAGTTCACACCAGTGCCAATGGTTCAACTCACCAATCCCTGTGCAATTTGAGCAGCGAACATCAATTGTTGCCTTTGAGTGATCATGAATTGAGGATCGACGGATAGTCGATTTGAATGATCGATCATGTAGGTAAGACTGAAACGGAAGATGATGATTGATGATGGAAGGAGATGGGAATACCGTTTCCTCATGTAACTCAATAGATCTCCATTGGCACAGTATTCGAGGACGAGAACAATTGGAGAGGAAAGAGTGACACACGCAAGGATATTTGCTGAATATCATCTGTTCAATGGACTGATTTCTCCCAAGAAAAATCTAATTCAATAGTGATTTAATATTTCTGAAATTGGAATAAAATTTTGACCTAATCTTTCATGATATCCAATAGTCTTCATTGTGTTTATCTCACGTAGAAATTCTTGTTGGTGCGAGTCTGTGGTTGACTCTCCTGAAAAGAGATAAGAGATGAGAGATGAGACTGGCAGCAATCATTGTGGAATGCAATCCCATTCTTGTCTTTGGATATGTGACAATTCCGCAAACGAAATTTCCGCAACTCAACCAAAACGACATTTCCGCAACTCGATATAATTGGATGTCTATCCAACCTAGGCAGAGGATAAAGAGGAAGTTACGCTGATCAGAATGACACCTCTGTCAGGATCCTAGGGTGGCTAGAAATTGAATTATGTCGAGATGCGGAAATGTCGTTTGTGGAATTGTCACCCATCCTTGTCTTTTGAAAGAAGGAAGAGATCACTACTGACCACTCTGCATTTTGACAGCCACAGCTCCATTCCAGTCGGTCCAATTCGCTCGTGACAGTTTTCCTACATGGATGGATATTTGCTGAAGAAAATTTTGAAAATGTAATACATGGACACGTGTAACATCGTTATTCTAATTGTATTTAGATACCGCAAGCTCAGCCCCTTTAGTAGAGGGGATAGGGAATCGCCCAAAAACCGCGCATCGACTTGACAATTCGTATTCTCAATCAAATTGGCCGATCAAAAGCGTTTTCGATAACTCTTTTAAGAAAAGATGCTTTACAAATGACGAGTGGCGGAACATGATCGGTCAACTTTAAGTAGGTCAAATCGACGATTTTGATCCAGATTGAGGGTTTCAACGGTTTCTAGTGATCGTACACTGCTCCGCCACTCGAATTTACTTTATTTGTATTTTAGAGGAATTTTAAGCATTTTACTAGAATTTTAATAATCTTCTCTTAATTGTCAGGCGAGTGCGAGAGGAGAGGGGCGAGAGGGACACACGCGAGGGAGGCTCCGCCCCTTTTATCTCTCGTCCGATTTCCCTCTCCTCTCCATTACCCGCGCGCGCGTGGTTTTTGGGGAGAACTCGGTTGAGAAAAGAGATAGAAACAAAAACGCAAAAGAAAAAAATTGTTCACAACGAGATCTACAAAATGAGCTCATTAACGACCCTGTGCGGTCAATTTGGAATATCAGCCTGCGGTCTCTAATTGTATTGATCAGATAAAAAAAGTGATGTCCTCGTATTTTCGGAGATGCAATGCACTTCCCCATCTCCATCGTCCTTCATCTCCCTATACTCATTCTCTGCGGAACTAATGAAACATTTCCTTGCAAATACAATTCCTCAGAATGGAACGATTGATTCAATTTCTCTACCTTTCCCACTTTCAAGTGGAGAAACATGTGAAGGTTATTATCGAAAGTTATGAACCTCTTTCACTTCTCCTCTTTATGCTGAATTCATAGTCACTCATTCATCATTTTGGGGGGTCAAAATGCGGTGTGAAAAACACCCTTCATAGTTGAAAAAGCTGAGGGGTCATTTTCTCCCGTTCACTCCGCTTCATCCGCACAGTTTTCGACCGTGAGAGGCGGTCGGCGTGACTTATCGAGTGGGGGATTCGTTGTTTTGAAGATTTTGAACTTCGATTTGCACGCGCGCGTACGTGCTCATCTCTGTTTATTCCCACTCATTTTCAAGGCTAGACCGTCTCAATTGATGAGAGCGATAAACAGAGATGAGCACGTACGCGCGCGTGCAAATCGAAGTTCAAATCTTCAAAACAACGAATCCCCCACTCGATAAGCCACACCGACCGCCTCTCACGGTCGAAAACTGTGCGGATGAAGCGGAGAGAGTGGTGGGAGAAAATGACCCCTCACACGGGAATGACCGGAACTCACATATCCCGATTCTCTTCTATTTCCCACCATAGATAGGAACCCCCAAGAAAGTCTAAATACCGTTTTCAAAACCTGCTAAATGTTTTTGGAAAATGATATTTTCGATAATTTCCTCCACGGGCTCTCTCCACGAGCATTTTTTCAGTTGAGGTATACGTCAAGATTCAACCAAAAACATGTTTATTGAGCAAAAGTTGTGGTGTCCAGTAATTTTTTTTCTCAGTATTACGACGTATTACGACCGATCATAGTGAGGACCGAACCGTTCATTCTCGCACTCGATTAATGTGACCGCGCGAGTCATTCAGAATGAGAATGAATGAAAGGGAAGTGGGATTACTGGAGAAGACTGGGAATCTCAAGTCCCACACAAGGGTTCCTTGCAACTATGTACTATAGAATGTTCGATTATCAAATTGGAATCATATTTTCCTTCCCACCAAACCATCCATAGGTCATAGGCAAGAAGATGAATGAGAGCGAGATGAGAAACAGAACATTATCGAACATTATGAGTTTCATTCTCTGTCCTCACTATCGGTCGTATTGCTTTGAAAGAGATCAGAAAAAAATTCTTGGACATCACAACTTTTGCTCAAAAAACATGTTTTTGGATGTATCTTGACGAATCCGATGGCAAAACAACGAGGAAAGATCAAAGATCAATCGCAAAAATTGGCAAAACAAAATAGCGCAGAGCGGGATTCGATCCGCAGACCCTCCGTTAGACAACCCAACTCGTTATCCATTCAACCACCGATGCTCATGTTCGAGATGCGCTCGAACTAGATCATATCTTAACCGAAAAAATGCTTGTGGAGAGAGCCCGCGGAAGAAATTATCGAAAATATCATTTTCCAGAAACATTTAGCAGGTTTTGAAAACGGTATTTAGACTCTCTTGGAGGCTCCTATCTATGGTGGTAAATAGAAAGGAATCGGGATATGTGAGTTCCGGTCATTCCCGTGTCAGCTTTTTCAACTATGAAGGGTGTTTTTCACACCGCATTTTGATCCCCCAAAATGATGAATGAGTGACTATGAATTCAGCATTAGAATCAATTGGATCCATGAGAAGGAAAGATCAGCCACGAGGTTGAGAAGAAATTCAACTTCTCAGCATATTCAATTACCAAAATCTCAGATGTCAAGCAGCACATTGCAATTTCGATAACAAAGACAACTGCCTTGAATACTGTGAAACACTCATGGACACTGTTAACAAAACTCAAATAATTCTGTACTTCGAGCAAGGATTGTTGAGTAGGAATCCTCTTCTTCATCACAATGAAACAGACCGCGAAGAATAGTAAGTATGCCACTTATGCCATGGGCCGATCCCACTAATCTTTTATTCATCAGCGGATCTCTTATCTGCTCTTTCCAAAATTGCACTGATTCAATGAACGATCTATGCAAGATTCATTTCACTAATCCCATCGCACATGAATACGATATTGAATACAATACAGTTGAGAATGAACTAATTCTGTTCGTGAAGAATAGCTCTTGTGTTTTGCCGGAATAACCGAGAGAATAATAAAATCTAATATCGTATCATTGATTGTTCTTTATTCCACACCTCTGATCTTCCCTACTTCAAAGCGGCGAGGTCTTGACGTCACCTCCCGTTCCGTTTTTATCACCTGGGTGGGGTGTCTATCGGTTATTCTCTGGATTCGTATCATTCCGTGTTCCCCCCCCCCCCCCCCCCCCCCCTGCCACCTCCATTGTTTTCTACCGACCTCACGTCAAGCAGATAATGATAATGATAGTGTAATCAGTCATTGACTAGACAGAAGATGAGAGAGGCAAGCCTTTCTTCAGGCAAAGAATGCAACGAGAGAATTCACTTGATTGATAAGAAGAGATAAGAGGGGCGCGGCAAATCGATCCCATTCCAATCACTTTGATCACACATTTTTTGAGATTTTTTATTGTTAGTTTTTTTTTCAAATTCAGAGTGGACTAACCCAAGAAAACACTGCCGAAGGCTCCTCGACCCAGAGGAGTTCGAGAGTCGATCAGGATACATGATCGATCAACCTCGAATGAATCAACCCTGAAAATAAAAAAGATTTGCAACCACGAAATATGTGCAAAAGCTCTAGGCATGCCAAAAAACGTGATTTTTCAGACCGGTAAGGGATTAGCGTTTGGCTTTTGAGACTGTGATAACGTCGATGAGAGGATGGGCAGAACTAATCTGATGGAAGGAAGGAATCGATCAGAAGAAAAGACTCACTTTCGTGTTGAAGTGGAATAGAAAGAGGTCTGTGTGTAGGCAATTGAAGGTTTTCGCTCTGATATCTGTAAATACAAAATAATGCTTGTTTCGCAGTTTCGATGATGAGAATAGAGAAAGGGAGATATCTGACCTCTTCAGTTTGAACTACTCGATTGCTTTTCCTTCTTATCAGTAGAATGACGATAATTGAGACAATGATAATGATAATAACAAGGGCGACAACAGCACCGATTATTAGGACGGAGAAGTCCATCGAGGGCTACAATTATTAGGATTATTATTTTAGGTGAAAAGGTGGTATTTCATCGGAATAAACTTGGCGAAAAGTGTCATACTTTGTTATACCAAGGTGCTTCGGGTCAGAAAATGCTTCAAGCGAGAGCAAGAAACCATGCAAACAATGAACAAAAAAAGAAAGGTGTTCGACTGGCAGACTAGTATACAAAAGCAGATGAATAAGAGAGAACGGTTCAAATAAGGCTCGGGTTTGTAGAAAAGACATCATTATCGTAAGAGATTCAATATGAGGAACAATGAAGAATCAATGATATGAAAAAGTGTTATTAGACTAGAGATAAATGGTGCATTCTGCAAAGAGAGAGGTGGATGTGGAGGGATTGATCAGACTGATCAATGCCAGTATATACATAGTACTCGAGCCACAACGATGCCTTTCACAATGACCACACCTTGGAAGAAGTCGGAAGTTAAACTGAGAATGAAATTGGCCGAGATAGGGATTAGGACCAATCACAGGAAAGTGAAGTGATCAATGGGTGTGGACTGAAGAACAGAAAGGGCGAATGGAGAGAGAATAGCACGGTCTCTTTCTCTCTCTTATCAGTCAGAGAGAGAGGGGAGAGTCATGTCCAGCAAGGGGATCATGACTCTATTGACAGAGAGAGAGAGAGAGAGAGAAAGGGGGAGCCATCTCTCACATCAGCTGGTACTGGGAAGGGAGAGATAGTAGTGGATGTCTTGTTGTTGTACACTGTAGTTGGCTACGTTAGGGTTTGCACGGACTTCACAACTCACCGACTGTTATGATAACAATCGAGGAAAAAGTTCTTTCATGCAAACGTGTTAGCTGCAAAAGAGTTTCTCTTCGAAAATAGGAATTGTCAGTTCCTCTACAACTAAGAAGGTCTGTCCAACTGAGAACAATGATCATGTTCCATGTGAAACAGTGTTCATTCCTTCCATTCTAGCACGCGTGGGCACTACGAGAGAAGGAACATTGGTCAGATAAACAAGAGAGATAAATTCGTCCCCTCAATCACAAAGTAGTTTACGAGAAGAAGAGAACGCTCTCTGTCTCGCTCACTCCCAGTTTCCTGTGTCGCTTCTACCGCGTAGAGAGCATGTGTTCAGGTGGCCGAGTGGTTAAGGCGTTGGACTGCTAATCCAATGGGGTTTCCCCGCGTGAGTTCGAATCTCATCCTGAACGAACATTTTGCAATAATTACTGCTTTCTGATTTTTCAATATTGATTATTTTCAAAGCGTCAATTTTAGGTCGTAATTTTACTATCGAGAGTAGCTCAAGCGCACCAATTGTACTCTTTAGCTGTTGGCAGGGTTCGCGTTGCTAGGCAGTGAATCGAGAAGGGGATCGAAAGGGAATGACCCCACTCGTTGGATGAACACTCTCGATTGCGTCATTCCAATTGACAATGACCTCCTCTTCTCCTCCCCCCATTTCCTGCCATTCTTCCCCATTCTCTCATTTTTTCTCCCTCAATGGAACCTGCCATCGAGAGAATCGTGGGAATTCCCAAACGGGAATCTAGAAGGTGTCAATCGAGAGAAGATAGAACATCTCCCACTGATCTGTCAGAGGTCCCCCATCTCCCCCCCCCCTCCTCCCTCATTCCGACGCTTTATGAGCTCGCTTCTTTCAACCTCACCTCTTTTATCTACTCCAGCTTGCGTCTTCTTAGATTCGAGAGAGTTGATGGAAGAATTCCAGTAGTTAGAAGTTATTTCCATAATTACAACTTCCCAGAGAGATCTATCAAACTCTTCCCCTCTTAGCATTCACCTTGACTCCTCCATCTCAGCCTTGTCACTGTAACGACTGCAGAATGGTAGCCAAAGGGAGAATCACCCTATTTATTCTACCCTTCTTTCCGCACATACAAACTATAGTTCTCCCTTGATCAACTGATTTTTCCAGCTAGTTTCTATCGTCGCTTCGCGAACTTTTATCTGATCAGAAAGGTCTTCTTCACCCTCCCCCCTCCTCTTCCACCCCCCTTTCCCCTCACCCCCATCCTCCTCCACCCTCTCTGTCCTATCAGAATGGTATTGTTACAGCAGTGGGATGCCATTATCCCTCCCTCTCTCTGTCATCTTTGGTCCGAGATTTACAGTGGGACCCCTTTCTGTCTCTCTTTCTTCGTCGTCCCTTGTTCATCCAAATCCCATTTCACCAGCAAACCATCCTCATCTCAAGGAAATGCGAGTATTTCCTCATTTTCGAATTGAGATTCTTCCATCTTTCGTAATTCATGAATGATACAATGAAGATCCCTCTTCCTTCCATACGAAGAAGGAGTTCAATATCTCATTCTCTTTCCCTTCTATTCTCGTTTTAGTCTGACTCATTCCATGATACTCTCCATTCATCAATTCGATCAACCTACTCTTTCCTTCTTTTCCCCTGATCAGATCTCTCTCTCTCTCTCTCTCTCTCTCTCTCTCTCTCTCTCTCTCTCTCTTCCTTTCTCAATTCGTCTTCTCTATCTCGATTAGGCATCGTCTGTCCAATCTTCTCTGAATTCCTAAGTAGAACCATTATTAATGGTCGAGCTGGGGGAGGAGGAAAGGGGGAGGGGGATGGGGGAGGGGGGGATCCCCATGGTATCTAATGTCTCTTCATCTCTCAGTTTCATGATCTCTCCACTAGAGATCGCGGCAGATTGGGAGGGACGCGCTAATAGCTATTTATCATAGGCACGGTGCCTCAAGGGGGAGGAGAGGAGCAAAAGGAACCGCCCTCCAGCCCGGAAAAGCGTCCCGAATGAGTTCCTTCCCTCTTTCGGGTCACTTCCCTCAGGGATGGCAGAGGTTCGGATAGAAACAGCCATAGGAGTGATATTCCATTGTTTTCCATTGTGCTCCGCCAGATCTATTTCATCTCTTCATCTCTTTCCCACGATATTTGACTAAGATTGCATTCATATTTTCATATTTCATGTTCTCACCCCAGCCCCCGCCCTCCCCACGGGTTCTCCTTCCCTTTCCTTCTCCTTCTCTCCTCTTCGTCCGTCGTATCTTATCACTACAGTCTAATTGCCTTATTCTACACCCACACTCTTTATTTGGCGCATTCTGATCTCAGCCTCTTGTTTCTTCTCAAATCTCCCCCATCTTCCTTCTTGTGCCCTTTTCTCATCTGAATCATCCTCCGATTCATCCATATTGTGAGACCGATTGGTCTTTTGAGGGATTCACTCCCCGATCCTCTCTTCTTTACTGTTCCAGACCTCGTCTGATTGAGGGTTTAGGGTATCCCCATTGAATTGCTCGGAACAATATAGTGGTCTCTCTGATGAAGGGGAGGTCTTCACTCATAGGATGGGTTGAGTGTGATTCATAGTCAGAGGTAGTCTATCAAATGGGAGAGATGGACTGAGGGAGAATATATGATGTTTTGAGATGATCGGGGCGGGAAAAGAAGATCAGCTGGGGGAGAGAAGCGGAAAGAGCAAAGAAGGGGAAGTGTCTGTCTCTAGAAAGAGGGGATGGGAGGGGGGAGGGGGGGGGGGGGGGGGGGGGGGGGGGGGGGAGGGGAGAAGAGGAGGGAGGATGGGGGGAGACCACACCTGTTGCGAGAAGTGATTGAGCATCAAGAATTACCACTAGATATCGAAGAAACAAGTGACCAAGTTATGCGAACTCGAGATAGATTCAGCCTCTTCTGTCTAATATTTACGCGTAGATCAACTTAGAATGAATTATCCTTTCAGTAATGCCAATCTCCACTGGTCATGCCATCCAACGTCCAGTCGTCCTCTCCCCTTCCAATCTCATCGATAATTGGACACCACCAGTCAGTTATTTCCTATATTAACAACTTGCAAAAACGTACGGTTTTATTCCATCGATCAAAGGACCCCCTCTCCCCCAAGGATCCCCGCTAGTTTAACGTGCGATTGATGCATGAGATGAGAGGTTTAGTGTGGGGTCATTTGGTTGAGGAAAGAGGGGGGGGGGGAGATACTTTGATGTGCCACACTGGCAGGTCTCACTCTCGAGTCGCCACGAATCAACAATATTGGCGCCTAATATTTTGACCCGTTCCTTCTGCCAATCAGCTAAGATCTCCTGTTGATAATACTCCCCCCCCCCTCTCATCCCCCTCCACTCAGTATTCATCTCTTCGACTATCTGAAGCTGTGATGGGAAAAGAGGTTTGAAGCAGTTGGCTATATCTCATTTTTCGTCGTGTTGTAGCATGTAGAAAGACGTGAGAAGGGTATCAAATGGCAGCACTTTTTCGCCTCTCGACTCAGTAGTCACTCCATCACACTCATTATGCTGCAACGATAGGCATAGGCTAGTCAGAGCCATAGTTTTCTGCCGCACTCCAAGTCTCCTGTACTTTATGTCAACTCCCAGTCCTAATTAACCTCCCTAGACCAATCTTTCCCATTCCTCTCTCAGCTAAAACCACAGCATATCTCCTGGCTTTGAGAGCTATTATCCGTATTCAATATCAATTGTTTGAGTACACATTGGACGTCCCTTCGGGTTACTCTCCTTCTTCTTCATTCACTCGACCAAACGAAATCAAAACATCGCCCAAGATGGGATTGGCGAAGGGGAATGCGTACAAAAGAGGTTAGTCATGATATTTATTATTGAAAAATGGTTTGTTTCATCACTTATTATTCTTTCATAATAAAAAAATAAATTATACCAGATAAGTGCGCGTAGAATCTGGAGTCTCGCAGAACAAAATAGAAGAATTCAGGTCTACATAATGCCCTCCTGCTCACTACAGCATCCTCCCAGGATGAGAGAACGAATGATGAAGAAAGAGAGAAGGAGAGGAGAGAGACGGTTGAGAAGGTTTGATCTCAATTGGAAGCAATCCCTCTACCGTCTTCATTCTCTCTCAGATCCACTATTCCCTCCTTCTCCTCTCATCTATGTCTCTCTCCTCCATCCTTCTCTCTCTCGTTTCCCTCGTATTCTTCCTCATGACCTCTTCTCCATCTGGTGTTGCCATTATTGGAGGATCAAGGAGTGGTGAGTGATCTTTGATCTCTATCACTAACAGATCAATATTTCCCTTCAGTCTCTCCTTCCTCTTCTCCTCTCATCTTCGCCCCTTCTGTCTATCCAGTGGCCATCGAGGTTATACAGGAAATTAGTAAGCTTTTTTTCAATCCAATACAGTTAGTACTGCCTATCCTGATATGCATTGCAAAGAGTATATAGAATGACGGGAAGTCGAATGACCCTAATGATCTTTGATCTCTGCAGTAAACTCGCTAGATGTCATCGTGATGGTCTGTTCTCTGGCTTCTTTCTTCTGCTCGACCTTCCAAGTAGTCACAGTTCTCTCTCACCATTGCCATCATATTCATTCAGATTTATTTCTCCTTGCGACAACTCAAACATTCTCCAAACGACGTGTATACGTGAGATAATCGATATTCTTCCCTACCGTAACCTCATTTATCGATTAATTACAGAGTGATTGACTATCTCCGCAGTAACAGTTTCACTCGAATCGTTGTCTATTGCTTCTGGTTCGCCTCAGTATTGGCCTTTATCGTGGGTACGGTATATTGAGATATCGATTGATCCATACCTATTCATTCCACTTACAGTAATCGTGTTGACTGCCCTTCTCTCACCATATCGTGGATCGATCTCTAAGGGAGTTGCACTGTCGGCCGGAGTCTCGGCATTGGTCCTGTGCGGAATCGCCATACTACGGTATGAGGAAAGTACGGTAGAGAATATTGAAATATTGATTTCCAGCTCAGCTTGGCTCTTCTCGCGAAATACTCTAATCACAACGAGAAGCATTAGGAAGTTTGATAATTACTCGACTCTAGTTTGAGATGGAAAATATGAATGGAGAAGTGGATGACTAGTCAATAATCAGAGATCTCTGTCATACGGGTTTCCAATTATGCCAAAGATAGCATCATAATAAATATGCTACTCGATTGTCAGACACATAATCTCATTCAATTGCTATCAGAGAAAGTCAGTGCAAAGACCATCGAAACACATCATCCTCGAAAGGACTTGCAAATGAAGTTGATTAGATAAAAATGAGGATTTACAAAGCTATAAGCATGGATCGGAACAGTTATGCGTTAGTGCGTTAGAGCCTTCTTTTCTCTCATTTATAAATGGCTGATCTAGCAGAGTCCACAAAATGAAAATGGTATAGATATACGATTGAAGAAGTAAAATTCAATACCAAGAGTGTGAATTCCATCCAACCTTTCCTTCCCAATTGAGATGTAATTCAACAATCGATAATCATTGAGAACGTTGTGTATTTCACTTGGATAGCCCTGACTGATTCTTTCAGACAGGTTTTCTAGATGGGGGAGGGGAGGGGGAGGAGAGAGGGGGAGGGGGAGGGGGAGAGGGAGGAGACAATTAACTGGTGGGAGGGGCAGTTCCTCTTCCTCCTTCAGCCGGCAACACTCCCACACGCTGGATGCTAGAAGACTTTTCCATATCCCTAGGATCCATGACCACGTAGCCATGCTGTAAGGAGAAAGAGATTGAGAGATGACCAAAGATCAAAGATCACAATGAATTAGTGGGACAGGCAAGAGTCTTTGTCATTTTGATCTTTGATCTTTTAGGATCAGAGGGAAAGGGGAAACCCGGGGGGGGGGGGGGGCGGGGTGACGAATGGGCAACGACATTTGGGCAACGGGATTTATTTTTGGGCTAACGACATTTAGGCAACGAGCCGTAAAACTGTTCAAAATCATCCTACAGTGATCTATTTGGTATCAATCGATAGCTAGTGATCTCCCGCATTCCATCCGGAGTTGATCTTTGATCTCTGGCACCTCAACGACATTTGGGCAACGAGCCATAAAACTGTTCAAAATCATCCTACAGTGATCTATTTGGTATCAATCGATAGCTAGTGATCTCCCGCATTCCATCCGGAGTTCATCTTTGATCTCTGGAACCTCAACGACATTTGGGCAACGAGCCATAAAACTGTTCAAAATCATCCTACAGTGATCTATTTGGTATCAATCGATAGCTTGTGATCTCCCGCATTCCATCCGGAGTTGATCTTTTATCTCTGGCACCTCAACGACGTTTGGGCAACGAGCCATAAAACTGTTCAAAATCATCCTACAGTGATCTATTTGGTATCAATCGATAGCTAGTGATCTCCCGCATTCCATCCGGAGTTGATCTTTGATCTCTGGCACCTCAACGACGTTTGGGCAACGAGCCATAAAACTGTTCAAAATCATCCTACAGTGATCTATTTGGTATCAATCGATAGCTAGTGATCTCCCGCATTCCATCCGGAGTTGATCTTTGATCTCTGGAACATCAACGACGTTTGGGCAACGAGCCATAAAACTGTTCAAAATCATCCTACAGTGATCTACTTGGTATCAATCGATAGCTAGTGATCTCCCGCATTCCATCCGGAGTTGATCTTTGATCTCTGGCACCTCAACGACGTTTGGGCAACGAGCCATAAAACTGTTCAAAATCATCCTACAGTGATCTATTTGGTATCAATCGATAGCTAGTGATCTCCCGCATTCCAACCGGAGTTGATCTTTGATCTCTGGCACCTCAACGACATTTGGGCAACGAGCCATAAAACTGTTCAAAACCATCCTACAGTGATCTATTTGGTATCAATCGATAGCTAGTGATCTCCCGCATTCCAACCGGAGTTGATCTTTGATCTCTGGCACCTCAACGACATTTGGGCAACGAGCCATAAAACTGTTCAAAACCATCCTACAGTGATCTGGTTGGTCTCAATCGATAACTAGTGATCTCCCGCATTCCATCCGGAGTTGATCTTTGATCTCTGGAACCTCAACGACGTTTGGGCAACGAGCCATAAAACTGTTCAAAATCATCCTACAGTGATCTACTTGGTATCAATCGATAGCTAGTGATCTCCCGCATTCCATCCGGAGTTGATCTTTGATCTCTGGCACCTCAACGACGTTTGGGCAACGAGCCATAAAACTGTTCAAAATCATCCTACAGTGATCTATTTGGTATCAATCGATAGCTAGTGATCTCCCGCATTCCATCCGGAGTTGATCTTTGATCTCTGGAACCTCAACGACGTTTGGGCAACGAGCCATAAAACTGTTCAAAATCATCCTACAGTGATCTACTTGGTATCAATCGATAGCTAGTGATCTCCCGCATTCCAACCGGAGTTGATCTTTGATCTCTGGCACCTCAACGACGTTTGGGCAACGAGCCATAAAACTGTTCAAAATCATTCTACAGTGATCTATTTGGTATCAATCGATAGCTAGTGTTCTCCCGCATTCCATCCGGAGTTGATCTTTGATCTCTGGCACCTCAACGACGTTTGGGCAACGAGCCATAAAACTGTTCAAAATCATTCTACAGTGATCTATTTGGTATCAATCGATAGCTAGTGTTCTCCCGCATTCCATCCGGAGTTGATCTTTGATCTCTGGCACCTCAACGACGTTTGGGCAACGAGCCATAAAACTGTTCAAAATCATCCTACAGTGATCTATTTGGTATCAATCGATAGCTAGTGATCTCCCGCATTCCATCCGGAGTTGATCTTTGATCTCTGGCACCTCAACGACATTTGGGCAACGAGCCAAAAAACTGTTCAAAATCATCCTACAGTGATCTGGTTGGTCTCAATCGATAACTAGTGATCTCCCGCATTCCATCCGGAGTTGATCTTTGATCTCTGGAACCTCAATGACATTTGGGCAACAAGCCATACAACTGTTCAAAATCATCCTACAGTGATCTATTTGGTATCAATCGATAGCTAGTGATCTCCCGCATTCCAACCGGAGTTGATCTTTGATCTCTGGCACCTCAACGACATTTGGGCAACGAGCCATAAAACTGTTCAAAACCATCCTACAGTGATCTGGTTGGTCTCAATCGATAACTAGTGATCTCCCGCATTCCATCCGGAGTTTTCCATCCGGAGTTGATCTTTGATCTCTGGCAGCTCAACGACATTTGGGCAACGAGCCATAAAACTGTTCAAAACCATCCTACAGTGATCTGGTTGGTCTCAATCGATAACTAGTGATCTCCCGCATTCCATCCGGAGTTTTCCATCCGGAGTTGATCTTTGATCTCTGGCAGCTCAACGACATTTGGGCAACGAGCCATAAAACTGTTCAAAATCATCCTACAGTGATCTGGTTGGTCTCAATCGATAACTAGTGATCTCCCGCATTCCATCCGGAGTTGATCTTTGATCTCTGGAACCTCAATGACATTTGGGCAACGAGCCATACAACTGTTCAAAATCATCCTACAGTGATCTATTTGGTATCAATCGATAGCTAGTGATCTCCCGCATTCCAACCGGAGTTGATCTTTGATCTCTGGCACCTCAACGACATTTGGGCAACGAGCCATAAAACTGTTCAAAACCATCCTACAGTGATCTGGTTGGTCTCAATCGATAACTAGTGATCTCCCGCATTCCATCCGGAGTTTTCCATCCGGAGTTGATCTTTGATCTCTGGCACCTCAACGACATTTGGGCAACGAGCCATAAAACTGTTCAAAACCATCCTACAGTGATCTGGTTGGTCTCAATCGATAACTAGTGATCTCCCGCATTCCATCCGTAGTTTTCCATCCGGAGTTGATCTTTGATCTCTGGCAGCTCAACGACATTTGGGCAACGAGCCATAAAACTGTTCAAAACCATCCTACAGTGATCTGGTTGGTCTCAATCGATAACTAGTGATCTCCCGCATTCCATCCGGAGTTTTCCATCCGGAGTTGATCTTTGATCTCTGGAACCTCAACGACATTTGGGCAACGAGCCATAAAACTGTACAAAATCATCCTACAGTGATCTATTTGGTATCAATCGATAGCTAGTGATCTCCCGCATTCCATCCGGAGTTGATCTTTGATCTCTGGCAGCTCAACGACATTTGGGCAACGAGCCATAAAACTGTTCAAAATCATCCTACAGTGATCTATTTGGTATCAATCGATAGCTAGTGATCTCCCGCATTCCATCCGGAGTTGATCTTTGATCTCTGGCACCTCAACGACGTTTGGGCAACGAGCCATAAAACTGTTCAAAATCATCCTACAGTGATCTATTTGGTATCAATCGATAGCTAGTGATCTCCCGCATTCCATCCGGAGTTGATCTTTGATCTCTGGCACCTCAACGACATTTGGGCAACGAGCCAAAAAACTGTTCAAAATCATCCTACAGTGATCTGGTTGGTCTCAATCGATAACTAGTGATCTCCCGCATTCCATCCGGAGTTGATCTTTGATCTCTGGAACCTCAATGACATTTGGGCAACAAGCCATACAACTGTTCAAAATCATCCTACAGTGATCTATTTGGTATCAATCGATAGCTAGTGATCTCCCGCATTCCAACCGGAGTTGATCTTTGATCTCTGGCACCTCAACGACATTTGGGCAACGAGCCATAAAACTGTTCAAAACCATCCTACAGTGATCTGGTTGGTCTCAATCGATAACTAGTGATCTCCCGCATTCCATCAGTAGTTTTCCATCCGGAGTTGATCTTTGATCTCTGGCACCTCAACGACATTTGGGCAACGAGCCATAAAACTGTTCAAAACCATCCTACAGTGATCTGGTTGGTCTCAATCGATAACTAGTGATCTCCCGCATTCCATCCGGAGTTTTCCATCCGGAGTTGATCTTTGATCTCTGGCAGCTCAACGACATTTGGGCAACGAGCCATAAAACTGTTCAAAACCATCCTACAGTGATCTGGTTGGTCTCAATCGATAACTAGTGATCTCCCGCATTCCATCCGGAGTTTTCCATCCGGAGTTGATCTTTGATCTCTGGCAGCTCAACGACATTTGGGCAACGAGCCATAAAACTGTTCAAAATCATCCTACAGTGATCTGGTTGGTCTCAATCGATAACTAGTGATCTCCCGCATTCCATCCGGAGTTGATCTTTGATCTCTGGAACCTCAATGACATTTGGGCAACGAGCCATACAACTGTTCAAAATCATCCTACAGTGATCTATTTGGTATCAATCGATAGCTAGTGATCTCCCGCATTCCAACCGGAGTTGATCTTTGATCTCTGGCACCTCAACGACATTTGGGCAACGAGCCATAAAACTGTTCAAAACCATCCTACAGTGATCTGGTTGGTCTCAATCGATAACTAGTGATCTCCCGCATTCCATCCGGAGTTTTCCATCCGGAGTTGATCTTTGATCTCTGGCACCTCAACGACATTTGGGCAACGAGCCATAAAACTGTTCAAAACCATCCTACAGTGATCTGGTTGGTCTCAATCGATAACTAGTGATCTCCCGCATTCCATCCGTAGTTTTCCATCCGGAGTTGATCTTTGATCTCTGGCAGCTCAACGACATTTGGGCAACGAGCCATAAAACTGTTCAAAACCATCCTACAGTGATCTGGTTGGTCTCAATCGATAACTAGTGATCTCCCGCATTCCATCCGGAGTTTTCCATCCGGAGTTGATCTTTGATCTCTGGAACCTCAACGACATTTGGGCAACGAGCCATAAAACTGTACAAAATCATCCTACAGTGATCTATTTGGTATCAATCGATAGCTAGTGATCTCCCGCATTCCATCCGGAGTTGATCTTTGATCTCTGGCAGCTCAACGACATTTGGGCAACGAGCCATAAAACTGTTCAAAATCATCCTACAGTGATCTATTTGGTATCAATCGATAGCTAGTGATCTCCCGCATTCCATCCGGAGTTGATCTTTGATCTCTGGCACCTCAACGACGTTTGGGCAACGAGCCATAAAACTGTTCAAAATCATCCTACAGTGATCTATTTGGTATCAATCGATAGCTAGTGATCTCCCGCATTCCATCCGGAGTTGATCTTTGATCTCTGGAACCTCAACGACGTTTGGGCAACGAGCCATAAAACTGTTCAAAATCATCCTACAGTGATCTACTTGGTATCAATCGATAGCTAGTGATCTCCCGCATTCCAACCGGAGTTGATCTTTGATCTCTGGCACCTCAACGACGTTTGGGCAACGAGCCATAAAACTGTTCAAAATCATCCTACAGTGATCTATTTGGTATCAATCGATAGCTAGTGTTCTCCCGCATTCCATCCGGAGTTGATCTTTGATCTCTGGCACCTCAACGACGTTTGGGCAACGAGCCATAAAACTGTTCAAAATCATCCTACAGTGATCTATTTGGTATCAATCGATAGCTAGTGATCTCCCGCATTCCATCCGGAGTTGATCTTTGATCTCTGGCACCTCAACGACATTTGGGCAACGAGCCAAAAAACTGTTCAAAATCATCCTACAGTGATCTGGTTGGTCTCAATCGATAACTAGTGATCTCCCGCATTCCATCCGGAGTTGATCTTTGATCTCTGGAACCTCAATGACATTTGGGCAACGAGCCATACAACTGTTCAAAATCATCCTACAGTGATCTATTTGGTATCAATCGATAGCTAGTGATCTCCCGCATTCCAACCGGAGTTGATCTTTGATCTCTGGCACCTCAACGACATTTGGGCAACGAGCCATAAAACTATTCAAAACCATCCTGCAGTGATCTGGTTGGTCTCAATCGATAACTAGTGATCTCCCGCATTCCATCCGGAGTTTTCCATCCGGAGTTGATCTTTGATCTCTGGCAGCTCAACGACATTTGGGCAACGAGCCATAAAACTGTTCAAAACCATCCTACAGTGATCTGGTTGGTCTCAATCGATAACTAGTGATCTCCCGCATTCCATCCGGAGTTGATCTTTGATCTCTGGAACCTCAATGACATTTGGGCAACGAGCCATACAACTGTTCAAAATCATCCTACAGTGATCTATTTGGTATCAATCGATAGCTAGTGATCTCCCGCATTCCAACCGGAGTTGATCTTTGATCTCTGGAACCTCAACGACGTTTGGGCAACGAGCCATAAAACTGTTCAAAATCATCCTACAGTGATCTACTTGGTATCAATCGATAGCTAGTGATCTCCCGCATTCCAACCGGAGTTGATCTTTGATCTCTGGCACCTCAACGACATTTGGGCAACGAGCCATAAAACTGTTCAAAACCATCCTACAGTGATCTGGTTGGTCTCAATCGATAACTAGTGATCTCCCGCATTCCATCCGGAGTTTTCCATCCGGAGTTGATCTTTGATCTCTGGCACCTCAACGACATTTGGGCAACGAGCCATAAAACTGTTCAAAACCATCCTACAGTGATCTGGTTGGTCTCAATCGATAACTAGTGATCTCCCGCATTCCATCCGGAGTTTTCCATCCGGAGTTGATCTTTGATCTCTGGCAGCTCAACGACATTTGGGCAACGAGCCATAAAACTGTTCAAAACCATCCTACAGTGATCTGGTTGGTCTCAATCGATAACTAGTGATCTCCCGCATTCCATCCGGAGTTTTCCATCCGGAGTTGATCTTTGATCTCTGGAACCTCAACGACATTTGGGCAACGAGCCATAAAACTGTTCAAAATCATCCTACAGTGATCTGGTTGGTCTCAATCGATAACTAGTGATCTCCCGCATTCCATCCGGAGTTGATCTTTGATCTCTGGAACCTCAATGACATTTGGGCAACGAGCCATACAACTGTTCAAAATCATCCTACAGTGATCTATTTGGTATCAATCGATAGCTAGTGATCTCCCGCATTCCAACCGGAGTTGATCTTTGATCTCTGGCACCTCAACGACATTTGGGCAACGAGCCATAAAACTGTTCAAAACCATCCTACAGTGATCTGGTTGGTCTCAATCGATAACTAGTGATCTCCCGCATTCCATCCGGAGTTTTCCATCCGGAGTTGATCTTTGATCTCTGGCACCTCAACGACATTTGGGCAACGAGCCATAAAACTGTTCAAAACCATCCTACAGTGATCTGGTTGGTCTCAATCGATAACTAGTGATCTCCCGCATTCCATCCGGAGTTTTCCATCCGGAGTTGATCTTTGATCTCTGGCAGCTCAACGACATTTGGGCAACGAGCCATAAAACTGTTCAAAACCATCCTACAGTGATCTGGTTGGTCTCAATCGATAACTAGTGATCTCCCGGATTCCATCCGGAGTTTTCCATCCGGAGTTGATCTTTGATCTCTGGAACCTCAACGACATTTGGGCAACGAGCCATAAAACTGTTCAAAATCATCCTACAGTGATCTATTTGGTATCAATCGATAGCTAGTGATCTCCCGCATTCCATCCGGAGTTGATCTTTGATCTCTGGCAGCTCAACGACATTTGGGCAACGAGCCATAAAACTGTTCAAAATCATCCTACAGTGATCTATTTGGTATCAATCGATAGCTAGTGATCTCCCGCATTCCATCCGGAGTTGATCTTTGATCTCTGGCACCTCAACGACATTTGGGCAACGAGCCAAAAAACTGTTCAAAATCATCCTACAGTGATCTGGTTGGTCTCAATCGATAACTAGTGATCTCCCGCATTCCATCCGGAGTTGATCTTTGATCTCTGGAACCTCAACGACGTTTGGGCAACGAGCCATAAAACTGTTCAAAATCATCCTACAGTGATCTACTTGGTATCAATCGATAGCTAGTGATCTCCCGCATTCCATCCGGAATTGATCTTTGATCTCTGGCACCTCAACGACGTTTGGGCAACGAGCCATAAAACTGTTCAAAATCATCCTACAGTGATCTATTTGGTATCAATCGATAGCTAGTGATCTCCCGCATTCCATCCGGAGTTGATCTTTGATCTCTGGAACCTCAACGACGTTTGGGCAACGAGCCATAAAACTGTTCAAAATCATCCTACAGTGATCTACTTGGTATCAATCGATAGCTAGTGATCTCCCGCATTCCATCCGGAGTTGATCTTTGATCTCTGGCACCTCAACGACGTTTTTGCAACGAGCCATAAAACTGTTCAAAATCATCCTACAGTGATCTGGTTGGTCTCAATCGATAACTAGTGATCTCCCGCATTCCATCCGGAGTTGATCTTTGATCTCTGGAACCTCAACGACGTTTGGGCAACGAGCCATAAAACTGTTCAAAATCATCCTACAGTGATCTACTTGGTATCAATCGATAGCTAGTGATCTCCCGCATTCCATCCGGAGTTGATCTTTGATCTCTGGCACCTCAACGACGTTTGGGCAACGAGCCATAAAACTGTTCAAAATCATCCTACAGTGATCTATTTGGTATCAATCGATAGCTAGTGATCTCCCGCATTCCATCCGGAGTTGATCTTTGATCTCTGGAACCTCAACGACGTTTGGGCAACGAGCCATAAAACTGTTCAAAATCATCCTACAGTGATCTACTTGGTATCAATCGATAGCTAGTGATCTCCCGCATTCCATCCGGAGTTGATCTTTGATCTCTGGCACCTCAACGACGTTTGGGCAACGAGCCATAAAACTGTTCAAAATCATCCTACAGTGATCTATTTGGTATCAATCGATAGCTAGTGTTCTCCCGCATTCCATCCGGAGTTGATCTTTGATCTCTGGCACCTCAACGACGTTTGGGCAACGAGCTATAAAACTGTTCAAAATCATCCTACAGTGATCTATTTGGTATCAATCGATAGCTAGTGATCTCCCGCATTCCATCCGGAGTTGATCTTTGATCTCTGGCAGCTCAACGACATTTGGGCAACGAGCCATAAAACTGTTCAAAATCATCCTACAGTGATCTATTTGGTATCAATCGATAGCTAGTGATCTCCCGCATTCCATCCGGAGTTGATCTTTGATCTCTGGCAGCTCAACGACATTTGGGCAACGAGCCATAAAACTGTTCAAAATCATCCTACAGTGATCTATTTGGTATCAATCGATAGCTAGTGATCTCCCGCATTCCATCCGGAGTTCATCTTTGATCTCTGGCACCTCAACGACATTTGGGCAACGAGCCATAAAACTGTTCAAAACCATCCTACAGTGATCTGGTTGGTCTCAATCGATAACTAGTGATCTCCCGCATTCCATCCGGAGTTTTCCATCCGGAGTTGATCTTTGATCTCTGGCACCTCAACGACATTTGGGCAACGAGCCATAAAACTGTTCAAAACCATCCTACAGTGATCTGGTTGGTCTCAATCGATAACTAGTGATCTCCCGCATTCCATCCGGAGTTTTCCATCCGGAGTTGATCTTTGATCTCTGGCAGCTCAACGACATTTGGGCAACGAGCCATAAAACTGTTCAAAACCATCCTACAGTGATCTGGTTGGTCTCAATCGATAACTAGTGATCTCCCGCATTCCATCCGGAGTTTTCCATCCGGAGTTGATCTTTGATCTCTGGAACCTCAACGACATTTGGGCAACGAGCCATAAAACTGTTCAAAATCATCCTACAGTGATCTATTTGGTATCAATCGATAGCTAGTGATCTCCCGCATTCCATCCGGAGTTGATCTTTGATCTCTGGCAGCTCAACGACATTTGGGCAACGAGCCATAAAACTGTTCAAAATCATCCTACAGTGATCTATTTGGTATCAATCGATAGCTAGTGATCTCCCGCATTCCATCCGGAGTTGATCTTTGATCTCTGGCACCTCAACGACATTTGGGCAACGAGCCAAAAAACTGTTCAAAATCATCCTACAGTGATCTGGTTGGTCTCAATCGATAACTAGTGATCTCCCGCATTCCATCCGGAGTTGATCTTTGATCTTTGGAACCTCAATGACATTTGGGCAACGAGCCATAAAACTGTTCAAAATCATCCTACAGTGATCTATTTGGTATCAATCGATAGCTAGTGATCTCCCGCATTCCAACCGGAGTTGATCTTTGATCTCTGGCACCTCAACGACATTTGGGCAACGAGCCATAAAACTGTTCAAAACCATCCTACAGTGATCTGGTTGGTCTCAATCGATAACTAGTGATCTCCAGCATTCCATCCGGAGTTTTCCATCCGGAGTTGATCTTTGATCTCTGGCACCTCAACGACATTTGGGCAACGAGCCATAAAACTGTTCAAAACCATCCTACAGTGATCTGGTTGGTCTCAATCGATAACTAGTGATCTCCCGCATTCCATCCGGAGTTTTCCATCCGGAGTTGATCTTTGATCTCTGGCAGCTCAACGACATTTGGGCAACGAGCCATAAAACTGTTCAAAATCATCCTACAGTGATCTATTTGGTATCAATCGATAGCTAGTGATCTCCCGCATTCCATCCGGAGTTGATCTTTGATCTCTGGCACCTCAACGACATTTGGGCAACGAGCCAAAAAACTGTTCAAAATCATCCTACAGTGATCTGGTTGGTCTCAATCGATAACTAGTGATCTCCCGCATTCCATCCGGAGTTGATCTTTGATCTTTGGAACCTCAATGACATTTGGGCAACGAGCCATAAAACTGTTCAAAATCATCCTACAGTGATCTATTTGGTATCAATCGATAGCTAGTGATCTCCCGCATTCCAACCGGAGTTGATCTTTGATCTCTGGCACCTCAACGACATTTGGGCAACGAGCCATAAAACTGTTCAAAACCATCCTACAGTGATCTGGTTGGTCTCAATCGATAACTAGTGATCTCCAGCATTCCATCCGGAGTTTTCCATCCGGAGTTGATCTTTGATCTCTGGCACCTCAACGACATTTGGGCAACGAGCCATAAAACTGTTCAAAACCATCCTACAGTGATCTGGTTGGTCTCAATCGATAACTAGTGATCTCCCGCATTCCATCCGGAGTTTTCCATCCGGAGTTGATCTTTGATCTCTGGCAGCTCAACGACATTTGGGCAACGAGCCATAAAACTGTTCAAAATCATCCTACAGTGATCTATTTGGTATCAATCGATAGCTAGTGATCTCCCGCATTCCATCCGGAGTTGATCTTTGATCTCTGGCACCTCAACGACATTTGGGCAACGAGCCAAAAAAACTGTTCAAAATCATCCTACAGTGATCTGGTTGGTCTCAATCGATAACTAGTGATCTCCCGCATTCCATCCGGAGTTGATCTTTGATCTTTGGAACCTCAATGACATTTGGGCAACGAGCCATAAAACTGTTCAAAATCATCCTACAGTGATCTATTTGGTATCAATCGATAGCTAGTGATCTCCCGCATTCCAACCGGAGTTGATCTTTGATCTCTGGCACCTCAACGACATTTGGGCAACGAGCCATAAAACTGTTCAAAACCATCCTACAGTGATCTGGTTGGTCTCAATCGATAACTAGTGATCTCCCGCATTCCATCCGGAGTTTTCCATCCGGAGTTGATCTTTGATCTCTGGCACCTCAACGACATTTGGGCAACGAGCCATAAAACTGTTCAAAACCATCCTACAGTGATCTGGTTGGTCTCAATCGATAACTAGTGATCTCCCGCATTCCATCCGGAGTTTTCCATCCGGAGTTGATCTTTGATCTCTGGCAGCTCAACGACATTTGGGCAACGAGCCATAAAACTGTTCAAAATCATCCTACAGTGATCTATTTGGTATCAATCGATAGCTAGTGATCTCCCGCATTCCATCCGGAGTTGATCTTTGATCTCTGGCAGCTCAACGACATTTGGGCAACGAGCCATAAAACTGTTCAAAATCATCCTACAGTGATCTATTTGGTATCAATCGATAGCTAGTGATCTCCCGCATTCCATCTGGAGTTGATCTTTGATCTCTGGCACCTCAACGACATTTGGGCAACGAGCCATAAAACTATTCAAAACCATCCTGCAGTGATCTGGTTGGTCTCAATCGATAACTAGTGATCTCCCGCATTCCATCCGGAGTTTTCCATCCGGAGTTGATCTTTGATCTCTGGCAGCTCAACGACATTTGGGCAACGAGCCATAAAACTGTTCAAAATCATCCTACAGTGATCTATTTGGTATCAATCGATAGCTAGTGATCTCCCGCATTCCATCCGGAGTTGATCTTTGATCTCTGGCACCTCAACGACATTTGGGCAACGAGAAATAAAACTGTTCAAAATCATCCTACAGTGATCTATTTGGTATCAATCGATAGCTAGTGATCTCCCGCATTCCATCCGGAGTTCATCTTTGATCTCTGGCACCTCAACGACGTTTGGGCAACGAGCCATAAAACTGTTCAAAATCATCCTACAGTGATCTATTTGGTATCAATCGATAGCTAGTGATCTCCCGCATTCCAACCGGAGTTGATCTTTGATCTCTGGCACCTCAACGACATTTGGGCAACGAGCCATAAAACTGTTCAAAACCATCCTACAGTGATCTGGTTGGTCTCAATCGATAACTAGTGATCTCCCGCATTCCATCCGGAGTTTTCCATCCGGAGTTGATCTTTGATCTCTGGCACCTCAACGACATTTGGGCAACGAGCCATAAAACTGTTCAAAACCATCCTACAGTGATCTGGTTGGTCTCAATCGATAACTAGTGATCTCCCGCATTCCATCCGGAGTTTTCCATCCGGAGTTGATCTTTGATCTCTGGCAGCTCAACGACATTTGGGCAACGAGCCATAAAACTGTTCAAAACCATCCTACAGTGATCTGGTTGGTCTCAATCGATAACTAGTGATCTCCCGCATTCCATCCGGAGTTTTCCATCCGGAGTTGATCTTTGATCTCTGGAACCTCAACGACATTTGGGCAACGAGCCATAAAACTGTTCAAAACCATCCTACAGTGATCTGGTTGGTCTCAATCGATAACTAGTGATCTCCCGCATTCCATCCGGAGTTGATCTTTGATCTCTGGCAGCTCAACGACATTTGGGCAACGAGCCATAAAACTGTTCAAAATCATCCTACAGTGATCTATTTGGTATCAATCGATAGCTAGTGATCTCCCGCATTCCATCCGGAGTTGATCTTTGATCTCTGGCACCTCAACGACATTTGGGCAACGAGAAATAAAACTGTTCAAAATCATCCTACAGTGATCTATTTGGTATCAATCGATAGCTAGTGATCTCCCGCATTCCATCCGGAGTTGATCTTTGATCTCTGGCAGCTCAACGACATTTGGGCAACGAGCCATAAAACTGTTCAAAATCATCCTACAGTGATCTATTTGGTATCAATCGATAGCTAGTGATCTCCCGCATTCCATCCGGAGTTGATCTTTGATCTTTGGAACCTCAATGACATTTGGGCAACGAGCCATAAAACTGTTCAAAATCATCCTACAGTGATCTATTTGGTATCAATCGATAGCTAGTGATCTCCCGCATTCCAACCGGAGTTGATCTTTGATCTCTGGCACCTCAACGACATTTGGGCAACGAGCCATAAAACTGTTCAAAACCATCCTACAGTGATCTGGTTGGTCTCAATCGATAACTAGTGATCTCCCGCATTCCATCCGGAGTTTTCCATCCGGAGTTGATCTTTGATCTCTGGCACCTCAACGACATTTGGGCAACGAGCCATAAAACTGTTCAAAACCATCCTACAGTGATCTGGTTGGTCTCAATCGATAACTAGTGATCTCCCGCATTCCATCCGGAGTTTTCCATCCGGAGTTGATCTTTGATCTCTGGCAGCTCAACGACATTTGGGCAACGAGCCATAAAACTGTTCAAAACCATCCTACAGTGATCTGGTTGGTCTCAATCGATAACTAGTGATCTCCCGCATTCCATCCGGAGTTTTCCATCCGGAGTTGATCTTTGATCTCTGGCAGCTCAACGACATTTGGGCAACGAGCCATAAAACTGTTCAAAATCATCCTACAGTGATCTATTTGGTATCAATCGATAGCTAGTGATCTCCCGCATTCCATCCGGAGTTGATCTTTGATCTCTGCACCTCAACGACGTTTGGGCAACGAGCCATAAAACTGTTCAAAATCATCCTACAGTGATCTATTTGGTATCAATCGATAGCTAGTGATCTCCCGCATTCCATCCGGAGTTGATCTTTGATCTCTGGCACCTCAACGACATTTGGGCAACGAGAAATAAAACTGTTCAAAATCATCCTACAGTGATCTATTTGGTATCAATCGATAGCTAGTGATCTCCCGCATTCCATCCGGAGTTCATCTTTGATCTCTGGCACCTCAACGACGTTTGGGCAACGAGCCATAAAACTGTTCAAAATCATCCTACAGTGATCTATTTGGTATCAATCGATAGCTAGTGATCTCCCGCATTCCAACCGGAGTTGATCTTTGATCTCTGGCACCTCAACGACATTTGGGCAACGAGCCATAAAACTGTTCAAAACCATCCTACAGTGATCTGGTTGGTCTCAATCGATAACTAGTGATCTCCCGCATTCCATCCGGAGTTTTCCATCCGGAGTTGATCTTTGATCTCTGGCACCTCAACGACATTTGGGCAACGAGCCATAAAACTGTTCAAAACCATCCTACAGTGATCTGGTTGGTCTCAATCGATAACTAGTGATCTCCCGCATTCCATCCGGAGTTTTCCATCCGGAGTTGATCTTTGATCTCTGGCAGCTCAACGACATTTGGGCAACGAGCCATAAAACTGTTCAAAACCATCCTACAGTGATCTGGTTGGTCTCAATCGATAACTAGTGATCTCCCGCATTCCATCCGGAGTTTTCCATCCGGAGTTGATCTTTGATCTCTGGAACCTCAACGACATTTGGGCAACGAGCCATAAAACTGTTCAAAATCATCCTACAGTGATCTATTTGGTATCAATCGATAGCTAGTGATCTCCCGCATTCCATCCGGAGTTGATCTTTGATCTCTGGCAGCTCAACGACATTTGGGCAACGAGCCATAAAACTGTTCAAAATCATCCTACAGTGATCTATTTGGTATCAATCGATAGCTAGTGATCTCCCGCATTCCATCCGGAGTTGATCTTTGATCTCTGGCACCTCAACGACGTTTGGGCAACGAGCCATAAAACTGTTCAAAATCATCCTACAGTGATCTATTTGGTATCAATCGATAGCTAGTGATCTCCCGCATTCCATCCGGAGTTGATCTTTGATCTCTGGCACCTCAACGACATTTGGGCAACGAGAAATAAAACTGTTCAAAATCATCCTACAGTGATCTATTTGGTATCAATCGATAGCTAGTGATCTCCCGCATTCCATCCGGAGTTCATCTTTGATCTCTGGCACCTCAACGACGTTTGGGCAACGAGCCATAAAACTGTTCAAAATCATCCTACAGTGATCTATTTGGTATCAATCGATAGCTAGTGATCTCCCGCATTCCATCCGGAGTTGATCTTTGATCTCTGGCAGCTCAACGACATTTGGGCAACGAGCCATAAAACTGTTCAAAATCATCCTACAGTGATCTATTTGGTATCAATCGATAGCTAGTGATCTCCCGCATTCCATCCGGAGTTGATCTTTGATCTCTGGCACCTCAACGACGTTTGGGCAACGAGCCATAAAACTGTTCAAAATTATCCTACAGTGATCTATTTGGTATCAATCGATAGCTAGTGATCTCCCGCATTCCATCCGGAGTTGATCTTTGATCTCTGGCACCTCAACGACGTTTGGAAAACGAGCCATAAAACTGTTCAAAATCATCCTACAGTGATCTATTTGGTATCAATCGATAGCTAGTGATCTCCCGCATTCCATCAGGAGTTGATCTTTGATCTCTGGCAGCTCAACGACATTTGGGCAACGAGCCATAAAACTGTTCAAAATCATCCTACAGTGATCTATTTGGTATCAATCGATAGCTAGTGATCTCCCGCATTCCATCCGGAGTTGATCTTTGATCTCTGGCACCTCAACGACATTTGGGCAACGAGAAATAAAACTGTTCAAAATCATCCTACAGTGATCTATTTGGTATCAATCGATAGCTAGTGATCTCCCGCATTCCATCCGGAGTTCATCTTTGATCTCTGGCACCTCAATGACGTTTGGGCAACGAGCCATAAAACTGTTCAAAATCATCCTTCAGTGATCTATTTGGTATCAATCGATAGCTAGTGATCTCCCGCATTCCATCCGGAGTTGATCTTTGATCTCTGGAACCTCAACGACATTTGGGCAACGAGCCATAAAACTGTTCAAAATCATCCTACAGTGATCTATTTGGTATCAATCGATAGCTAGTGATCTCCCGCATTCCATCCGGAGTTGATCTTTGATCTCTGGCAGCTCAACGACATTTGGGCAACGAGCCATAAAACTGTTCAAAATCATCCTACAGTGATCTATTTGGTATCAATCGATAGCTAGTGATCTCCCGCATTCCATCCGGAGTTCATCTTTGATCTCTGGCACCTCAATGACGTTTGGGCAACGAGCCATAAAACTGTTCAAAATCATCCTTCAGTGATCTATTTGGTATCAATCGATAGCTAGTGATCTCCCGCATTCCATCCGGAGTTGATCTTTGATCTCTGGAACCTCAACGACATTTGGGCAACGAGCCATAAAACTGTTCAAAATCATCCTACAGTGATCTATTTGGTATCAATCGATAGCTAGTGATCTCCCGCATTCCATCCGGAGTTGATCTTTGATCTCTGGCAGCTCAACGACATTTGGGCAACGAGCCATAAAACTGTTCAAAATCATCCTACAGTGATCTATTTGGTATCAATCGATAGCTAGTGATCTCCCGCATTCCATCCGGAGTTGATCTTTGATCTCTGGCACCTCAACGACGTTTGGGCAACGAGCCATAAAACTGTTCAAAATTATCCTACAGTGATCTATTTGGTATCAATCGATAGCTAGTGATCTCCCGCATTCCATCCGGAGTTGATCTTTGATCTCTGGCACCTCAACGACATTTGTGCAACGAGCCATAAAACCGTTCAAAATCATCATAGAGTGTTCTGGTTGGTCTCAATCGATAGCTAGTGATCTCCCGCATTCCATCCGGAGTTGATCTTTGATCTCTGGCACCTCAACGACGTTTGGAAAACGAGCCATAAAACTGTTCAAAATCATCCTACAGTGATCTATTTGGTATCAATCGATAGCTAGTGATCTCCCGCATTCCATCCGGAGTTGATCTTTGATCTCTGGAACCTCAACGACATTTGGGCAGCGAGCCATAAAACTGTTCAAAATCATCCTACAGTGATCTATTTGGTATCAATCGATAGCTAGTGATCTCCCGCATTTCATCCGGAGTTGATCTTTGATCTCTGGCACCTCAACGACATTTGGGCAACGAGCCATAAAACTGTTCAAAATCATCCTACAGTGATCTATTTGGTATCAATCGATAGCTAGTGATCTCCCGCATTCCATCCGGAGTTGATCTTTGATCTCTGGAACCTCAACGACATTTGGGCAGCGAGCCATAAAACTGTTCAAAATCATCCTACAGTGATCTATTTGGTATCAATCGATAGCTAGTGATCTCCCGCATTCCATCCGGAGTTGATCTTTGATCTCTGGCACCTCAACGACGTTTGGGCAACGAGCCATAAAACCGTTCAAAACCATCCTACAGTGATCTGGTTGGTTTCAATCGATAGCTAGTGATCTCCCGCATTCCATCCGGAGTTGATCTTTGATCTCTGGCACCTCAACGACGTTTGGGCAACGAGCCATAAAACTGTTCAAAATTATCCTACAGTGATCTATTTGGTATCAATCGATAGCTAGTGATCTCCCGCATTCCATCCGGAGTTGATCTTTGATCTCTGGCACCTCAACGACATTTGTGCAACGAGCCATAAAACCGTTCAAAATCATCATAGAGTGTTCTGGTTGGTCTCAATCGATAGCTAGTGATCTCCCGCATTCCATCCGGAGTTGATCTTTGATCTCTGGCACCTCAACGACGTTTGGAAAACGAGCCATAAAACTGTTCAAAATCATCCTACAGTGATCTATTTGGTATCAATCGATAGCTAGTGATCTCCCGCATTTCATCCGGAGTTGATCTTTGATCTCTGGCACCTCAACGACATTTGGGCAACGAGCCATAAAACTGTTCAAAATCATCCTACAGTGATCTATTTGGTATCAATCGATAGCTAGTGATCTCCCGCATTCCATCCGGAGTTGATCTTTGATCTCTGGAACCTCAACGACATTTGGGCAGCGAGCCATAAAACTGTTCAAAATCATCCTACAGTGATCTATTTGGTATCAATCGATAGCTAGTGATCTCCCGCATTCCATCCGGAGTTGATCTTTGATCTCTGGCACCTCAACGACGTTTGGGCAACGAGCCATAAAACCGTTCAAAACCATCCTACAGTGATCTGGTTGGTTTCTATCGATAACTAGTGATCTCCCGCATTCCATCCGGAGTTGATCTTTTATCTCTGGCACCTCAACGACATTTGGGCAACGAGCCATAAAACTGTTCAAAAAAACCTACAGTGATCTATTTGGTATCAATCGATAGCTAGTGATCTCCCGCATTCCATCCGGAGTTGATCTTTGATCTCTGGAACCTCAACGACATTTGGGCAACGAGCCATAAAACTGTTCAAAATTATCCTACAGTGATCTGGTTGGTCTCAATCGATAACTAGTGATCTCCCGCATTCCATCCGGAGTTGATCTTTTATCTCTGGCACCTCAACGACATTTGGGCAACGAGCCATAAAACTGTTCAAAATCATCCTACAGTGATCTATTTGGTATCAATCGATAGCTAGTGATCTCCCGCATTCCATCCGGAGTTGATCTTTGATCTCTGGAACCTCAACGACATTTGGGCAACGAGCCATAAAACTGTTCAAAATCATCCTACAGTGATCTATTTGGTATCAATCGATAGCTTGTGATCTCCCGCATTCCATCCGGAGTTGATCTTTGATCTCTGGCACCTCAACGACATTTGGGCAACGACCCATAAAACTGTTCAAAATCATCCTACAGTGATCTATTTGGTATCAATCGATAGCTAGTGATCTCCCGCATTCCATCCGGAGTTGATCTTTGATCTCAGGCACCTCAACGACATTTGGGCAACGAGCCATAAAACTGTTCAAAATCATCCTACAGTGATCTATTTGGTATCAATCGATAGCTAGTGATCTCCCGCATTTCATCCGGAGTTGATCTTTGATCTCTGGCACCTCGACGACATTTGTGCAACGAGCCATAAAACCGTTCAAAATCATCATAGAGTGTTCTGGTTGGTCTCAATCGATAGCTAGTGATCTCCCGCATTCCATCCGGAGTTGATCTTTGATCTCTGGCACCTCAACGACATTTGGGCAACGAGCCATAAAACTGTTCAAAATCATCCTACAGTGATCTATTTGGTATCAATCGATAGCTAGTGATCTCCCGCATTCCATCCGGAGTTGATCTTTGATCTCTGGAACCTCAACGACATTTGGGCAGCGAGCCATAAAACTGTTCAAAATCATCCTACAGTGATCTATTTGGTAACAATCGATAGCTAGTGATCTCCCGCATTTCATCCGGAGTTGATCTTTGATCTCTGGCACCTCGACGACATTTGTGCAACGAGCCATAAAACCGTTCAAAATCATCATAGAGTGTTCTGGTTGGTCTCAATCGATAGCTAGTGATCTCCCGCATTCCATCCGGAGTTGATCTTTGATCTCTGGCACCTCGACGACATTTGTGCAACGAGCCATAAAACTGTTCAAAATCATCCTACAGTGATCTATTTGGTATCAATCGATAGCTAGTGATCTCCCGCATTCCATCCGGAGTTGATCTTTGATCTCAGGCACCTCAACGACATTTGGGCAACGAGCCATAAAACTGTTCAAAATCATCCTACAGTGATCTATTTGGTATCAATCGATAGCTAGTGATCTCCCGCATTTCATCCGGAGTTGATCTTTGATCTCTGGCACCTCGACGACATTTGTGCAACGAGCCATAAAACCGTTCAAAATCATCATAGAGTGTTCTGGTTGGTCTCAATCGATAGCTAGTGATCTCCCGCATTCCATCCGGAGTTGATCTTTGATCTCTGGCACCTCAACGACATTTGGGCAACGAGCCATAAAACTGTTCAAAATCATCCTACAGTGATCTATTTGGTATCAATCGATAGCTAGTGATCTCCCGCATTCCATCCGGAGTTGATCTTTGATCTCTGGAACCTCAACGACATTTGGGCAGCGAGCCATAAAACTGTTCAAAATCATCCTACAGTGATCTATTTGGTAACAATCGATAGCTAGTGATCTCCCGCATTTCATCCGGAGTTGATCTTTGATCTCTGGCACCTCGACGACATTTGTGCAATGAGCCATAAAACCGTTCAAAATCATCATAGAGTGTTCTGGTTGGTCTCAATCGATAGCTAGTGATCTCCCGCATTCCATCCGGAGTTGATCTTGGATCTCTGGCACCTCAACGACATTTGGGCAACGAGCCATAAAACTGTTCAAAATCATCCTACAGTGATCTATTTGGTATCAATCGATAGCTAGTGATCTCCCGCATTCCATCCGGAGTTGATCTTTGATCTCTGGAACCTCAACGACATTTGGGCAGCGAGCCATAAAACTGTTCAAAATCATCCTACAGTGATCTATTTGGTAACAATCGATAGCTAGTGATCTCCCGCATTCCATCCGGAGTTGATCTTTGATCTCTGGAACCTCAACGACATTTGGGCAGCGAGCCATAAAACTGTTCAAAATCATCCTACAGTGATCTATTTGGTATCAATCAATAGCTAGTGATCTCCCGCATTTCATCCGGAGTTGATCTTTGATCTCTGGCACCTCAACGACATTTGGGCAACGAGCCATAAAACTGTTCAAAATCATCCTACAGTGATCTATTTGGTATCAATCGATAGCTAGTGATCTCCCGCATTCCATCCGGAGTTGATCTTTGATCTCTGGCACCTCAACGACATTTGGGCAACGAGCCATAAAACTGTTCAAAATCATCCTACAGTGATCTATTTGGTATCAATCGATAGCTAGTGATCTCCCGCATTCCATCCGGAGTTGATCTTTGATCTCTGGAACCTCAACGACATTTGGGCAGCGAGCCATAAAACTGTTCAAAATCATCCTACAGTGATCTATTTGGTAACAATCGATAGCTAGTGATCTCCCGCATTTCATCCGGAGTTGATCTTTGATCTCTGGCACCTCGACGACATTTGTGCAACGAGCCATAAAACCGTTCAAAATCATCATAGAGTGTTCTGGTTGGTCTCAATCGATAGCTAGTGATCTCCCGCATTCCATCCGGAGTTGATCTTGGATCTCTGGCACCTCAACGACATTTGGGCAACGAGCCATAAAACTGTTCAAAATCATCCTACAGTGATCTATTTGGTATCAATCGATAGCTAGTGATCTCCCGCATTCCATCCGGAGTTGATCTTTGATCTCTGGAACCTCAACGACATTTGGGCAGCGAGCCATAAAACTGTTCAAAATCATCCTACAGTGATCTATTTGGTAACAATCGATAGCTAGTGATCTCCCGCATTCCATCCGGAGTTGATCTTTGATCTCTGGAACCTCAACGACATTTGGGCAGCGAGCCATAAAACTGTTCAAAATCATCCTACAGTGATCTATTTGGTATCAATCGATAGCTAGTGATCTCCCGCATTTCATCCGGAGTTGATCTTTGATCTCTGGCACCTCAACGACATTTGGGCAACGAGCCATAAAACTGTTCAAAATCATCCTACAGTGATCTATTTGGTATCAATCGATAGCTAGTGATCTCCCGCATTCCATCCGGAGTTGATCTTTGATCTCTGGCACCTCAACGACATTTGGGCAACGAGCCATAAAACTGTTCAAAATCATCCTACAGTGATCTATTTGGTATCAATCGATAGCTAGTGATCTCCCGCATTCCATCCGGAGTTGATCTTTGATCTCTGGAACCTCAACGACATTTGGGCAGCGAGCCATAAAACTGTTCAAAATCATCCTACAGTGATCTATTTGGTAACAATCGATAGCTAGTGATCTCCCGCATTTCATCCGGAGTTGATCTTTGATCTCTGGCACCTCGACGACATTTGTGCAACGAGCCATAAAACCGTTCAAAATCATCATAGAGTGTTCTGGTTGGTCTCAATCGATAGCTAGTGATCTCCCGCATTCCATCCGGAGTTGATCTTGGATCTCTGGCACCTCAACGACATTTGGGCAACGAGCCATAAAACTGTTCAAAATCATCCTACAGTGATCTATTTGGTATCAATCGATAGCTAGTGATCTCCCGCATTCCATCCGGAGTTGATCTTTGATCTCTGGAACCTCAACGACATTTGGGCAGCGAGCCATAAAACTGTTCAAAATCATCCTACAGTGATCTATTTGGTAACAATCGATAGCTAGTGATCTCCCGCATTCCATCCGGAGTTGATCTTTGATCTCTGGAACCTCAACGACATTTGGGCAGCGAGCCATAAAACTGTTCAAAATCATCCTACAGTGATCTATTTGGTATCAATCGATAGCTAGTGATCTCCCGCATTTCATCCGGAGTTGATCTTTGATCTCTGGCACCTCAACGACATTTGGGCAACGAGCCATAAAACTGTTCAAAATCATCCTACAGTGATCTATTTGGTATCAATCGATAGCTAGTGATCTCCCGCATTCCATCCGGAGTTGATCTTTGATCTCTGGAACCTCAACGACATTTGGGCAGCGAGCCATAAAACTGTTCAAAATCATCCTACAGTGATCTATTTGGTATCAATCGATAGCTAGTGATCTCCCGCATTCCATCCAGAGTTGATCTTTGATCTCTGGCACCTCAACGACGTTTGGGCAACGAGCCATAAAACTGTTCAAAATTATCCTACAGTGATCTGGTTGGTCTCAATCGATAACTAGTGATCTCCCGCATTCCAACCGGAGTTGATCTTTGATCTCTGGCACCTCAACGACATTTGGGCAACGAGCCATAAAACTGTTCAAAATCATCCTACAGTGATCTATTTGGTATCAATCGATAGCTAGTGATCTCCCGCATTCCATCCGGAGTTGATCTTTGATCTCTGGCACCTCAACGACATTTGGGCAACGAGCCATAAAACTGTTCAAAATCATCCTACAGTGATCTATTTGGTATCAATCGATAGCTAGTGATCTCCCGCATTCCATCCGGAGTTGATCTTTGATCTCTGGAACCTCAACGACATTTGGGCAGCGAGCCATAAAACTGTTCAAAATCATCCTACAGTGATCTATTTGGTAACAATCGATAGCTAGTGATCTCCCGCATTTCATCCGGAGTTGATCTTTGATCTCTGGCACCTCGACGACATTTGTGCAACGAGCCATAAAACCGTTCAAAATCATCATAGAGTGTTCTGGTTGGTCTCAATCGATAGCTAGTGATCTCCCGCATTCCATCCGGAGTTGATCTTGGATCTCTGGCACCTCAACGACATTTGGGCAACGAGCCATAAAACTGTTCAAAATCATCCTACAGTGATCTATTTGGTATCAATCGATAGCTAGTGATCTCCCGCATTCCATCCGGAGTTGATCTTTGATCTCTGGAACCTCAACGACATTTGGGCAGCGAGCCATAAAACTGTTCAAAATCATCCTACAGTGATCTATTTGGTAACAATCGATAGCTAGTGATCTCCCGCATTCCATCCGGAGTTGATCTTTGATCTCTGGAACCTCAACGACATTTGGGCAGCGAGCCATAAAACTGTTCAAAATCATCCTACAGTGATCTATTTGGTATCAATCGATAGCTAGTGATCTCCCGCATTTCATCCGGAGTTGATCTTTGATCTCTGGCACCTCAACGACATTTGGGCAACGAGCCATAAAACTGTTCAAAATCATCCTACAGTGATCTATTTGGTAACAATCGATAGCTAGTGATCTCCCGCATTCCATCCGGAGTTGATCTTTGATCTCTGGAACCTCAACGACATTTGGGCAGCGAGCCATAAAACTGTTCAAAATCATCCTACAGTGATCTATTTGGTATCAATCGATAGCTAGTGATCTCCCGCATTTCATCCGGAGTTGATCTTTGATCTCTGGCACCTCAACGACATTTGGGCAACGAGCCATAAAACTGTTCAAAATCATCCTACAGTGATCTATTTGGTATCAATCGATAGCTAGTGATCTCCCGCATTCCATCCGGAGTTGATCTTTGATCTCTGGAACCTCAACGACATTTGGGCAGCGAGCCATAAAACTGTTCAAAATCATCCTACAGTGATCTATTTGGTATCAATCGATAGCTAGTGATCTCCCGCATTCCATCCGGAGTTGATCTTTGATCTCTGGCACCTCAACGACGTTTGGGCAACGAGCCATAAAACTGTTCAAAATTATCCTACAGTGATCTGGTTGGTCTCAATCGATAACTAGTGATCTCCCGCATTCCAACCGGAGTTGATCTTTGATCTCTGGCACCTCAACGACATTTGGGCAACGAGCCATAAAACTGTTCAAAATCATCATAGAGTGTTCTGGTTGGTCTCAATCGATAGCTAGTGATCTCCCGCATTTCATCCGGAGTTGATCTTTGATCTCTGGCACCTCAACGACATTTGGGCAACAAGCCATAAAACTGTTCAAAATCATCCTACAGTGATCTATTTGGTATCAATCGATAGCTAGTGATCTCCCGCATTCGATCCGGAGTTGATCTTTGATCTCTGGAACCTCAACGACATTTGGGCAGCGAGCCATAAAACTGTTCAAAATCATCCTACAGTGATCTATTTGGTAACAATCGATAGCTAGTGATCTCCCGCATTTCATCCGGAGTTGATCTTTGATCTCTGGCACCTCGACGACATTTGTGCAACGAGCCATAAAACCGTTCAAAATCATCATAGAGTGTTCTGGTTGGTCTCAATCGATAGCTAGTGATCTCCCGCATTCCATCCGGAGTTGATCTTGGATCTCTGGCACCTCAACGACATTTGGGCAACGAGCCATAAAACTGTTCAAAATCATCCTACAGTGATCTATTTGGTATCAATCGATAGCTAGTGAGCTCCCGCATTCCATCCGGAGTTGATCTTTGATCTCTGGAACCTCAACGACATTTGGGCAGCGAGCCATAAAACTGTTCAAAATCATCCTACAGTGATCTATTTGGTAACAATCGATAGCTAGTGATCTCCCGCATTCCAACCGGAGTTGATCTTTGATCTCTGGCACCTCAACGACATTTGGGCAACGAGCCATAAAACTGTTCAAAATCATCATAGAGTGTTCTGGTTGGTCTCAATCGATAGCTAGTGATCTCCCGCATTTCATCCGGAGTTGATCTTTGATCTCTGGCACCTCAACGACATTTGGGCAACGAGCCATAAAACTGTTCAAAATCATCCTACAGTGATCTATTTGGTATCAATCGATAGCTAGTGATCTCCCGCATTCGATCCGGAGTTGATCTTTGATCTCTGGAACCTCAACGACATTTGGGCAGCGAGCCATAAAACTGTTCAAAATCATCCTACAGTGATCTATTTGGTAACAATCGATAGCTAGTGATCTCCCGCATTTCATCCGGAGTTGATCTTTGATCTCTGGCACCTCGACGACATTTGTGCAACGAGCCATAAAACCGTTCAAAATCATCATAGAGTGTTCTGGTTGGTCTCAATCGATAGCTAGTGATCTCCCGCATTCCATCCGGAGTTGATCTTGGATCTCTGGCACCTCAACGACATTTGGGCAACGAGCCATAAAACTGTTCAAAATCATCCTACAGTGATCTATTTGGTATCAATCGATAGCTAGTGAGCTCCCGCATTCCATCCGGAGTTGATCTTTGATCTCTGGAACCTCAACGACATTTGGGCAGCGAGCCATAAAACTGTTCAAAATCATCCTACAGTGATCTATTTGGTAACAATCGATAGCTAGTGATCTCCCGCATTCCATCCGGAGTTGATCTTTGATCTCTGGAACCTCAACGACATTTGGGCAGCGAGCCATAAAACTGTTCAAAATCATCCTACAGTGATCTATTTGGTATCAATCGATAGCTAGTGATCTCCCGCATTTCATCCGGAGTTGATCTTTGATCTCTGGCACCTCAACGACATTTGGGCAACGAGCCATAAAACTGTTCAAAATCATCCTACAGTGATCTATTTGGTATCAATCGATAGCTAGTGATCTCCCGCATTCGATCCGGAGTTGATCTTTGATCTCTGGAACCTCAACGACATTTGGGCAGCGAGCCATAAAACTGTTCAAAATCATCCTACAGTGATCTATTTGGTAACAATCGATAGCTAGTGATCTCCCGCATTTCATCCGGAGTTGATCTTTGATCTCTGGCACCTCGACGACATTTGTGCAACGAGCCATAAAACCGTTCAAAATCATCATAGAGTGTTCTGGTTGGTCTCAATCGATAGCTAGTGATCTCCCGCATTCCATCCGGAGTTGATCTTGGATCTCTGGCACCTCAACGACATTTGGGCAACGAGCCATAAAACTGTTCAAAATCATCCTACAGTGATCTATTTGGTATCAATCGATAGCTAGTGATCTCCCGCATTCCATCCGGAGTTGATCTTTGATCTCTGGAACCTCAACGACATTTGGGCAGCGAGCCATAAAACTGTTCAAAATCATCCTACAGTGATCTATTTGGTAACAATCGATAGCTAGTGATCTCCCGCATTCCATCCGGAGTTGATCTTTGATCTCTGGCACCTCAACGACATTTGGGCAACGAGCCATAAAACTGTTCAAAATCATCCTACAGTGATCTATTTGGTAACAATCGATAGCTAGTGATCTCCCGCATTCCATCCGGAGTTGATCTTTGATCTCTGGAACCTCAACGACGTTTGGGCAACGAGCCATAAAACTGTTCAAAATTATCCTACAGTGATCTGGTTGGTCTCAATCGATAACTAGTGATCTCCCGCATTCCAACCGGAGTTGATCTTTGATCTCTGGCACCTCAACGACATTTGGGCAACGAGCCATAAAACTGTTCAAAATCATCATAGAGTGTTCTGGTTGGTCTCAATCGATAGCTAGTGATCTCCCGCATTCCATCCGGAGTTGATCTTGGATCTCTGGCACCTCAACGACATTTGGGCAACGAGCCATAAAACTGTTCAAAATCATCCTACAGTGATCTATTTGGTATCAATCGATAGCTAGTGATCTCCCGCATTCCATCCGGAGTTGATCTTTGATCTCTGGAACCTCAACGACATTTGGGCAGCGAGCCATAAAACTGTTCAAAATCATCCTACAGTGATCTATTTGGTAACAATCGATAGCTAGTGATCTCCCGCATTCCATCCGGAGTTGATCTTTGATCTCTGGAACCTCAACGACATTTCGGCAGCGAGCCATAACACTGTTCAAAATCATCCTACAGTGATCTATTTGGTATCAATCGATAGCTAGTGATCTCCCGCATTTCATCCGGAGTTGATCTTTGATCTCTGGCACCTCAACGACATTTGGGCAACGAGCCATAAAACTGTTCAAAATCATCCTACAGTGATCTATTTGGTATCAATCGATAGCTAGTGATCTCCCGCATTCCATCCGGAGTTGATCTTTGATCTCTGGAACCTCAACGACATTTGGGCAGCGAGCCATAAAACTGTTCAAAATCATCCTACAGTGATCTATTTGGTATCAATCGATAGCTAGTGATCTCCCGCATTTCATCCGGAGTTGTTCTTTGATCTCTGGCACCTCGACGACATTTGTGCAACGAGCCATAAAACCGTTCAAAATCATCATAGAGTGTTCTGGTTGGTCTCAATCGATAGCTAGTGATCTCCCGCATTCCATCCGGAGTTGATCTTTGATCTCTGGCACCTCAACGACATTTGGGCAACGAGCCATAAAACTGTTCAAAATCATCCTACAGTGATCTATTTGGTATCAATCGATAGCTAGTGATCTCCCGCATTCCATCCGGAGTTGATCTTTGATCTCTGGAACCTCAACGACATTTGGGCAGCGAGCCATAAAACTGTTCAAAATCATCCTACAGTGATCTATTTGGTAACAATCGATAGCTAGTGATCTCCCGCATTCCATCCGGAGTTGATCTTTGATCTCTGGAACCTCAACGACATTTGGGCAGCGAGCCATAAAACTGTTCAAAATCATCCTACAGTGATCTATTTGGTATCAATCGATAGCTAGTGATCTCCCGCATTCCATCCGGAGTTGATCTTTGATCTCTGGCACCTCAACGACATTTGGGCAACGAGCCATAAAACTGTTCAAAATCATCCTACAGTGATCTATTTGGTATCAATCGATAGCTAGTGATCTCCCGCATTCCATCCGGAGTTGATCTTTGATCTCTGGAACCTCAACGACATTTGGGCAGCGAGCCATAAAACTGTTCAAAATCATCCTACAGTGATCTATTTGGTATCAATCGATAGCTAGTGATCTCCCGCATTTCATCCGGAGTTGTTCTTTGATCTCTGGCACCTCGACGACATTTGTGCAACGAGCCATAAAACCGTTCAAAATCATCATAGAGTGTTCTGGTTGGTCTCAATCGATAGCTAGTGATCTCCCGCATTCCATCCGGAGTTGATCTTTGATCTCTGGCACCTCAACGACATTTGGGCAACGAGCCATAAAACTGTTCAAAATCATCCTACAGTGATCTATTTGGTATCAATCGATAGCTAGTGATCTCCCGCATTCCATCCGGAGTTGATCTTTGATCTCTGGAACCTCAACGACATTTGGGCAGCGAGCCATAAAACTGTTCAAAATCATCCTACAGTGATCTATTTGGTAACAATCGATAGCTAGTGATCTCCCGCATTCCATCCGGAGTTGATCTTTGATCTCTGGAACCTCAACGACATTTGGGCAGCGAGCCATAAAACTGTTCAAAATCATCCTACAGTGATCTATTTGGTATCAATCGATAGCTAGTGATCTCCCGCATTCCATCCGGAGTTGATCTTTGATCTCTGGCACCTCAACGACATTTGGGCAACGAGCCATAAAACTGTTCAAAATCATCCTACAGTGATCTATTTGGTATCAATCGATAGCTAGTGATCTCCCGCATTCCATTCGGAGTTGATCTTTGATCTCTGGCACCTCAACGACATTTGGGCAACGAGCCATAAAACTGTTCAAAATCATCCTACAGTGATCTATTTGGTAACAATCGATAGCTAGTGATCTCCCGCATTCCATCCGGAGTTGATCTTTGATCTCTGGCACCTCAACGACATTTGGGCAACGAGCCATAAAACTGTTCAAAATCATCCTACAGTGATCTATTTGGTAACAATCGATAGCTAGTGATCTCCCGCATTCCATCCGGAGTTGATCTTTTGATCTCTGGCACCTCAACGACATTTGGGCAACGAGCCAAAAAACTGTTCAAAATCATCCTACAGTGATCTATTTGGAAACAATCGATAACTAATGATATCCCGCATTCCATCCGGAGTTGATCTTTGATCTCTGGCACCTCAACGACATTTGGGCAACGAGCCATAAAACTGTTCAAAATCATCCTACAGTGATCTATTTGGTATCAATCGATAGCTAGTGATCTCCCGCATTCCATCCGGAGTTGATCTTTGATCTCTGGCAGCTCAACGACATTTGGGCAACGAGCCATAAAACTGTTCAAAATCATCCTACAGTGATCTATTTGGTATCAATCGATAGCTAGTGATCTCCCGCATTCCATCCGGAGTTGATCTTTGACCTCTGGCACCTCAACGACATTTAGGCTACGAGCCATAAAACTGTTCAAAATCATCCTACAGTGATCTATTTGGTATCAATCGATAGCTAGTGATCTCCCGCATTCCATCCGGAGTTGATCTTTGATCTCTGGAACCTCAACGACATTTGGGCAACGAGCCATTAAACTGTTCAAAATCAGCATACAGTGATCTGATTTGTCTCAATCGATAACTAGTGATGGTGTAACAAGGAAACATAACTTCTATCTTGGTAACTTCTGACATTAATTACAACAACAAAAATGGAGCAATGATGACACTCAAAACGAATGAATATAACTCGAAAGTGCAGGAAGATAGTCAATCACTGACGTTCCCATGGCTCCGTTAACCACCGCATTACGACGTCGCGACTGGGAATTTTGAATAGTGAGCGACTGGGGGTACAATTGGGTGAGGGACAGCTGCTGCTGCCGGGCACTAGTCAAACAAAGCTATAAATATGGTCATTAATCTCTAATTAACGTAAAAGACAGGACTAACCCTTTGCCTTTACAGATGCTGCATACAGTAGATTATATAGAGCTTCTTCCTTGAGTTCTTCGAAATACGCAGGCACATCAGCGGGTGGAACTAGACTCATCAATCCTTTTAAATACTTCTTATAGTTGGCACTTTTATATTCAGTAGTCAGACCGAGTGTCTGCAATAGGACATATTATTTGTACAATACAAATAATATGTTTCAAATTCCGAATAAATTTTTTTTATTAAAAGAATATTATTTCTAGAAATACGATTAGAAGAAATACTTTCTGCGAATTCTCCTTCAAATATTCTAATTTAATTTTTAAAATTTTATTCATACAGATTTCCGGGAAAATTTAATATCGCGAAATATTACTAGAAATACGGTTAAACGGGATCAATTATGATGCAAATTGTAAACTAGGGATTACGGGATTACTCTATGGTAATCTTGAGAATTAATTACTTCCCTTAAAAAGTAGCAACAAAAAAAGAGTTTGTTTAATCATAGCATTCAACTATTTTGAATATTACACAACCAATATTAGACAATATAACTGACTGAATTTGGTCGGATCGAGTGTCGCCGGCCAGTCCTTCAGTCCTCTAACTTCGACAGCTCTCTGAGCCGATCGGACCAATGCACTCTCATTCAGAAAAGGCTTGAGATGAGCGGGTCCATTGAGAACATTATCTCTGATAACGATGTTGGTCGGGACGCCAAGCTTTCTGTCCGTCTTCACTTTCGTCTTCACATTTCGAAGCTAAAATCATGCAAAATAAGTGGAATAAATTACAACGATAGTCATTATTTAAAAATCTCCATAAAAATCAAACATACCTGGTCTGGGAAGTCAAGAGGAAGATGAAGGGGATGATGAGGATTATACTCAGTGATCACTCCATTGATCATTTTGGCTTTGCCTTTGCATTTATTTTTATTGGCCAAGCATCTGAAGAAAAACGCAATAATTTTAATGAATTGTACTAGCTTAAATCACATACCGATACAGCTGTTCGCCGTTTTTATTGATATGATACGCGCGATATTCATATCCGGCTGGATCGTGCACCAGAACCTTCCCTCTCGTACTTTTCACTGATGGAGATGTGAAACGTAAGAAAAGTACGAAAAAAAAAATTTCGCAATCAAATTGATCGATCATAAAAGTTACCGTAATCTCACTTGCGTTCTCGGCAATGGCTATCGGAACAAAAATAAATAAAAAGTGGTATTTTCATTATTTTGAAACTATTTCTGATCATTTTTTATATTTTCGTCACGTTTTTCTTCAAATATTATGTTAAATTATTTTCCTTAATAATGAGACTTCGCCCAAATGTCGTTCAAGCATCGCAAATCAAAGATCAATTCCGGATGGAATGCGGGATATCATTAGTTATCGATTGAGACCAACCAGAACACTCTATGATGGTTTTGAACGGTTTTATGGCTCGTTGCCCAAATGTCGTTGAGGTGCAAGAGATCAAAGATCAACTCCGGATGGAATGCGGGATATCATTAGTTATCGATTGAGACCAACCAGAACACTCTATGATGGTTTTGAACGGTTTTATGGCTCGTTGCCCAAATGTCGTTGAGGTGCCAGAGATCAAAGATCAATTCCAGATGGAATGCGGGAGATCACAAGTTATCGATTGAGACCAACCAGAACACTCTATGATGGTTTTGAACGGTTTTATGGCTCGTTGCCCAAATGTCGTTGAGGTGCCAGAGATCAAAGATCAACTCCGGATGGAATGCGGGATATCATTAGTTATCGATTGAGACCAACCAGAACACTCTATGATGGTTTTGAACGGTTTTATGGCTCGTTGCCCAAATGTCGTTGAGGTGCCAGAGACCAAAGATCAACTCCAGATGGAATGCGGGAGATCACAAGTTATAGATTGAGACCAACCAGAACACTCTATGATGGTTTTGAACGGTTTTATGGCTCGTTGCCCAAATGTCGTTGAGGTGCCAGAGATCAAAGATCAACTCCGGATGGAATGCGGGATATCATTAGTTATCGATTGAGACCAACCAGAACACTCTATGATGGTTTTGAACGGTTTTATGGCTCGTTGCCCAAATGTCGTTGAGGTGCCAGAGATCAAAGATCAATTCCGGATGGAATGCGGGAGATCACTAGTTATCGATAGAAACCAACCAGATCACTCTATGATGGTTTTGAACGGTTTTATGGCTCGTTGTCCAAATGTCGTTGAGGTGCCAGAGATCAAAGATCAACTCCGGATGGAATGCGGGATATCATTAGTTATCGATTGAGACCAACCAGAACACTCTATGATGGTTTTGAACGGTTTTATGGCTCGTTGCCCAAATGTCGTTGAGGTGCCAGAGATCAAAGATCAACTCCAGATGGAATGCGGGAGATCACAAGTTATCGATTGAGACCAACCAGAACACTCTATGATGGTTTTGAACGGTTTTATGGCTCGTTGCCCAAATGTCGTTGAGGTGCCAGAGATCAAAGATCAACTCCAGATGGAATGCGGGAGATCACTAGTTATCGATTGAGACCAACCAGAACACTCTATGATGGTTTTGAACGGTTTTATGGCTCGTTGCCCAAATGTCGTTGAGGTGCCAGAGGTCAAATATCAACTCCGGATGGAATGCGGGAGATCACTAGTTATCGATTGAGACCAACCAGATCACTGTAGGATGGTTTTGAACGGTTTTATGGCTCGTTGCCCAAATGTCGTTGAGGTGCCAGAGATCAAATATCAACTCCAGATGGAATGCGGGAGATCACTAGTTATCGATTGAGACCAACCAGATCACTGTAGGATGGTTTTGAACGGTTTTATGGCTCGTTGCCCAAATAACGTTGAGGTGCCAGAGGTCAAATATCAACTCCGGATGGAATGCGGGATATCATTAGTTATCGATTGAGACCAACCAGAACACTCTATGATGGTTTTGAACGGTTTTATGGCTCGTTGCCCAAATGTCGTTGAGGTGCCAGAGGTCAAATATCAACTCCGGATGGAATGCGGGAGATCACTAGTTATCGATAGAAACCAACCAGATCACTGTAGGATGGTTTTGAACGGTTTTATGGCTCGTTGCCCAAATGTCGTTGAGGTGCCAGAGGTCAAATATCAACTCCGGATGGAATGCGGGAGATCACTAGTTATCGATTGAGACCAACCAGATCAATGTAGGATGGTTTTGAACGGTTTTATGGCTCGTTGCCCAAATGTCGTTGAGGTGCCAGAGATCAAAGATCAACTCCAGATGGAATGCGGGAGATCACAAGTTATCGATTGAGACCAACCAGAACACTCTATGATGGTTTTGAACGGTTTTATGGCTCGTTGCCCAAATGTCGTTGAGGTGCCAGAGATCAAAGATCAATTCCGGATGGAATGCGGGAGATCACTAGTTATCGATAGAAACCAACCAGATCACTCTATGATGGTTTTGAACGGTTTTATGGCTCGTTGCCCAAATGTCGTTGAGGTGCCAGAGATCAAAGATCAACTCCAGATGGAATGCGGGAGATCACTAGTTATCGATTGAGACCAACCAGAACACTCTATGATGGTTTTGAACGGTTTTATGGCTCGTTGCCCAAATGTCGTTGAGGTGCCAGAGATCAAAGATCAACTCCAGATGGAATGCGGGAGATCACTAGTTATCGATTGAGACCAACCAGATCACTGTAGGATGGTTTTGAACGGTTTTATGGCTCGTTGCCCAAATGTCGTTGAGGTGCCAGAGATCAAAGATCAACTCCAGATGGAATGCGGGAGATCACTAGTTATCGATTGAGACCAACCAGATCACTGTAGGATGGTTTTGAACGGTTTTATGGCTCGTTGCCCAAATGTCGTTGAGGTGCCAGAGATCAAAGATCAAGTCCAGATGGAATGCGGGAGATCACTAGTTATCGATTGAGACCAACCAGAACACTCTATGATGGTTTTGAACGGTTTTATGGCTCGTTGCCCAAATGTCGTTGAGGTGCCAGAGATCAAAGATCAATTCCGGATGGAATGCGGGAGATCACTAGTTATCGATAGAAACCAACCAGATCACTCTATGATGGTTTTGAACGGTTTTATGGCTCGTTGCCCAAATGTCGTTGAGGTGCCAGAGATCAAAGATCAACTCCAGATGGAATGCGGGAGATCACTAGTTATCGATTGAGACCAACCAGAACACTCTATGATGGTTTTGAACGGTTTTATGGCTCGTTGCCCAAATGTCGTTGAGGTGCCAGAGATCAAAGATCAACTCCAGATGGAATGCGGGAGATCACTAGTTATCGATTGAGACCAACCAGATCACTGTAGGATGGTTTTGAACGGTTTTATGGCTCGTTGCCCAAATGTCGTTGAGGTGCCAGAGATCAAAGATCAACTCCAGATGGAATGCGGGAGATCACTAGTTATCGATTGAGACCAACCAGATCACTGTAGGATGGTTTTGAACGGTTTTATGGCTCGTTGCCCAAATGTCGTTGAGGTGCCAGAGATCAAAGATCAACTCCAGATGGAATGCGGGAGATCACTAGTTATCGATTGAGACCAACCAGAACACTCCATGATGGTTTTGAACGGTTTTATGGCTCGTTGCCCAAATGTCGTTGAGGTGCCAGAGATCAAAGATCAACTCCAGATGGAATGCGGGAGATCACTAGTTATCGATTGAGACCAACCAGATCACTGTAGGATGGTTTTGAACGGTTTTATGGCTCGTTGCCCAAATGTCGTTGAGGTGCCAGAGATCAAAGATCAACTCCAGATGGAATGCGGGAGATCACTAGTTATCGATTGAGACCAACCAGATCACTGTAGGATGGTTTTGAACGGTTTTATGGCTCGTTGCCCAAATGTCGTTGAGGTGCCAGAGATCAAAGATCAAGTCCAGATGGAATGCGGGAGATCATTAGTTATCGATTGAGACCAACCAGAACACTCTATGATGGTTTTGAACGGTTTTATGGCTCGTTGCCCAAATGTCGTTGAGGTGCCAGAGATCAAAGATCAACTCCAGATGGAATGCGGGAGATCACTAGTTATCGATTGAGACCAACCAGATCACTGTAGGATGGTTTTGAACGGTTTTATGGCTCGTTGCCCAAATAACGTTGAGGTGCCAGAGGTCAAATATCAACTCCGGATGGAATGCGGGATATCATTAGTTATCGATTGAGACCAACCAGAACACTCTATGATGGTTTTGAACGGTTTTATGGCTCGTTGCCCAAATGTCGTTGAGGTGCCAGAGGTCAAATATCAACTCCGGATGGAATGCGGGAGATCACTAGTTATCGATAGAAACCAACCAGATCACTGTAGGATGGTTTTGAACGGTTTTATGGCTCGTTGCCCAAATGTCGTTGAGGTGCCAGAGGTCAAATATCAACTCCGGATGGAATGCGGGAGATCACTAGTTATCGATAGAAACCAACCAGATCACTGTAGGATGGTTTTGAACGGTTTTATGGCTCGTTGCCCAAATGTCGTTGAGGTGCCAGAGGTCAAATATCAACTCCGGATGGAATGCGGGAGATCACTAGTTATCGATTGAGACCAACCAGATCAATGTAGGATGGTTTTGAACGGTTTTATGGCTCGTTGCCCAAATGTCGTTGAGGTGCCAGAGATCAAAGATCAACTCCAGATGGAATGCGGGAGATCACAAGTTATCGATTGAGACCAACCAGAACACTCTATGATGGTTTTGAACGGTTTTATGGCTCGTTGCCCAAATGTCGTTGAGGTGCCAGAGATCAAAGATCAATTCCGGATGGAATGCGGGAGATCACTAGTTATCGATAGAAACCAACCAGATCACTCTATGATGGTTTTGAACGGTTTTATGGCTCGTTGCCCAAATGTCGTTGAGGTGCCAGAGATCAAAGATCAACTCCAGATGGAATGCGGGAGATCACTAGTTATCGATTGAGACCAACCAGAACACTCTATGATGGTTTTGAACGGTTTTATGGCTCGTTGCCCAAATGTCGTTGAGGTGCCAGAGATCAAAGATCAACTCCAGATGGAATGCGGGAGATCACTAGTTATCGATTGAGACCAACCAGATCACTGTAGGATGGTTTTGAACGGTTTTATGGCTCGTTGCCCAAATGTCGTTGAGGTGCCAGAGATCAAAGATCAACTCCAGATGGAATGCGGGAGATCACTAGTTATCGATTGAGACCAACCAGATCACTGTAGGATGGTTTTGAACGGTTTTATGGCTCGTTGCCCAAATGTCGTTGAGGTGCCAGAGATCAAAGATCAAGTCCAGATGGAATGCGGGAGATCACTAGTTATCGATTGAGACCAACCAGAACACTCTATGATGGTTTTGAACGGTTTTATGGCTCGTTGCCCAAATGTCGTTGAGGTGCCAGAGATCAAAGATCAATTCCGGATGGAATGCGGGAGATCACTAGTTATCGATAGAAACCAACCAGATCACTCTATGATGGTTTTGAACGGTTTTATGGCTCGTTGCCCAAATGTCGTTGAGGTGCCAGAGATCAAAGATCAACTCCAGATGGAATGCGGGAGATCACTAGTTATCGATTGAGACCAACCAGAACACTCTATGATGGTTTTGAACGGTTTTATGGCTCGTTGCCCAAATGTCGTTGAGGTGCCAGAGATCAAAGATCAACTCCAGATGGAATGCGGGAGATCACTAGTTATCGATTGAGACCAACCAGATCACTGTAGGATGGTTTTGAACGGTTTTATGGCTCGTTGCCCAAATGTCGTTGAGGTGCCAGAGATCAAAGATCAACTCCAGATGGAATGCGGGAGATCACTAGTTATCGATTGAGACCAACCAGATCACTGTAGGATGGTTTTGAACGGTTTTATGGCTCGTTGCCCAAATGTCGTTGAGGTGCCAGAGATCAAAGATCAACTCCAGATGGAATGCGGGAGATCACTAGTTATCGATTGAGACCAACCAGAACACTCCATGATGGTTTTGAACGGTTTTATGGCTCGTTGCCCAAATGTCGTTGAGGTGCCAGAGATCAAAGATCAACTCCAGATGGAATGCGGGAGATCACTAGTTATCGATTGAGACCAACCAGATCACTGTAGGATGGTTTTGAACGGTTTTATGGCTCGTTGCCCAAATGTCGTTGAGGTGCCAGAGATCAAATATCAACTCCGGATGGAATGCGGGATATCATTAGTTATCGATTGAGACCAACCAGAACACTCTATGATGGTTTTGAACGGTTTTATGGCTCGTTGCCCAAATGTCGTTGAGGTGCCAGAGATCAAAGATCAACTCCAGATGGAATGCGGGAGATCACTAGTTATCGATAGAAACCAACCAGATCACTGTAGGATGGTTTTGAACGGTTTTATGGCTCGTTGCCCAAATGTCGTTGAGGTGCCAGAGGTCAAATATCAAGTCCAGATGGAATGCGGGAGATCACTAGTTATCGATAGAAACCAACCAGATCACTGTAGGATGGTTTTGAACGGTTTTATGGCTCGTTGCCCAAATGTCGTTGAGGTGCCAGAGGTCAAATATCAACTCCGGATGGAATGCGGGAGATCACTAGTTATCGATAGAAACCAACCAGATCACTGTAGGATGGTTTTGAACGGTTTTATGGCTCGTTGCCCAAATGTCGTTGAGGTGCCAGAGATCAAAGATCAACTCCAGATGGAATGCGGGAGATCACTAGTTATCGATTGAGACCAACCAGATCACTGTAGGATGGTTTTGAACGGTTTTATGGCTCGTTGCCCAAATGTCGTTGAGGTGCCAGAGATCAAAGATCAACTCCAGATGGAATGCGGGAGATCACTAGTTATCGATTGAGACCAACCAGAACACTCTATGATGGTTTTGAACGGTTTTATGGCTCGTTGCCCAAATGTCGTTGAGGTGCCAGAGGTCAAATATCAACTCCGGATGGAATGCGGGAGATCACTAGTTTTCGATAGAAACCAACCAGATCACTGTAGGATGGTTTTGAACGGTTTTATGGCTCGTTGCCCAAATGTCGTTGAGGTGCCAGAGATCAAAGATCAACTCCAGATGGAATGCGGGAGATCACTAGTTATCGATTGAGACCAACCAGAACACTCTATGATGGTTTTGAACGGTTTTATGGCTCGTTGCCCAAATGTCGTTGAGGTGCCAGAGGTCAAATATCAACTCCGGATGGAATGCGGGAGATCACTAGTTATCGATTGAGACCAACCAGATCACTGTAGGATGGTTTTGAACGGTTTTATGGCTCGTTGCCCAAATGTCGTTGAGGTGCCAGAGATCAAAGATCAACTCCAGATGGAATGCGGGAGATCACTAGTTATCGATTGAGACCAACCAGATCACTGTAGGATGGTTTTGAACGGTTTTATGGCTCGTTGCCCAAATGTCATTGAGGTGCCAGAGATCAAAGATCAACTCCAGATGGAATGCGGGAGATCACAAGTTATCGATTGAGACCAACCAGATCAATGTAGGATGGTTTTGAACGGTTTTATGGCTCGTTGCCCAAATGTCGTTGAGGTGCCAGAGATCAAAGATCAACTCCAGATGGAATGCGGGAGATCACTAGTTATCGATTGAGACCAACCAGAACACTCTATGATGGTTTTGAACGGTTTTATGGCTCGTTGCCCAAATGTCGTTGAGGTGCCAGAGATCAAAGATCAACTCCAGATGGAATGCGGGAGATCACTAGTTATCGATTGAGACCAACCAGATCACTGTAGGATGGTTTTGAACGGTTTTATGGCTCGTTGCCCAAATGTCGTTGAGGTGCCAGAGATCAAAGATCAACTCCAGATGGAATGCGGGAGATCACTAGTTATCGATTGAGACCAACCAGAACACTCCATGATGGTTTTGAACGGTTTTATGGCTCGTTGCCCAAATGTCGTTGAGGTGCCAGAGATCAAAGATCAACTCCAGATGGAATGCGGGAGATCACTAGTTATCGATTGAGACCAACCAGATCACTGTAGGATGGTTTTGAACGGTTTTATGGCTCGTTGCCCAAATGTCGTTGAGGTGCCAGAGATCAAATATCAACTCCGGATGGAATGCGGGATATCATTAGTTATCGATTGAGACCAACCAGAACACTCTATGATGGTTTTGAACGGTTTTATGGCTCGTTGCCCAAATGTCGTTGAGGTGCCAGAGATCAAAGATCAACTCCAGATGGAATGCGGGAGATCACTAGTTATCGATAGAAACCAACCAGATCACTGTAGGATGGTTTTGAACGGTTTTATGGCTCGTTGCCCAAATGTCGTTGAGGTGCCAGAGGTCAAATATCAAGTCCAGATGGAATGCGGGAGATCACTAGTTATCGATAGAAACCAACCAGATCACTGTAGGATGGTTTTGAACGGTTTTATGGCTCGTTGCCCAAATGTCGTTGAGGTGCCAGAGGTCAAATATCAACTCCGGATGGAATGCGGGAGATCACTAGTTATCGATAGAAACCAACCAGATCACTGTAGGATGGTTTTGAACGGTTTTATGGCTCGTTGCCCAAATGTCGTTGAGGTGCCAGAGATCAAAGATCAACTCCAGATGGAATGCGGGAGATCACTAGTTATCGATTGAGACCAACCAGATCACTGTAGGATGGTTTTGAACGGTTTTATGGCTCGTTGCCCAAATGTCGTTGAGGTGCCAGAGATCAAAGATCAACTCCAGATGGAATGCGGGAGATCACTAGTTATCGATTGAGACCAACCAGAACACTCTATGATGGTTTTGAACGGTTTTATGGCTCGTTGCCCAAATGTCGTTGAGGTGCCAGAGGTCAAATATCAACTCCGGATGGAATGCGGGAGATCACTAGTTTTCGATAGAAACCAACCAGATCACTGTAGGATGGTTTTGAACGGTTTTATGGCTCGTTGCCCAAATGTCGTTGAGGTGCCAGAGATCAAAGATCAACTCCAGATGGAATGCGGGAGATCACTAGTTATCGATTGAGACCAACCAGAACACTCTATGATGGTTTTGAACGGTTTTATGGCTCGTTGCCCAAATGTCGTTGAGGTGCCAGAGGTCAAATATCAACTCCGGATGGAATGCGGGAGATCACTAGTTATCGATTGAGACCAACCAGATCACTGTAGGATGGTTTTGAACGGTTTTATGGCTCGTTGCCCAAATGTCGTTGAGGTGCCAGAGATCAAAGATCAACTCCAGATGGAATGCGGGAGATCACTAGTTATCGATTGAGACCAACCAGAACACTGTAGGATGGTTTTGAACGGTTTTATGGCTCGTTGCCCAAATGTCGTTGAGGTGCCAGAGATCAAAGATCAACTCCAGATGGAATGCGGGAGATCACTAGTTATCGATAGAAACCAACCAGATCACTCTATGATGGTTTTGAACGGTTTTATGGCTCGTTGCCCAAATGTCGTTGAGGTGCCAGAGATCAAAGATCAACTCCAGATGGAATGCGGGAGATCACTAGTTATCGATTGAGACCAACCAGATCACTGTAGGATGGTTTTGAACGGTTTTATGGCTCGTTGCCCAAATGTCGTTGAGGTGCCAGAGGTCAAATACAACTCCGGATGGAATGCGGGAGATCACTAGTTATCGATTGAGACCAACCAGATCACTGTAGGATGGTTTTGAACGGTTTTATGGCTCGTTGCCCAAATGTCATTGAGGTGCCAGAGATCAAAGATCAACTCCAGATGGAATGCGGGAGATCACAAGTTATCGATTGAGACCAACCAGATCAATGTAGGATGGTTTTGAACGGTTTTATGGCTCGTTGCCCAAATGTCGTTGAGGTGCCAGAGATCAAAGATCAACTCCAGATGGAATGCGGGAGATCACTAGTTATCGATTGAGACCAACCAGAACACTCTATGATGGTTTTGAACGGTTTTATGGCTCGTTGCCCAAATGTCGTTGAGGTGCCAGAGATCAAAGATCAACTCCAGATGGAATGCGGGAGATCACTAGTTATCGATAGAAACCAACCAGATCACTCTATGATGGTTTTGAACGGTTTTATGGCTCGTTGCCCAAATGTCGTTGAGGTGCCAGAGATCAAAGATCAACTCCAGATGGAATGCGGGAGATCACTAGTTATCGATTGAGACCAACCAGAACACTGTAGGATGGTTTTGAACGGTTTTATGGCTCGTTGCCCAAATGTCGTTGAGGTGCCAGAGATCAAAGATCAAGTCCAGATGGAATGCGGGAGATCACTAGTTATCGATTGAGACCAACCAGAACACTGTAGGATGGTTTTGAACGGTTTTATGGCTCGTTGCCCAAATGTCGTTGAGGTGCCAGAGATCAAAGATCAACTCCAGATGGAATGCGGGAGATCACTAGTTATCGATTGAGACCAACCAGAACACTGTAGGATGGTTTTGAACGGTTTTATGGCTCGTTGCCCAAATGTCGTTGAGGTGCCAGAGATCAAAGATCAACTCCAGATGGAATGCGGGAGATCACTAGTTATCGATTGAGACCAACCAGATCACTGTAGGATGGTTTTGAACGGTTTTATGGCTCGTTGCCCAAATGTCGTTGAGGTGCCAGAGATCAAAGATCAACTCCGGATGGAATGCGGGAGATCACTAGTTATCGATAGAAACCAACCAGATCACTGTAGGATGGTTTTGAACGGTTTTATGGCTCGTTGCCCAAATGTCGTTGAGGTGCCAGAGATCAAAGATCAACTCCAGATGGAATGCGGGAGATCACTAGTTATCGATTGAGACCAACCAGATCACTGTAGGATGGTTTTGAACGGTTTTATGGCTCGTTGCCCAAATGTCGTTGAGGTGCCAGAGGTCAAATACAACTCCGGATGGAATGCGGGAGATCACTAGTTATCGATTGAGACCAACCAGATCACTGTAGGATGGTTTTGAACGGTTTTATGGCTCGTTGCCCAAATGTCATTGAGGTGCCAGAGATCAAAGATCACATATGTGATATGATAGCTTAACTGATAATCATCAGAATGACAATCACACCATTGTTGTATTTTCAAGTGAGCTTTGCTCCGTTGCCCAAATGTCGGTTGCCCAAAAGGCTGTTGCCCAGTTGTCGCAAGTGCCCCCGTTGCCCAAATGTCGTTGCCCATTTGTCACCCCCCCCCCCCCCCCCCCCGGAAACCCACGTCATCATCCACTAGGTTGGTCTTGGGTATACCAGTTGAGGAGGTCTGCTATGGATATAATCAATCATCGTAACCTACCGTATCCCCCCTCTCTCCCTCTCTACCGTATCTCACCTTGGGAGCAGTCTGAGGGGCGGACTGCTTTGGAGGGAAGGAGGAGGAGGAGGGACGGACTGGCGGAGTGGGAATCGCTGTTGATGTAGACTGCAATCCATCACTATCATAACCAAATACAGTATCCCTCGGCTACAGTATCCCCTTTCTACGTCACTTTGGTCTCCATTCCACTGCCTTGCGATGTGGTAGTGGTGGGAGCGGAGGTGGATTGGGTCTTCTTTCCTTGTGGGAGAGTGTGGGGAGGAATGGAAGGATCGGAAGAGGGAGTGGAAGACCGATTTTGATGACGTCGGAGACGAAACATTATACAGAAGATGAGGATGATACCTATAATGAGAATAACTCCTAATTGAGATGATCCCCCTCCCCTTCCCTCCCCTCCTCTTCCCTTCCCTTCTCACCTCCTCCACATACTACGGTGAGAAGTAGTCCTCCAACTACCATAGCCGTCTCAGCTCCATTCACTCTACTACTCGAGGCTTGATCCATTCTCCCTCAATCACAATGAATCCATCCCAGATACCGTAAGATCAGTCATTCTAGTACTGTAGATAGGCAAATGAGTACTCGTCCACCTACAGGACTCTGAGAGATCTTTGATCTACAGTACTCACCGCAAGCAAAGGAGATCTCTTCGACATTGAGGGCCTTCTCTGACTTGTCCCTCCACTTTCCACTCTTCCTGTCACACACTAGTCCATCTACGGTAATCTCCTTGCCCCCTTGAGTGCCTCTGCAATACCATTGAATAATTGATCTTTGATCTCTATAGTTTCGCTAGTTACGGCAGATCATGATTACTGTAGCTACCGTACTCACATGATGCGCTCCTCGGAGCTGTTGCAATGAAATGAGTCTCCAGCCTTGTCACAGCCAGCACACGAGATGTCAGAGCAGTTAACTAAAGAGACCAAAGATCAAAGTTCAAAGACCAAAGATCACTAACATTGAGTGAAGCAGCGGGCAGTGTTGAAGATAGATCCATTGATGCTCCATTTACCATCCATGCATACTGCTTTCGCCATAAACTGACTCCATTTCCCCTCTTGAGTCGTGATCTCAAATTTATCGTCTCCACACTGAAATGATCATCTCTGGGGATAATTGATATTTGATCTCTACAGTATACCTCGAGTCGAGCACAAGTGTTGTTCACTCCCTTCGTCCGCGTGGGACAGTTGCCAGAGCAGGAGAGGGAGATATTGGGACAGGAGAGACAACCTGGAGAGAGAGATTGGATAGGAAGGAGGAGGGGAAGGAGGGGAAGGAGGGGAAGGGGGGGGGGGGGGGAGATACTCACGCATAAGAGTGCATCGTGTATGGAAGGGTTTATCCTTCTCCATGAACGTAGTCTGGTCTCCGATGACTTGATATTTGTACTCATTCGAGTCCTTTTTGCAAGTCAATCCAATGATGGAAGAATAGTTGGTAGATGGATCTTTCTTGTATTCCAATTGTCCTTTTGAACAGTCGACATTCAATCGATGAGAGTTAACCTCAAACAACCATTCTCCCTTCATTCCTTCCCTTATCCTACCTCAGTATATTCATATTCCTCACTATTCGCTCTCTCAAATTGTATGTCATCGGGGTTGCATCCAACTGAAATTAGATGTTTATTGGAATAGAAAGCGAATGGAGAGATCAACCTGCTGCCTTCACTTCTGCCTTCATCACACCCGCGTTTTTATCAGATTTTACCATTGATTTCCCATCCTCTGTGTAGGTCAATTTCAGTTTTGTTTCCGCATTGTCGCGAATGATCTAAAGTGAATGGATGATTGGCCATTCCTCACTTATCTGATCTACCTTTCCATCGATCGCAGAAACTTCGAATTCGCAGTAGAAATGTTTATCTCCTTGAATGACGGAAATTCTTTTTCCTGGAGATCAATGACGGTCAAAAGGATCTACAATACTTCTCCAAACCTTCTTTCAAACGTTCCTTCAAAATCTTCAATTCAGGTTTCCACCAATGGATTTGCACTCAAATAGAGGAGTAGGATCAGCAACTTCTGAGAATCCCAGCCCTTCTGAGTTGATTCCTTTTCCTCTCATTACAATAAGCCATTTCGATTCGCTGTAGGGTCTGAAATTTGTTGTTATAATACTATAGTAATTCGCAATATCTCCCACCGAATTGCTAGTAGGGCAGGGCATTTGTCAATCTTGTCACTCTTCTTTGTTTTAGTCAACTCGTCCATTTCTAGACAAGGGTCAGGCAAGAAACATACCTCAATTCAATCAAAATCGAAAATCTCTCCAATTACCATCTCCTCCACACATCGATTAGTGTCGAATTTATCCGTTCCATTGATATTTGTGAGCAATAATAGAAGGGCCAGAGGAAGTATCCACATAGTGGACGGCTGCAATTCACTCATTTGATGATACTAACAAGATACGGTAGGTCATGATATACTGGAAGAAGAATGGTACATAGATACGGTGGGGCGGGTTCGTTGTGCTGTAGGTTATGGTAGATGGGGAGTATAGGTACGGTACCTGGTGGGCCGAGAGGAGGGAGTGGAGAGGGGAAGGGGACGACTCCCTCTGGCCAACCACCGATAGAGGAATGATGAGAGAAAGGGAATGGGGGAGGAGAGGGATGAGACAGCGATGCAGAGAGAGAGAGAGAGAGAGAGAGAGAGAGAGAGAGAGAGAGAGAGAGAGAGAGAGAGAGAGAGAGAGAGAGAGAGAGAGAGAGACGTGTCAAAGAGGACAATATCTTGTGTACTCGAGAAATACGCAAATTACGTCGAAAAGAAATGGGAAGGCTGGAATGGCGCTATGTTCTACTCTATGTTCTAAGAAATCATTTGAGTAGAAATTGACCACAAGACAAGAAAGGCGAATGCTCTATTGATTGCATCAGAAATATATCACGATTTCCATAATTGGAACATAACTTTATCTTTCTAACGAGGAATGTACAAAAGAAAATCGATGAGATCAGTCGACAGTCATGAATGAGAGATTGCACAGCAAATGGCGGGAGAGTGTCTCTATCCGAGCCAAGTGCCTGCCCCAGGGAAGGCCACTCCCACTCCTGTGTTCACCCCCACTCCCGCAATGGGGACACCCACTCCGAAGTTGGAATTAACCTGCAATTACTGTTTCAGTTTCATATTTTAGAGTGATAATCAGAAGTTAGTAAGATGAGAGAGAGAGAGACTAAATGGTGGAAAAGAAAGAAAAAAAAGAACCTGTCCATCCATCCAGTCAACTCCCACATGCTGGTTCTGCTGGTAGTACGGTCCCACTCCTCCCCCCACATCAACTCCAATCGGCTTCCCCAGATCTCCCGGTTTGATCGGGACCGACACCTGAACACCGGGTTGACAGCCGTCAAATACCGATCCGGTCATCAGGGCCGGAACCGTCAATTAGGTTTTACTCACGGCAGCGTGTGTCTCTCCCTCGATGCCCAATGACTGCACAAGAGGGACACTCCATCCGGACTTGTAGCCGTATCTACAACCGGGAATTAGAACCAGAACCATCAATTAGACAACTCACTTTCCATCGTACCAATTGGCGCCGACCTCCTGATACTGTGCCCAGTAGTCACTGGAAGGGGTGAGATCACGAATCTGACTCACCGAACTCCCTCTCTTACCGAACTCCGATGTGCTGTGAGTATCCTCCTCCCCACGATCCGAAGGGAATATTGAGCATGTATGCTCCCCCGATAGCTCCCTCCTCATTCACCTGAAGAGATCATGAAATATTATGAACTAGCAGCCTGCGGCTGCTATGTTATACGCCGGGTCGTAGGCAAAGGTTAACCATGCACCGCTTGCTTGCGAGTGGGGCGTATACCGTTGCAAAAAGCTCGTGAGGCTTCGAGCGCTCCAGAAAAGTTGCGATGTAGCCACTCCGCTTCGCTCCGTGGCTACATCGTCAACTTTTCCTCCGCGCTCTCAGCCTCACGAGCTTTTCACAACGGTATGGCCAGAGCATAGGCAAAATCACAAAATCGTGATTATTTTAGCAACTTTAGGCCGCTATACACGTTAGCCAAGCACCGCTTGCTCGCGAGTGGGGCGTATACCGTTGCAAAAAGCTCGTGAGGCTTCGAGCTTTTCACAACGGTATGGCCGAAGAATCCTAAAAAAAAACTTATAAATGATCATAAAATGTCAATTGGCACTTCGCCCGAGGCTCTCTGATGATTTTGAAGCCAGTTATGACCGAAAATGTGAAGATTTCGTAATGATGACGAAATCGAAGATTGCGAAATCTGAGCACGGGAGGTCGATTGGCACTTCTCCCGAGCCTCTCCGATGATTTTGAAGCGAGTTATGAGCGAAAACGTGAAGATTTAATAATGATGACGAAATAGAAGATTGCGAAATCTGAGCACGGGAGGTCGATTGGCACTTCTCCTGAGCCTGTCCGATGATTTTGAAGCGAGTTATGAGCGAAAACGTGAAGATTTCGTAATAATGACGAGATCGAAGATTGCGAAATAGTTGCTTTAGGTGGAAAGCGCTGACGATTCTGAGTCGATTGACACTTCCCCCGAGGCTGTGCGATGATTTTGAAGCGAGTTATGAACGAAAACGTGAAGATTTCGTAATGATGACGAAATCGTCGATTGCGAAATATTTGCTGTAGGTGAAAAGCGCTGACGATTGTGAGTCGATTGACACTATTGCCGATCTTTACGGACGAGTTTGAGCTGAAGTAATCGCAAAAAACGACGTATTGCGTAAGGATGACGAAATGTTGCATAATGATGACGAAATTGGTATCGATTTTTGTGAAGTTCTCCGAGAGGGTTCGAATGGTCAAGGACTTGTCCTCGGGCGATGAGTTAAAGCGAGTTATGAGCAAAAAACCAAAACGTGACAAGCATACGGACAGACAAACAACGTCACACACAGACAGACATTATGGTTTGGTAATCTTTAGTAATCCATTCAACCAATTCAGGATATGGCGGTATAGTCGGTGACAATGGTCTTTTAGTGGAGTGAGGGGGCACAATACTGAATGCCATACGGGATAATATGGAATTCCAGCAACAGCCCATGATCCGAGATTGAGGCCGACTCCAGAGTCAAAAGCATGGGCAATCTCATAGAGGGGATCCGCCTGGGGCATGAACCCTTGACAATCCTGCAAAGGTATACAGTATTTAATTCAATTTTCATTATTTCTCAATGGCAACTTTCATCACTATCTGCTGAAATTTGGGAAGATTGAATGTGTTTCAGACAGATATCGCATGCGAAATGTGAAATGTCTGAATTGTGAACGATACCTGATAGAAGGACTTGCATCTGTTGGCGTATTTCGTCTTAGAAAAATCGCCTAAATATGGTTGATTGATCGAATGGTCGATTGATTCTAACTGACCGACGCAGTGCTTCCTCACAGTAGGAAGGAATCGATCGCACGTCTTGTGAAGAACCACCAGACTCTCTTCCGGAAGGTCCTAAACTCTCCATTCAATATTTCGTTATACTAATTAGATAATGAATGATGAACGAACAGCCTTGGCTAGTCTTGCGTCTCTCTCCATCTCTTGGATCTGTTCGGCAGTCAAAGTAGACGCCGATTGTGCAGTCGGATGAGAGGGAGGGGAGGGAAGGGAGGGAGTGGCTGTGACCGAAGAGGGAAGAGGGGCTGTCGCCAAGGGATCGGATGAGGATGCTGTGGTGGATAGTAAGTATGGGAAAGTGTGGCATATTACCAGAAACTCCGAAAGGCACACATTTCGAGGATTGCATCATCCAAAGTCTTTGATTCAATACCAACATGAATTTCTTGAGATTCCTCCAACGAGTGATTCACCTTGTGACTTAGTCTCCCATTCATCGATTGCAGTGGAAGAAGGGACAGCAGGGGGAATTATCTCAACGGGGAATTAGATAGAAGAAGGAAGAGACAAGAGAAACCTGGAGACTGAGAGCCTCTTGGGCAAGATTGTGGAGGGGATTACTCTTAGGGATCAGATGGGCACAGTTCTGAAATGAGAATCACTCATTTTGAGGTTCCAAGACAGAATGGCAATACCCCTCTTCATACTACCCACTTCATCTTCCATGATGAACGACCATTCACAAAATATTAACAGTGGATTCTACTTCTTAATTGGTAATTCATCTGGGGTTTTATTCAAAGCAGATTGAAATATAGAATCATACAGTGAGATATGTCTGGCAGCTGCTTCTCAGCTTGGAATGAGTGTATTTCCCATGGCAGTAACGAGTTGCTGTTGGCATTACCTGATCATCCATCATTCATGGACCACAATACAATTCCATTCACATCGGAAGTTGGAGAGATTTAGAAACACATCACTCATGAGGCAGTTTTGATAAGGAAGAGAGTGGTGTCTTCAGCCACCTGTTTAATCTATCAGAATCTCGGGGGTCTGGAACATCAAAAAACTTCAATATGCTAGAAACTTGATCCTAGGGGTAACTTTCAATTCTGAATCGATTGACGTTTCCAGATTTTTGATAGGACCATTCCGCACCGAGTTATGGCACCATGTTGATTTGGTCAAATTCTTGTTCTCCGATAAAAACTACCACAGCAAGGATCAAAATGGCCACAAATCTCGCGTACCCGACCAGAATTTAATTCTCTACAAAATGAAAGTTTGGACGAAGGTCTATCTTTTTTCGTTTTCGAGAAAAAGTCGAACTTTGACACAGCCGTTTTTTTTTTAGAATCCTATGTCGCTAAAAATAGTCTATTCGATTGCTCGAACATATAAAAACAAACTAATACATGAATGTCAGTAAAACGTGAAAATGAAAGAGAGAAAAGGTGGATAGAAACTGACGAACTTTTCTCGCGTGATTCTGATAGATTAAACGGGTCGCAGTACACTTTTGCTTGTCTGGAGAATTGAGGAATGGGTGGAGAAAAAGATAACTGACCCTTCTGCATGCCATATCGACTCTGCTCTTCTCCACTGATGTCATGACCCGAGGAGGATCGAGAGGAGGAGGAGAGGAGGTGGAAGACATCGAGAGGAGAGAAGGAGGAGAGACTCTTAGCTGATATTGAGACTTTAGATGAGACGAGAGAACAAATGCATCGCTCGTGCAGTTATCATTGTACGTACATAACTTGCAGCACTTACCTCTGGAATGAATCCCTCTGAAGCCAGAGAAGCAGACACAGTCATATCAGTCGATCCTTCTCCAATTATCACAGATTATAATGAGTTTCGACTGTTATACTCATGAATCATGAGTACAACTTTTCTATTTGTTTATATTTCTGTTAGAAAATATGAAGATCATACCAGGTTTGGGAAGTGTAGAGTAAATGGCAGCAAGGGCAGAGAGGGGATCGTCCTTCGGGATCACTGATGCACAATCCTGAAAATCGATCCTATTGGTCCTCTTTTCACCTTTGTACAATTTCAATTATCATTAAACCATCATCAATACTCTGCAAATAAAGTGTTAATTGCTGACTCTGAAGTATGAGAAGCATCTCATGGCGTGTTTGTCCTTGCTTGATCCTCTACAATGGAGATGCACTGAGGGGGCGAACTTGCGACACACTTCATCTGTAGTAGCCGAAGACTGAAGAAACTGTATTGAAGTTATTTAAAATTGCGCTCCATTTAGAAATTTGGTTGAGTTTTAAAACACTTTTTTCTCGATAAACATCAGAGGCCGTATGCATGAACCTTTGCCGGCAAATGCCGACAAACCGCGTTTGTCGGGCAAACGAGGTTTGTCGACAAACGGGTTTGTCGTATGCACGAGCAATCTTTTGCCGGACAAACGTTTGTCCGACAAATGGGGTTTGTCGGGTCGTTTGTCGGAATATCCGGAGTAGTTTTTGAACAATATCACTTCATAAAATCCATCCGAATGCTTCGTTTTGATATTTTATAGTCTACTTTGCGTCCCAATACCGTTTTAGTGCCAAAAAATTGATATTGGTTATCAAAGGATGCTTGTTAGTCACAATTTATTACCACAATGTAAGTGATATTGGTTATCTAACCAATTGAAACGAAAGTTTGGCAATGGGTGGTTGACTATCATCGAGAATGAAGATTGGAAGACTCGATTGAGCCTGATCAGCGCACCAACAGCGACACTGATAAATTATGTTCTATTCTATTGTGGAATGGAGATGCAAGAATTTGATTTGTGCTATGAGAATGATTCAAGTGTTCGAGTAATGTTTAACCGTGAAACAGTTTAGATTGCATCCAACAAAATAATAAGTCTCCTTGAGGCAATTTTGCAACTGAAATATAGTCATCGGATTTTTCTCATCGCAAATGATCTTAATATGATCGAATGAGATCCTTTATTTGACAAATATAGTGCTAATCGATGCTTTTAAAGCCTAATTTTGGTCTAAAAATTTTCACATTGTGAAACTAGTAGAAGTATTCGTTGTAAAATTGAAAGAAAATAATGATATTGAAAAAGTAACTAATAAAATAAAATAATTAAATCGTCGACAAACGGTTTGTCGGTTGGTTTGCCGATGGTAAAGGTCGACAAAGGCTTTTTGTCGCGACAAACGGGTTTGTCGACAAACCAGAGCTTCGTGCATACCGACAAACCATTTGTCCGACAAAAGGGTTTGTCGACAAAGGTCGGCAAAGCCCGACAAACCCCGTTTGTCCGACAAACGGGTTCATGCATACGGCCTCTGATCTGTAGGTAACCAGTTTGATGCTTGACATTTCGAGTTTCATTGGACTTTTCGACTCTCGAAAGTTCGTTTCAAGCTCTACAAAGTTCATCGCGTGAGTATTTCTCATTCTCAAAGGGATTTTTTGGTGCTGTTGAGGATAAAAACTGGTTAAGAATGTTGGGGAAAAAGGTGACGAAATTAGAGAGCGAATTTGTCAAAATTTAAACGCTAAAGAGCACAAAGCAGAATGGACCGACCTTGACCGATTGGTCCTTATCGAGTGGAAGTTTCCCGAATGGATCCACTGGTGTGTCTGTCTTATCCCCTCCATTTGTACTCTTCCACTTCGTATCCTCCATCCAGCCGTGGTTCTTAGAAATAGATGCCAATGTTGCCATCGCTTGTTTAGCCATCGCTGCCTCCCTTTAATCATTTTTGAGTTAATATTCAATCTCTATTTAGAGAAATATGAGGCCGTTTGCGATAGCATCAACAATGTTCGACGGGGGTCTGGAACAGGCCAAAAATCGGTCAGAGGGGTAACTTTTGATTCTGAATCGATTGAAGTTTTCAGTTTTTTGATCTGAGCCTTCTGAATCCCGCTACGGCACGACGTCGGTTTTGTCAAAATCTTATTCTACGATGAAAACTGCCCCGAAAAGGGTGAAAATGGCCACAAATCTTGCGAATTCGACCAGCATTTGATGCTCTTTCGAATGAGCTTTTGGGCGAAATTCTATCTTTTTTCTTCTTCGAGAAAATGCAACTTTTTGACTCCTTCATGTGTGCGAGTAGGGAAATATACTATTCGAACCACCTTGTGACGTAGATTCTAACGGTATATACATGTATGGGGTTTCGAGGAGTGCAAAGATGAGTTATGCCCATTTTTAAGCTAAAAACTTGATTTTTCGCTAGAAAATAAGTAATATGATCATGAAGAATAGTGCAAAAACAAATTTGCAGGACCTAAGGACAATTTTATAATGATATCTAACGAAACATGCACCTCAGGTTCGACTCCCCACCGATGCATGATGTTTTGCAAAAATTAATTTGCTCGGAAACTGTCAGAAACGATCAATGTGCTTCTAAAAAGTACTTATAAACTATTCTTTATGATCATATCACTTATTTTCTAGCGAAAAATAAAGTTTTTAGATTAAAAATGTGCATAACTCATATTTGCACTCCTCGAAACCCCATACATGTATATACCGTTAGAATCTACGTCACAAGGTGGTTCGAATAGTATATTTCACTACTCGCACACATGAAGGAGTCAAAAAGTTGCATTTTCTCGAAGAAGAAAAAAGATAGAATTTCGCCCAAAAGCTCATTCGAAAGAGCATCAAATTCTGGTCGGGTTCGGGAGATTTGTGGCCATTTTCACCCTTTTCGGGGCAGTTTTCATCGTAGAATAAGATTTTGACAAAAATGACGTCGTGCCGTAGCGGGATTCAGAAAGCTCAGATCGAAAAACTGAAAACGTCAATCGATTCAGAATCAAAAGTTACCCCTAGGACCGAAAAAATTGAGCATATCCTATTTTTGGCCTGTTCCCGGCACTTGTTGACCCTATCGCAAACGGCCTCATATAGTTAGACAGATCTAGAAGATCAGATAGATACGGCTAGGTATCGGAATCATCACGTAGATATCTCTAGACTTCATTCTTTTCGTTGTTATCGTGTGCACCTCTTTCTTTCAATCGAGTGGAGGGGGGAGGGGGGTCACAAGATAAGCACGGGGAATACTGTCGAGAAAGTGTAGTGACCATTGAGAGGAGAGAAGAAGGAATGCGGTTATTACCACACTTATCTATAGGATATCATGGTCTGAGCTTCTCCTTTATCAGCTAATTTTTAAACATTCTTTAGCACAACTTAATCTCTCCTTCCCCTTTCCATTGGTTATCGATAACATTTCATCCATTTGCTCATCTAATATTCGGCTTATAAGAAAGTGAAAGTCACTCACTTTTTTATCCTCACTTCCTCTGCATATTGACGCATTCTATTGAGATAATCATCGTAGAGTTTATCGTAGTAGGGATTGCTCGGTCGACTGGAAGAAAGCATCGAGATTATTTAGATGATAATGATCGACTATAAGTGTGATTCGATCGCATAGAAGGGCCTCTTTTTTATTTGTTTTCAATTCGTTCGCTTTCCCGTAATCGAATTGAAACGAATGGTTGAACTCACTTCTGGCATTGAACTGCTATCCAAAGGACTGCTAGTCCTATCAGCAATCGCATCTCTCACAGATCAACCTATCTTATCTCGAACACTTAAAAGAGAGAGAGAGCTATAGACGAGATTGAGAGAGAGAAGAGAAGATGAATGAGAGAAGGAGGAGGCAAGATTGGGGGAGGGAAACCACAACTCCTACTTGAGTAAGAGAGAATGGATGGATCGAGTTTGGGGCGATATTTTGAGTCCGCGGTTTTCTTTGTGCCTACAGTTCATCACGCTTTTCCTTCGCTGAGTGTTTATCATCTTTGGTCAGAAATTGTAGTCAGTTATCGATCATCCATAGATTACGGTAGTCAGCGGATCGATGCATGTTTGTTTGTATTGAGCACATCGGATAGCGTATCTGCAAAAAAATTGTAATTAAAACATTATTTAAATATTCAAATTAACCTCGGAAGCTTCAGAACGTGTTTGTTCGTGCAGTAGGCTAGCGCGAATCTGAAGTTTAAAAAAAATATTTCTGAATAAGTCGTTTTTATCACTCGCACGATCGACATAGAGAGATGATCGACAAATGGAATATTGCCATTGATTTCATTCTCATTCCAATTCCCCTCACCTCCGATCTCTTTCACAGTAGAATTCCAATTCACGCGTGTAGATGTAATCTTTGGGCTGAGAATGGATAGAGATCAAAGATCAGATTGAGATTCTTTCTCTTACTGCTTTCTTGAATGGAATTGGTTCAGAGGGAAGTTGCACATCGGGACATCGTTTGTGGAAACGGAGACAGAAAGATGTAGTGTCCTTCACGTATTTGGGAAATCCGAAATTAATTATTGATTGATCAACAAAAACATAATTTACATATATGAAACATATATCGTACTTCGTAAACATTTCCGAACAAATTTACATTTTGCAAATTATTTACATTTTTTTGCATTTTGCTGGTTCGCAACTAAAAATTATAATTAATGTTTCTTATTTTTTGTCCACCCCGTATTCCGGGCAGATTCAAAAATCTGACGGTGAAATATTCCTAGAAATACGATTAAAAAGAGAGCAATTATTATGTAAATTGAAAAGAAACTGAGATTACTGTAGGGACGAGGGTTTTAATCGATACTACAGTAAACTTTACTATTTTGCTCTCTTTTTAAAGGGACCTGGCAGAGATTGAACATGTGACCTTATTTTGAAGCTCACACTGTTTTAATAATATTTACAAAATTTAAAAATTAAAAAAAAATTCCTGCGGTTGCAATAAAAATAAAGAAATTTATGGTGTGATTACGGTGGATCAAGTGGTGCGATGCGCGGGCAGCCATGAATTGAAAAGTCGTCCGGCGAACTGTGAACAGACTTTTCAAAGTGGCTCGGCTGCGAAATTTTCTTTTTTGCGCATTTACTTATTTTGGTTGAGTTTTTTACCATTTGGAGTTTTTATTTTCGTTCTAATGCGTAGTGCGATAGTTCTTCTATCTATTCGGTGCTAATTGACGTAATTTTGCTCGATGTGTAGCCTCAAAGTCGCGCTTTGGAGTGTGTGCAGAAGAGAGAGCGCAGAGCTAACCCTCATTGTGATTGACTTTTACCATTTCGCGTTTTTATTTTCGTTCTAATGCGTAGTGTGATAGTTCTTCTATCTATTCGGTGCTAATTGACGTAGTTTTGCTCGATCTGAAACCTCAAAGTCGCGCTTCGAAGTGTGTGCAGAATAGAGAGCACATACCTATCCGCTCATTGTGATTGACTTTTATCATTTCGCATTTTAATTTTCATTCTATTGCGTAGTGCGATAGTTCCTCTATCTATTCGGTGCTAATTGACATGATTTTGCTCGATGTGTAACCTCAAAGTCGCGCGTGGGAGAGTGTGCAGAATAGAGAGCGGAGATCTAACAGCTCATTGTGATTGACTTTTATTGTCCACTTTCCATTCTGAAAACTATCTTGCCAGTCATTCCGGCGAGATCTCACCGCCGAAATGACTGGGATGACTTATTTTCGCGATTTTTGTTACCAATTATTTACTTAGCTATGCTCAAAAACCCGACAAACGGCTCGAATCCGCTTGTACAACGGCGGATGAGGAAGTGTGCGCGATGTGGAAAACCATCAAGCACCACGTTCACTTTCCCTGCTAACTCGAAGCTAGCTCTTCAACGACTATGGATTAGTTCTCTCGGACTAGACTCATCCGGAACCTCACGCGAACTAGAGGCTGTGCGTGCTAGGTTGACTGCCAAAGATGATGTACGGTGGTGCCACCTTCACATTGGAGTCAATGGATTGCCGAAAAAGGTAGCACTTGCTTCTATTTATCGCTTTGACGAGTAACCATTATTTTGAAGGAAACAGTTCGTCCTAGCGATGACAGAGATACAGGCACAGTAGAGGTAATAGTGATACTAGGTCTGCCCTTTTTATTGTCTTTCATAGAAACGGCGGAGGATTGGTGAGCCGGAGGAGGAAGTGGTAGATCACTTCGAGGATGGAGAGGGAGAAGGGGCATATGAAGGGAATGAGCAAGTGAGAACGAATAAGATGACATTATATTCAATAGTAGAAACACAACTAGTGCAAGACTACGTTAAAAATAGGACTATTACTGTTCCATTTATCTCTATGCTGATATCAGGACGGAAACGACGATTGGGGTCTAGGCGATAATGATTTCCACCATGATTCGATCAATGATCTACCATTCGAGCAACACGAGGTACTGTGCTGTAAAGCAATCGGGTAGATTCCATCATTTATGTAGATCAATAGCGGTAGAAAATACAATAGTGATGACCAACAAGAACAATCTACGATTCACTAGAGAGGTCACTTTGCTTTCCACTCTTTCCATTCAGCACACTATTTTGCCGTAATGTTATGCGATATAGTGTGCAGAATAGAGAGAGCTCAACCGTAATGTTATGTGATATAGAGAGAGAATAGAGAGACCGAAATGACTTCCCTATTATTCACAATTGAAATGAATTTAATCAAATTTGAATCTGTTTCTAATGCATTCTCCATATAGAGAGGGTCATTTAAAGTCCATAGGTGAAACAGTGAACCACTAGGTTTGGTAGTTTAAAATGACTCTTTCCACACAACATCATTTCTATGATCTGTGAGAAAACATGCACAATTAGGAGAGTCATTATTAAATTACCAAACCTTTTCACTAGTTGCCTGATACGGTAGTAGCTTTCTGCATTCTGCGCAATATCATGTGATTGTGACGTAAAACCAGTGTGCAGAATAGAGAGAGCTACTATTCGATTCGGCTACAGTAATCGAGTAACATAAATGTATCATTAAACAGTATAATACAATTGTCTTCATACTTTAGCCGTTGACTCCTCCTCGCCCCCTCTCTGTGTCTCAGCTTGCGATCGATGAGCGACCATCTGAAACACGAAGCGTGAATGTGTCTAGAATGAATTCGGGGGTTTCTAGTGTCCCTACTCTCATAACGGTTTGCACTGATCTGATATAATTGGTATCGAATTATGATTGAAGGAATCTTCCTTCCGCCCCTCCCAGAATTCTCAAACAACTGAATCCGATCAAGAAGAAGAGGAGGTGGAGGAGGAAGATTCCGTTCGGTCTGACTACTATCTAACAGCTAAGTCCAAGTTGGATTTATTGTTTAACCTAATAAATCACAAAGAAATTGACTTGTAAATTTAATCGACCCTTGCTCGTTTATGGAGCACTCAACGAGAACTTGTTTGAAGATAAAACGGATTAAATAACGATCGAAAAGCGTAAGCCACAATTTATGGTACGACTTACTTGTAGGACATTTTCCAAGACCAATCCATTCAGGTCTTCTGATTTCCCCATACCGGAAGAGTATTGTTCTTCTTGGCGAATTTCTGGAAAAGGATTTTCCAGATAAAGAACAAGGTGTTTAAAAAGGACCTGGACGTCAGGGATGCTGTTATCGTAGGCCTCATCTTCGTAAACTGTATCGGCCGGACAATCGAATGCCGGTGGCATCATCATGACTGGCTCTGGAGCCTGAAGAACAAGTAAATTAGAACAGTAATTAACCGTCAAGGCGAGAACGATTAAATTAAATAGCTATCGAGTAAAGCGACGAACAAATTAATACAAACTGTCAGACTGAGTACGAAAATTGAGGGAGGCTTCCGTCAAAGTGCGAATTAGAGGTTAGAAGATCGCTCGTGTAAATCGCGCACAACGAAAACCGGGTCACAATTGGAAAAAACGTGGTCACTAAGCTACTACCAAACGGTGAATGCACAATTGACGAAGCAACGACTATAGACGACCCACTTACACGGGTCATTCAGGAGTTAGCACTGCTCTATACGTTCTGTACACCTTTCAAAGCGCGATTAGAGGTCAAATATTGAGCGATGTCATACCAATTTGCCATGAATAGATGGAATAGCTATCGCACTACGCATCAGAACAAAAATAAACGCGCGAAATAATAAGAGTAAATCACAATCAGCTATTATATCTCCGCTCTCTATTCTGCACACACTCCCACGCGCGACTTTGAGGTTACACATCGAGCAAAATCACGTCAATTAGCACCGAATAGATAGAGGAACCATCGCACTACGCAATAGAATGAAAATTAAAACGCGAAATGATAAAAGTCAATCACAATGAGCGGTTAGGTATGTGCTCTCTATTCGGTACACACTTCAAAGTGCGACTTTGAGGTTTCAGATCGAGCAAAACTACGTCAATTAGCACTGAATAGATAGAAGAACTATCGCACTACGCATTAGAAGTAAAATTAAAACGCGAAATGATGAAAGTAAATCACAATGAGGGTTAGCTCTGCGCTCTCTCTTCTGCACACACTCCAAAGCGCGACTTTGAGGTTACACATCGAGCAAAATCACGTCAATTAGCACCGAATAGATAGAGGAACTATCGCACTACGCAATAGAATGAAAATAACCGCGCGAAATGGTAAAAACTCAATCAAAATAAGCAAATTTGCACAAAAAAGAAAATTTTGCTGAAGAGCCATGTTGAAAAGTCAGTTTCCAGTTCGCGGACGACTTTTCAATTCATGGCTGCCCGTAGATCTCACCACACACTCGATTCAACCGTAATGACACCATAATTGTTAATTTTTTCAAATTAAATTTTAAAATATTAATAAATTATTTAAAATTTTATTTTTTTCGGCTAAAATCTTGAATTATTATTCTAAACGCAATGCGTTCGGGTGTTGTTTCTATGTCACATCCCTTTAATCGTATTTCTAGGAATATTTCACCGTCAGATTTTTGAATTTGCCCGGAATTCGGGGTGGATAAAAAATAAGAAACAATAATTATAATTTTTAGTTGCGAACCAGCAAAATGCAAAAAAATGTAAATAATTTACAAAATGTAAATTTGTTCGGAAATGTTTACGAATTACGATATGTTCTTGATGTTTGTTAGGACGATGCTTAGAACTGAATGAAAAGTATGTATTAATTATGTTATTTTCTGTATTACTGTGAGAACAGGAATCGTAGGTACGTGGTGTGCCCCATATCCCGGTAAAGTAGAAATAACGAGCGGAACGGAAAAATCGCTGGCAATTTGCAAAGTGTGTTTATTTATTATTGAATGTATTTATTAATTATTTTATTTAGATAAAAGACTGGATGAGCGCGAAATTGTGAGACAGAGACGCTAGCAACATCCTTGGCAAAAAGCTTGCTAATTTCCCGTTCAGCTCGTTACTTTTGTCATTTCTACTTTACCGGGAAATAGGGCACACCACTCACCTACGATTCCTGTTCTCACAGTAACAGGATTCAGCTTTCTCCTCACTAACCTCAATGGCTCGGGACAGACATATTCGAATCGAGACTTGTGTCTTCGACAATACGAAGTGAAGTCGACCTTCACTTGTCTGCAGTCATTTTATATTTCTGGTTTCGTCAAGGAATCAAAACGAGTCATTCAAAAACTATAAATAATAGGTGAAATGACTTGATGTTGCTGTAGAAATTAGTGATGAGAGTAGCCTTGCAACTGTCCACGTAAGCATCGCAAAACGCCTGCATTTCAAGGATATACAGTCCGGTCAGGTCCCAATGTGAAAACTGGACGCCCCATGCGTCCCCGGGTGTCCCCCCGTGTCCCCTGGCCTTATCACGCCTCGGAGAAGTACTAAACCACATTCAATTTGTGAAATTCGGATTCCTCGTGCACAAATGCACCAGAATCACTTATAGTTAGAATATTTTGAAATAAATAATTTCAACTTTTTCATGACATTTTCATTTTGTGGTCAAAAAGTCGAAATCTCAGAACTATCTGAATATAGTTGTTTCCGACTCATTTTCACTCGTAGAAGTCGATTTTTAGACCAGAGCTCGCCAAAATGTGAAATTAAAAAGTTACCCTCGAATTATTTTTAATTTTATATTTTGTTGTGTCACTATTCGCCCCGTTTCCTGCAAAACAACAGAGACCACGTTCTAAAATATGTAGACATGAATCGATAGCTTAGTATCGCCTCTACCCGACTTTCAAAAATTCAATTTGGTTTATTGCTCCCTCGAGGCATGATAAGGGGACACGAGGGGACACCCGGGGACGCCCAGTTTTCACATTGGGACCTGACCGGAGTGTACCTACTATTTTTTTCTGCGTTTCTCCATCAATGTCATAAATATCTCAATCGAAATTCCTGGATGTCAAATATAGTTATTTTGTCCATCCTCCCTTACCTTTGTTTCCACAAAAGCGAGTAGAGGGGGCTTTCTGAAGCACAGTTTAGTGTACTCAGTCCGTAGCTCTCCGCACGACTGCAATTAGTCTCTTCTCTTTCTCCCATCCTCTTTATGACCTACCGGATCCTCGATTGACTCCTCCACTTCTGTCTCGTTCCCATGTGGAATCTACAAGATTATGCTTCAGAATCCAAATGATGATAGCTCATCAGCCCAAACGGTTCGTCAGTTGATGCAATATAATCTTTAGTGCTCATGAATCTCATAAACAAGCCCATTTGTCTTGATGGACAGTGTTCGATTTACGCTCATAACCGTGCATTTGTCCATTGGCGTCGCCTCGAGGTCACTCGTCCCCCAATTGACCTCACGAACGGCCGGCATTTGTAACAAACTCCCTCTCTCTAGGGACGGAAGTGATAGACTTGTGAGTACTTTGATAGTTTTATGATAGACAGGCGAACCTTATTTCCCTCCTCATTTCTCACGATTCTCAACGATGCTTCGGGAGATTCAGTCGTACCTCAAATCAGATATGAACTCCATTCAAATATGGTGAGAAAAGATCATATTTCAACACGAATGTATACGATTGCTTCAACCCGCAATTGAACTTCACTCACCATATCCGAATCGTTTCCTTGTTTGCACACAATACGCGAGTCTCGCATTGTTCTCCCCGTGACAAAGATGCTCTAACAACGTCGAATCGACTACAGTAATCGAAAGAAAGAAAAGGAGAAGAAAGAGGATCCCGATGGGAAGCATGGAAAGGGAAAGTGAGATAGATCGATAGGTCGGATGAGTGAAAGTGAGAGTGAAAAGAGTGTGATGCGATGTCATCTTTCGCCTTGAGAGAACAACTTTATCAAGTATGAACAGATCACAATGAGTCAGGATTAACTGTTCATTCGCGAGTTTTGATTGACGTTATGGGATGAAGATTGGCTGCAATTTGATGACCAGTTTTATTCCAATTTAGATATTTTTATCGTCAAAAACTTACTCATTATTGACAATCGCTAAATTGGAAGTGAAAATATTGATGAATCTCAATCGATAAGAGGATGATCCGAGGAGAAGAACGAGAGCTGCCATGAATGAATGGAGAGAGAAGAAGACTTAGTGCAGAATTATTAGGTTGATCACTCAAACAATTGACAATTCTTATTTTTGCCTTCTAATCATTTCTGTAAAACTAATTATCAACGGTTATGATCTCACATTTTCGGTCGTTAAAGGAGTCACTTTATCCGATGTGTCACAGACGCCCCTGAGCCCCGCTATCGAATTTCAAAGTTTCATTGACGATGCAGGCTGGAAGAAAGAATTGGATAAGAAGAAATATGCATGGGAGAATGAGAAATGTAGCCGTGATCTTCTGGGGCTCGAAGCCTTGTAATTTTCCGAATTTGAGACTTGAAGAGACTGATGAGGGGTTGAGGGAGTTCACTAATGAGGATCTATACACCTCTCCCGCATCTCATATCACAAGTGAATCAACTACGCATTTATGCAATTATTGCTCATTCAAAAAGTATCCGATCTCCACACATTTGTTAAGACACTCGAAACGAATTAACATTTATCAGAATCTACGATTACATTGAATTACAATGATAAACGTAAGCAATTAAATGAGATTTACAATGGAATCACGGGGATTACTTAGACAAAGATCTATCGGAACAGTAAAGTCGTGGTCTTTTAGTTCTCTAATAACTCCAATGGCCAATCGGATCTCTACTCATAAATCCATGCATCGATGGCCGATTCATAGTCATTGATCTCCTCGGGAAGGAACCAATGGCCGATCTCACGCGTCGCTGAATCAACCGAATCAGAGCCATGGCAGATGTTGCGCCCAGTCTGAATCGATTCGATCATTACAAGAAACTGATTCCAACGAAAAGAAATTCGAAACATGAATGATAGGGTTGATCTTTGATCTCTCTATACCTGAATGGAGAAGTCTCCTCGAATGGATCCAAGGGCAGAGGCCAGAGGATTCGTTGCACCCAGCATGACACGACCCTGCTTCACGATGTCGAGTCCCTCAAGAGATCAAAGATCAATTTCCTGACTACTGTACTCCGTCTGGTGTGACTACCGTACCTGCCACACCCTGGCGACGACTGGTCCAGAGGCCATGTATGTGATGAGAGAGGGGAAGAATGGCTTGTCCTGAATAGACATTTGAATGACTGAATGAACCAGATCAGATCGTAACCTATTCTCCATTCAATCACCCTCCATCCACTTCTATTCTCCTAGAGAATAATCATACTATTGACAGTATCAATCTCTACAGTATCTTCCCCCTCCTCACCTTGAGATCACACTAGTGCTCCTCCAGATGGGTCTTGCTCGAAGTTATCTGCTTCAGAGCCACCAGTTTGTAGCCCCGCTCCTCAAATTCATCCATTATTCCGTCTCTTATTCATCAAGATGACGTGGTAATCACACCTCCATCCACTACCGTATCCTCTCCCTACCGTACCTCGAAACGGCGAACGATGGAACCAACGAGTCCACGATGGATTCCGTCCGGTTTGATCATGATGAAACTGCGTTCGCGATTCGGTGAGCATCTGAGAAGTTAATATTTTACCTTTCAATTCCATCACACCAATGATCAGAAATTGGTCTCTCCACAACCCTCTATAGACTGACCCGGTCGACTTGGTGGGCGCTGCATCAGCTGCAGTTGTCGTCTCGACGACCTTGGTCGCAGTGGCGGGAGCGTCGGACGACTTCCGTGCTGCAGGCTGAAGAGAGGGAATGTAGGTCAGTGGAGAGATACGGTAGGTCAAAGTGAGCTCACAGTTGCTCGACAACGTAAGTGCACATGTCCTCATTTCCATGAGTGGATTTGAGTGGTAGTGGATCGATAGGGTCGATACCTTCTTGTTGTTGCGAGGCATGGCTGATGAGAGGAGAGAGTGGACGATGTAGACCGATGGAAGGAATGAATGAAAGGAGAAATGAAGGGAGGAGAGGGAGGAGAGGAATATGCAAATTGGAAGTGAGCATGGTAATTGACCCCTTTTGCATGTTATTCGAGTGAGTGTTCTTTGATCGAGAAGCATCGACTACAATGGGTCTCATTCAGAAAGTCCATATCGACGGGTCTGTATGTGATCTTTTACTATATCTACCTTTCAAGTGCGACTGACTGTCTGTATTCATACTTGCTTTAGTTCTGCGCAATATCAATGTTACTTTCCGCTGGCTGCACATATCACTCTGTTCGTATTATATATATATATATATATATATATATATATATATATATATATATATATATATATATTCAAATACATCTTTTTTTCAAAACAAATAACGCGAATGTACTAGTATAGGGAGGGCATCGAGTGTTCCAAAACGAATTTTCCTACGAAATGTTCTTCAAAGCTTTCGCGAGTATCGAGAACTGATTTTTCAATGTCTTGTCTTTGAAAATTAATTACGACTTTAATTGCATTCAATTGGCTTTTTATTTTGTGAATAGAGGTGCTTCATAGATCCGTTTACTCTATAGTTCACATACTTTAATCAGATATTTCAAAGAAACGCTTAAATGTTCCAGTGAAGGGTGCACTATTTTGAGCAACTTTTTTGACCTACAACTTTCATAAATGCTCGTTACACCGAATAGCCTTCTCATGGAACATTTATTAGGTCATTGACCAAAGTACGATCACAAGCATATGCCTCAACTGCCAGTCGGAACTATAGTTTTGCAGCTTTAAAGTTCCAAAAACACGCGTTTTCGCTGTTTTCTGCAGTTTCTTACCTATAGCGTCGTTGTCTTTTCGTTACACTTAATAAGCCTTTTACAGGTTGTTCTATGGGTGCTCGAGACTCTTTTAGTAGTAAAGTTGATTTGCTATTGTTAGTCGGAAGTATCTTTTAGCGGCCTCGAAGACAGCATATCTTTTTTCTCGAATATCACGAATTCTCGTTCGTATATTATCGTTTGCTCAAAAATTTGCCTGTGTTCTACTCATTTTCATAAGTTCTCAAACTGGCATACCTAAAAATAAATAAAAACAATGATTAAATATGTTTAATACAGAATTGTAGATTTCTATTAATAAATGCGTGCTAACTCAACAAAATAGATTACGGTAGATAGGCAGTCAATCAAAGATTTTATTAAATCGCTATATTATAGTATTTTATCGTTTTTATGGCTTTTCTTTGCTGTTTTTAGATTCAGCACACTCGATTCTATAAGCGAAGTATAAGGAATAAATATTAGGGGTTGTATATTAATAACCCATTGCCCTCCCTATACTACTGTGACAACAGAAAGCGTAGCAAAATGGTGTGCAGAAATAGTAGTAATAATATGCGGAACGGTAAAATATTCCAATGAAAATGATTTTTTCGTTCCACATATTAATACTACTTTACCGGGAAATAGGACACACCGCTTAACTAGGAATCCTGTTCTCACAATAGTACTGTTTAAAATCACTTTAAAATCACTGATTGATCATTAAAACACGGCCGTTTCGAGGGCGGGTGAAGCGAGGGAGTTTCTGTGCAAAGCGTGCGCACGCGACGCGTTACCCTTGGGTCAAATATGTGATTTCAGTGCGATGTAAATTTGGCGGAAATGGTGTCAGTTTAAATTTTTTTTTTTGGTGTGCTTTTAGGACGAACGAGGGAATGCAAGATACATTTATTTCACGTGGGAAACACAAATGACAACAATATCGACGAAAACTTCGTTGAAACGAGTCAGGCGACGTCCAGAACTAGACCTTCTCCTTGACGATTTGAAGGGGACATCTGAAATCCCTAATAATAGATTAGATGAAGATACTCCCCTTCGGGGCTGGCTATCAACCAGTTAAATGGAACGATAAGAACATCATTTCTTATTAATTCGAGAAGTAAATAGAGGGGAAAGGGCGCGATGTAGATCTTGGTTGTCGCCTCCAGCTGGCCGAATGACCATCCATGAGAATGAGACAGCGGAGAGACCTCTAAAAGAGTGATCTTTAAAGACGAATCACTAGTCTTTCAGTCTTGTTTAGTACAGCTTATAACGTTGAAGCAGAGTTCCGGTGAATTTTGTGCATGACCTACGTGCAAAAGAAGGAGAATGGCAATGTATAAACAAAAAAGCAAGAAGAGAGGACCGAAACTTTCATGAACCTTGAGGAGGGGGAGGATAGGACGACGGCCCATCATTATTCTAGGTCAAGTCGCAGTTCTGCTTACTGGACAGCCTCTGAGTATGAAATGCATTAGAATAAACATAAAAATAAGTGTGTACAACGCTCGCGAAACAATAACACGAGCAAAATGAAAAAAAAATTAAAAAAGGAAAATGTTTTAGAAATGCAAAAGGGGCGGAGTCAGCTAGCGTAAATCCAGAAAGTCCATTAAACAAAAGTGAGATATGCGAGCTTCCCGGAGCACCTCATGACTTGTTTTTGTTCTTGAAACATGGCCAGTACCGATATAGCCCCAAAAGATCTATCAAAACATGCGCACAAAGTATTAAAAAGGTGTAAAGTCGGGAAAACGTGTTTTCCCCAGCAGTGTTAAATAACATTATTACTTGGCGGTTTTAAACCGAAAATATCTCGCAACGAAAATGCATGATTTTAGCATCATTACGGTAGAGCCGCACGCGACCCTTCTCACCCGCCCTTTTCTTCATTCCCGTTACGGCCGTCTAAAATGTGCTCGATATGGTAACCACGGCTGACTTATTCCCCTTCTCCTTTCTTTGTTCGTTTTTCTAGCTCATTTCCCGTTTAATTCTGCTCTCTCAACGCTGAACCCAATCGTCGAGCGCGATTGTGTCACTTTACTCACGACTGTTGTCGTATCCAACCTCAATATCTCGTATTTTCCCATTAATCGCTTCGCTTCATGAAGAATTCAGTGTTTGTTCAGTCCAATAATGATGTTGTATTGAAGGTTCGGATCCTGGCCTATCATGGATCCCGATATAAAGGACCGCGATTTCATGTATCGGCTAATTGTCGAATGAGTGTGTTCCATCCTCTTGAACAGAAACAAAATTGGTCTTATCATTCTTAGTGTCTTCCCTGAGGGTGTGGTTCACCGTGTTCTAGACCATTTAAATGTCATATTGAACATGACTAGGAATAGCCAAGAGATAAGTGAGAATCCCCGCACTCATAATGAGGAAAAAATCTAAGTTTATCTTGCAGGCAACTCTACCATGACGGGCACAATCATCTTGCCTGGACTTGTGCAATTCGATGGGAATGAATCACCCTCATCCTCCCTCGGACAAGCTATTCCGATTGATTTCCGTCTCACGAGATATGGTAGATGTATTCGATGAAGGACAGAAGGGAAATGCTATGCAGGTATTATCAGTATGTGGTTTCCCTTCTAAAGTGCGCGTTTCTTCCCACGATTCTTTTCACAAACGTATTAAGTATCCATATTGCTTCTTACATTTCTGTTAGATTCATATAGATTTCTTAGTGATACGAATTGAATATCAAGAGACGATGACTTGTAATTGCACCTCAAGCTCTTCAGCGTTCTTTATTCAATGATTGGTGCGGAGGAATTTTTTCTTGGACTCGAAGTCATGCAATCCTAATACATAAAGCTTAACTGGAATGTTTAGAAACATAAATTATAACTGGAATATTTAGAGAAATGAGTGATCTTAATTAATATCTATCATATCTTGGCCTTCTCAGATGGAACAGTCTGCAGCTACTATAAGAAAGAGAAAGCATGAAGAGGATACCAGTGGGGAGGGTCAAATAAAGCAGATAAGAAGTTTCGAGAAGGAGGAAGAGGTGAGAAGATGTGGAAGTGAACTATTCCAGTTTAAACTTTTTGCTAGAGGATGGGAACAAGAAATATGGGGAGGAAGATTCGAAAAGATAGGGTTCGATCGTTTGTATATTCAGAATGCAAGGAAACTAATTTTGCAGTTTAACTCGTGTTTGTATGAGTTATTTGGTTGGTTATCTGATAACTTATTTTGCTTCTTTGGGGTCCGCTACGGGAAGTACATTAACATTTATGTATTGCGTTTCTATGTTCGATATCATTATATTTCCAGGCAATTCTCCTGAGCGATTTAACCATTGATGAAAGAATGATGATACATCGGATTCGAATCGCGAGGACTATGTGAGTTGTTATACAATTGCTCTCAATGCTATATTCTTGTTCTTTTTTATAATTGAAAATGTTTTATGGCCAATTTAGAGCAATCATATTTTTTTCAGTTCCCTATTCTCTCTCTTCCAACTGAACTCATCTCGCACACTCTATCTTTCCTTTCGAAGAAAAATCGATTGAGAGTGGCTGGTGCGAACAAGAGGTTGAACACCATCGAATTGGAGTCCAAGTATTACCATAGCGATGTGATAATCGAAGATGTTAGTGCGTTGGAAATCAATAGGCGGTTCTATATATTCTGATAAAGTGGTCAGCCAGAAAACGTTAATTCAATCCATTTAAAGCAGTCCATCGATTCACCCATCTAACCTTGCCTATGGAAGTATTTGTGAGTTTTGTGTGAATAATAACGTGTAGAAAATGTTTGCTTAATAGTTGCAATCAGCGAATCGTTTTCTACAAGGAGAAATTATATTCATCTGATTGTATCAAGAGAATAAGCGATATTTTTCTCTTGATTAGTCTCATTTCTCATTTCAGCTCACTGGTTCGGATGAGTTTCATCGTGAAATTTACAATCTAATCAAGGAGTTTGATGTGGAAGATCTCGATGTCAGAAGCAATGTATTTTACTTGACTTTAATGGTTAACTTGCAAAGCCTTGTTTATTAGTGATTATCTGTTCTAAAAAAGAATTCTCAGTGTGCATTTTGATCTATTTGAAAAGTATTAATGATAGTAATATTTCCAGAATACGATGTTGATGGAAATGACTCATTCTTCATCGAGTTAACCATGGTATGCAAGATGCTCTATGTGAGTGAATGCAAGAATGTCACTCCAGAAGCTCTTCATCGAGTTTACAAGGTACCATTATCTTTCTATTTAAATTATGACAATCTCCTCTAGATTGAAATACAACTGGAATATGAGGCTAATAGAAGTGTTGAGACATGCTTCACGTTATGGATAGTGTTGCCTTGCTCTCGTACTTCGTACACATTTCTGAACAAATTTACATTTAATATATTATTGTAAGATTCAAAAACTCAGTTAGAGTCATGGACTGTTTAGCATACAGTAGGCATGATGAGCGGAACAAAATATTCGCTAATTATTTATTTAGCTTTCCAATATTCCCGATCTTTCTCCTATGTGATCCTGGACGCAAAATGCACTGATTAAATACAAACACTGAAGCCTTGAATCCCTTATTAATGATTACTAAACACTGTAGATTGGGCCGTTCGTAATAACAAGTGATACGGTTTATTTTCTTGCAATATATACATTTTTTTAACATTTTGCGAGTTCGCAACTAAAAATTATAACTATTGTTTCTTATTTTTTATCCACTCCGAATTCCGGCTAATTAAAATATCTGACGGTGAGATATTATAAGAAATACGATTAAAAAGAGAGCAGACAAGTAATGATTACGGAAGTATCGATTAAAACCCTCGTCCCTACCGTAATCTCAGTATCTTTTAAATTTTCATAATAATTGCTCTCGTATTTCTTGTATTATTTCACCGTCAGATTTTCGTATTTGCCCGGAATTCGTGGTGGATAAAAAAGAAACAATAAATATATATTTTTTGTTGAGAACTCGCAAAATGTTTAAAAAATATATATATAATTTACAAAATGTAAAATTGTTCGGAAATGTTTACGAAGTACGATATTTTTGAAATTATCTATTTCGGTATTGTAAGATTCAAAAACGCAGCAAATGCAAGACGGTGGTAGCAACTCCAAGCTCCGCCCCCTCTAATGGTAGTACTGGAGGGAGTACTCGCGGAACGTTTAATTATTTTTTTAAAACTTCGATCGGCTTTTTCTTCGCCTAATCATCTTTTTCTTCGTATAAATGGCGTAAATTACAGTTTAGGTGTGCTTTTTGGATGAACGAGGGAATGTAAGCGAGGGAGTTTCTGTGCAAAGCGTGCGCACGCGACGCGTTACCCTTGGGTCAAATATGTGACTTCAGTGCGATGTAAATTTGGCGGAAATGGTGTCAGTTTAAATTTTTTTTTGGTGTGCTTTTAGGACGAACGAGGGAATGCAAGATACATTTATTTCACGTGGGAATCACAAATGAAGTCGCAGTTCAGCTTACTGGGCAGCCTCTGAGCAAGGAATGTATAAGTATAAACGCATAATCAGTGTGTTCACAGCGCACGGAACTCGAAGTCTCGAAGAAATCGGAAAGTGATCATTTACAAGCCGAATAAGCTTTACCCACTGCCCATTTAGGCATGAAAGCGTTACCCGTGATAGCTCAAGCACATGTAACCACATTTACAAGAAATGGAGCGATAGAAAAAAGCAAAAGAAAGAGAAAAAGAAAACAGCTTTTGTAAAACGGAGGAAGGAGCGGAGCGAGGGAGGGGTGCAGCGCAGCATCCGGCACGGGGGCGCCGGATTGTCAGTTCTACAGGCTGTCAACAAAAACGCTATTCGTGAAATGGAATATTTTCTTACAGTAATTACTTTTTCTATATTATCATTGCTCTTTCTTTCAAGAATATAATGGAGAAATCAAGTGGTCACCGATGGCTGTCAATCGAAACATTGCATAAGGATCAATGCATCCCATTCCTCAAGTTGATTGGAATCACATATATCAATGGACGATTCTCATCAAACAGGGATATTGAGGTCTATTTTTTAATTATCAGTTGTATTTTATTTTGCTATTTGCAGGTATACGGATTTGAAGATGATGAGGATGTTCAAGTAAAGCCAATCATCATAGATGGGTCTATCGAGATCTCCCTCATTCACACATTCTCCGAGTATGATGACTGTGATTTTATGCTAAGATTACACGAGACTCAAGAACCTCTTGAGAAAGTGAAGAATATGAAGGGAATCGTCAGAATCGATATTTCCCCGGAATAGACCTTCTTGTTGATTCTTTCTTCTTGTTGAAGTTATCTTCTATTTTAGTATGGTTTCATATTATATCACTGTAATTTACTGGTTTTATCTGTTCTGTAGTTTCCGCCATTTCTTTCACTTGTTGAGTTACAAGTGATTTTTTTTGTTTATTTAAATGTATGGATAAAATTGCTAGAATACTCGACTATATTGACCCAGAAAAGGTTATTTAGCCTACACAAAAACGTTGGTATCTGAAACGTTCACTTGGTTGCTATTGATATTTATACAGTGCTGCTGAAAATGCTTTGTAATTCATGATTTCTGAAAAAAAATTAACCTGCCTTCTATGGTGTGGCGTATTATTCCGTCGACTATAAATTTTACAGTAGTGGGCAGAATACGGTTCATTTTTGGGATTAAGTACAACACACTGTTATCAAAGGTCATTCAATATTTTAACCTTGGCCTCCATTTTGATGTACAAATTCGGGCGCTTCATAAGATATAATAGGAGTTACAATCACTCCTAGTCTCTACTCTGGGATGCATCAACTGACACAAGAAAAGTGAGTATGAGAAGTCCTCTTTGTGTATATCCACAATCGAAAACAACAATCACTAATTGTCCTCTCTCGTTCCATTTCCACTCCTCTCTCCACTCTTGAGTGGTCGACTCGTCCCGAATGACGAAGGACGACGGATTACTAGTGTGCGTTCCCATCTCATAGTGATACAAGACACGATTTCCTCTATCTCATACGTTTTCGACTCTTCCGTTTATCGTAGCCTCTTATAGGTTACCGTATCCTACTGAATGCCACTTTCTTTCGCCTTAAATTATAGTTACAGCACTATTTGGTTACCGTAGCCTATTGCAACCGTATCCTTCGATTATCGTAACGTATCCATCCGATTCCCGTCTTCTTGAGGGGGATGTTGCTTCTCTACGTCGTCTTTCTACGTCTATCTCTCTATTATTCCCGTCCTTGGAATCATCGTCATGGGAATCTCATACAAAATCTACGTTTTCTACTTCAATGTTAGTTTGAATCATGATTACTGTAAGAAACAATGTTGAAATCAGAATTAAAGGAGTTAACCCTTGCGGATAGTATAGTATATCATCCCAAAGTCTAGTGAACCTTTTACTGGACGATCTTGAGCCGGAAAATTAATTTTCTAAAACCAGATAATCATGATGGAGAGTCGACTACTGGATCGGAAAGTGAAGAAACTCGTGTCCAAGGTCGGGAAATCGTCCAATTCAGACCACGATAAGGCGCCCATTCCGGTGAGGTTTATTTCATGACGTCATCCATAGATAGCCACAGTATCCCATTCATGTTGCGTAGTGATGACATCAATCTGACCGACCGATAGATTAGTAAATACAGTACCTCCTAAAGTATCTAGAATGCATTGAATTGTAGATGCCCAACGATCCTCTACTCAACACCGATTCGACGAATAAGAATCACATGGGCGATCGAATTGTGAGTTACACGTCATTCCCTCACTTTTCACTTCAGTTCGTGATGTGATTACCGTAATCTGCATCTTTATCTTGCAGCCGATTCATCTGGTGCAGGGCAGTGACGGCGCTGCTCTATCTTCTGCAGCAGCTGCAGCCCCCGTCTCGGGTCCTGCAGCCATCCCTGCAGCTGCAGCGGGTGGGCCGGGGTCGGGTCCGGCCTCGGAGGAACCGCTCTCGCCGAGGACACCAGCAAAAGATCCCACTACCGTAAGCACGGATGATCAGTCGATACCGTAGCCTGCGATGGATTACCGTATCCTTCCTCGTACGGTAGAGAGATGATAGTGGTGATGGTTGAGGATGACGTCACCGAGATGTCTGGCTACAACACTCAGACTGCTTCCGACTACGTCAACGTCTCCCCTCAGGACACACGTCCCAAATTGCCGGATATGGTGAGGAGAAGACACGAACTTACTCGTTAAATAGGCCATTTCCCCTTGACTCGTCATACATCCTTTCGGATGGGCATACAATTAAGTTTAATGTGGCTATCTGGGTGTGAATGAATCATTTATTTTAGCCCGATCTCCCCTCAATCTCAACTATCGATCCGGGCACAGACGCTGAGGAGAACACCTGTGAGTGAAGTAGGAAGGAAGAGGGAGGGAGAAGGGGCTCATCTCATCTTGGTAACTACTGAAAGTGAATTAAGTAAGGGAATGTTTTCATTCACGGTATAACACCTTACCCGATAGATGCAGTATGACAGTATCGTACCATGATGAATATGGTGTACGTTATTACCGCTAATGGATAATAACCGATGCAATTAGCATATCGTTTATGAGCATAGCATGATTACCGTACCCCGATCGATACACAATATGCCAATCTCTGGTTCAGCAGTGACGTCCTTGACTTGTGCCGTCTCCTCGCAGATGACCACGCCAACCACAACAAGGACCAATGTGAGGAGGAGGATTAGAGATGTTAGTATGGAGAATTAGAGATCCATATTGAGGGAGTAGAAAATACATAGGCATTTTAACGAGGGAACTAGTAGAAGATGTGAAAAACCCATTAGGATTGAAGCATCTCCACTCTCTATACACACTTTCGAAATCTAGAATAGTGATAGCAGACTCCATGAGATATTTGAATGAATCTCTCTTTCAGCCAATTGTCTCTATTCCTGGCAAAAAGGACGAGGATAGGGATACGCTCAAGATTCTCGGTAATTAGATATATTGAATGCCTCTAATTACCCTATTTGAGACGATCCGATCTATGGTCTGAAGACGGAGATTCTCTCGCCCGATGTCTCCAATACCGTAATTATGATTATTGGAATGATTTTCGAAAATATGTTTGCTTGAGAAGTCAGACTGGACGAACGATCCCTTCCAGACGTATGTGGTGCCTCGTCACATGCTCAGAGGTTCCATTTTACTTGTTAATTACCTTAATGAAATAAACCATTTAGACGACAAGCCGCAGCAGGCTTCGAACCTGAAGCCAGCGGAATCCGACGTGAGCACGGGTCCCGTAACGAATCCCTCCAAGATAATCGATCGATCTCTCAATCGATATCCATCGGTAGCGTTCAGCCACCTCGCCTTGAAGACGTCGCCGTGTACACACCGCCCGAGAATTCAATGGTCACGGCTCCGAAACCAGCCGAGAAGCCGGCTCCAGCTCCGGTTGCGACGAGACCTGCGCCTGAACCGACGGTGCACAGAAGCCAATGCAGCTACCAGCGCTTGCCCGACCCCGACCCAAGGGATCCCATCTTCAGCCCACCCCAGGAGAGAAGGACACGTCAGCAGGTGAGGGAGGGGGAGATGGCATTACCCGGGAAGATTGTGTTATCACCATCATTTTGGCAGTTGCAAATTAACTACGAAATGGCAATCTATCAAAGCAGTTAGTGATTGTGTATAACTGGAATATTTAACCTGAGATAGAACGATTAAAAACAATTCCATATCAGAACTAATCAAATTGATAATGTCCAATCAGGACTACTCGCCATTCGACCTCCCTTCGAGACCCACTCATCAATCATCGAGGACTGATCGAGAATCAATCGATCGTCAGTACTCCAAGCCTACCGGGTACGGTAGCTCTTATCGATAGATGATCTTTCTCCGTTTTAGTTACTTCTCTCAGCGAGCGAAGGCATGGCTGGCCGATAATCGTGATTCTGATTCGGTTGAGGAGAAATAATGGAAGATGTAGAGAAATCTTTCAAGAACCACTAATAGAATGCAAACAAATGAATAAACGATGCTTTTGCTAATCACGTTCGCTTCCTTCGATTGAAACATCTTACCTAAAAATACTTTCACAGTTACAATGATCTTTTGAAGAACATGATAGGTTAAGATTTGTCTGATATTGTGTGTCCACTCATCAATCAACGAAGAATTATCGGGAATCAATCGATCTACAGTATTCGAAGTGGTCACAATATATTTACTTCAGAAAGTGGATTGAGACTATGAAGAATAAGTCTCTAGGAAGACCTCTCATTCCCGGTGAGATCAGATGCCGAGTATCCATCTTCACCATGAGTTTATTGAATGTACTATTCATTCCAATAGTTCTCCTCTAATAGAGTCCTCTATCACAGTTTGATCGTACATTACGGTAACGGTAGTTATCATTAACTAATTTATTTACATGTTTGATCTTTGATCTTGCTGTGATTCATTTGTTAGTTACTATCATTTGTTTTATCACGAGTAGGCTAATCGATATTCAATCCTTGTGCGAGGTTAAACATATGATATCAGTAGGTACTTTATCAATCAGAGTTATTATCTTCTGGACATTAATTCATTCTCATCTTCTCTTTCTATCTCTTCTTGATCTTCTCTGACTCCGTTAGCTCTTTTTTCGTTGTCGCTGCTGTAATGGATCAATCCATTCCATCTACCGTATCCATCCCCTCTCTTCTCCCCCTCCCCCTTTCTAATGGGTCAATCCATTCCATCTACCGTATCCATCCCCTCTCTTCTCCCTTCCTCACCTCATTTTGTCTCTCACTTCTCAGCATACTCCTCACACTGTTCGATGGTTTGCTCCTTTCTCTCGACACTCCTTTGATCACTTCAGCTCAAATAATCAATATCCACTCCATTCCACGTTCTCTCTAAATACCTCTTGACTTGTCTCTGTTTCTGCTCTTACTTCTGCTTCTCGATCGAGATCTACTTTTGTCAGGGGGAGGCACCTTAATCCCATCATTAATTCACTTCTAGATGGTCTCTCCATACCGTGGATGTATCAGACACCTTGGGAGGGCTCTTCTTGATAGTGACTGATCTACTCCTTCCTTGTCTACTTATACTTCTACTTCTTTCTCCTTTCCTTCCATCAGGAGTCACACTTCTTCTTCTCAATCTGATTGCATCTCTCGCCAATTGATCTGCCATCTCATTCCCTATCTCTCCATCGTGGCCATACACGTGTTCGAATGTCACTGAGGGGAATCTGCAATCAATACTCCATATCTACCGTATCCATCGACTACAATACCAATCAATACTCCATATCTACCGTATCCATTGACTACAGTACCAATAAATACTCCATATCTACCGTATCCATTGACTACAGTACCTTTCTGCCAGTCTTCTCAGATCAGCGTACAATCCCGAGAATCGTCCATAGTTACCATTATTCATAGCATCGATAACTCCCATATAATCGGTTCTTATAATGACCGGTTGACCACTAAATAGACTCGGATTACGGTATATCAATCCCATATCGATTGATTCACTTGAACTGTTTCCACTCTAGGATTTTGATGAGTGCAGTCTGAGCAGCAATTATCTCTCCGATTCCAGAGTTGTGTTCGGGTCCTGCAATAAATCCATTCCAATTCCATCTACAGTAACCCCCATCAATCCAATCCAATTCCATCTACAGTAACCCTCATCACTTACCAGACAGGGGTTTGCTTGTGTTCAATGGGTGATTGTCTCCGACGAAGACACCAATTCCAGAAGCTCGTCCTTGAACACAAGATGCGTCAGTGTATGCGATGATTGGCGCATTTGGATTGATGGCCACAGAGGGCGGGACTGGCACGCGAGTGGTGCGAGAGGGAGGAGGAAGGGAACGGCTCCTTTGCTCTTGAGGGAAAGGAATAATCTTCTTCCCTTGGTCTCTTCTTCTTGTCATATCACGACCACGACCAGAGGGAGGAGGAGGAGAGATCATCCATGGGCCAGAATTATCCTGAAGGAGAAGGTAGATCAATCGGATAAGATAAGGAGGATTACAGTAGTAGATATTTGGTTGCATGTTGGATCAGAACTAGCATTGCGAGAGGGAATAGTGGGAGAGATCGAAGTGGCAGTGGGAATATCAACTGAACAATCAATTGGTATACTGTAACGGATTGGGTTGAGATTAGATCTGACCCATCGATCTGGTTACGGTAGGAGTACGAAGAAGTGACGAGAACTATAAAGAGACGTTCAAAGGGTCCAGATAACGACGACAATCTCACTCGTTTAGACATAGCAGCAGTTAGAAGGTGAGAGATATGGGGATGAGAGACTGAAATTGGGATTCTCTCAAGATCATTAGTCCATGCTTACTGTACTTATAGGATTCGAGTCAGTGGGATAATCGGGAAGAGATACGGATGATAAGCGAATCTGAAGAGATCAAAGATCATTCAAAGAGGTCACGAGATGGAATACTGACCAATCGATGAAATGTCAGTTTTAGTAACGAGTAGACCATAGGGTTGTTAGTAGACCATTGAGAGAGAGGTGAAATCACCGCCCGCAATGGAGAATCGAGAGTTGAATGAAGGAAGAAGAGAGGAGGGGAGAAGAGAGGGTAATTTGCACGTCACTCTATATGCAGTGAGAGGATGGTACGTATAGTTAATTGTCTTCTAAAAATTAAAGTAATTAATGGTTACCGTAATCCAGTCAATCGATGTTCATCTACTCTACCGTACTCACCTTCTCTCCTCCCACCACATTCTCCTCGACTACCACTGGAACCATACCGTACTGATCTTGCTTCTGGTTCTTGCAAACTTGTGTCCAATCCATAAGATATTTCTAAAAAGTTGCAAGGATGTCAATGCATTAGAGCCGACGATTGACCTCAGTCTCATCTCTCCCTCCACTCCTCTCTCCCCACTTCAATCCGGCGATAGAGAACACTCGATCAGTTGTCTCCTCTCGCACTGCCGTGTCTACAATCATTCATTTATTGATGATAGATATGCTATTCAATTACGTTCTGAACGACTAGTATACAAATATCGACCTCTAATGTATCGTTCCACTCTTTGCATATCATGGACATTGTGGTAGTTGACTTGAAGATCACGAATCGTCCACATGAAGTATTGACAGATTGAGTCAATCAGAGGCTGGGGCTTGAAGAATGTTCCTTCCTTGCCTATAATTACACCCTTGTGGTGCTTCAACCCTATCTTTGAAAATGCACCAAATTCACTATTGAATTCACTCAAGTTGATCAGTATGGTCATCATTCTTCAGAGAAGAATCAATCAAAGTGTAAAGTAGCCTATCACCATATTCACTTATCAAAATAGCTCACTATCAATATCGATAGCAATAGAAAGTTGTTCCATTCCGATCAATTTCATTCCCATTTTGATTCCCTTCGCTCTCATCATCCCCTGCAAAGATGCATCAAGAGAAGAGAAGTGATCATTGGTGGATTAATCAACATGCAAACTAACGGTTCCTCCTAATTCACAGAAAGTTGTGAGATCGAAAAGTCTCCCTCCTCTGAGTCCGAAGAATTTATCTGAATTAATCAGATAACTCAGAAAAGAAATGTATAAACGAACTGAGGAGCAGATGACTTGAGAAGAGTCGAGTAGAAATTGATGAGATTCGGTTCTTCTCTGTCACTGAAAAGAACGGTTGAACCAAATACAATAAATCCTCGATTGACCATGCTTTAATTATTGCGGGGATATTTGACAGTCCTCCATCGGGAGTGATCTGGAATATTCAATTTTGAAAGATAAAGCAATATTGAAAGACCGTAATAACGTGTGAGTTGGAATCACGAAGTACGATTCTCTTGTCCTCGTCGGTCAATTTCATCGATTTGATCTCAATCTTAACGGGAAAATGAACAATCCGCTCAATATCAGACATGCCAGTTCCTCAAGTAATGCAAACAAAAATTTGAACTGATAAATGCATTTCGAAGTAGTTCAAGAGATCCGATGGAAAGGAAGGACAAAATATTTCCCCCCAACATTAAGTGAGAAAGAACTCTCGAAAATCTAACCTGTTCAGTCAGAGTCGACTCTGTGATCGATTGATTCCAGTATACACTATCATGTCCATCGTAGATTATGGTTATGTCCTTGTATCTGTCACTTCTAGAAGAATGAGAATTACACTTGGATACGCAAATGAAGGGTAACCTTGTGAAGACGAGAAGAGCTTCTCTAGTTATTTTCGATCTTATCAGTCGAATGGCACTGCAAATGATTCTAGATGCATCATTTTATTGAGGATCTTCATGGACAATCATTCAATCACTAAGGCACTCACTCCGCTCCGCTCATCTTGATTGGGATTTTCTTCGCTCCCTTCTCGGTTGTTTGTATGCTCTCCACGTTGACATTGTATCTGAAAGTGATGAAAATCGACATCAACTCGAAAAGTAAAATCGAAGAGCCGACAAATGATTTAGAGCGCACTCACTTCAGTACATTTACTTTAGCATTGGTCCTCACTTGATACACACTGCTTCCGAGTGTTCTTGTCGGAAGAGGGCCAGATGGCTGGAAAGAACACATAGTAAGTAGCATGGAGCGTAAGAGGACTAATATAGTGGGAAAAGGATTATTAACCTCAAGCGACAGCTTTCCTAATTGTTTCTCCATCAATGAGAAGTGAATCGAGAATCTAAAAATTAGTATTGAAATTTCCATAAACAAGAGGAAAATCGAAAATGGGATGCAATTGTGTACAAACCCGTCATAACACGAATTCAATTGTTCAATCTCCATGACCTCAAATCGTGTTGATAACATATACCGTAGTTTAGATGGAACTATTTTGATCAGGACTACATTCAGATATTTCGCGAGAATCAGAAACTGTCTAGCAGCCACTTCAACATATAATTGTCGAATAGAAAAAAGCAGAAACAACACTTTATCGTCTCCAGAAAGCACTTTGAGAAAACCGAAAACAGTCGGTCATAATGGATCGACAGAAAGAAAGAGTATCAATCACCATAACAACGAATAATCTAATTTGATTCCATATACAATTAAGAATAACTTGAAACAGGATAATGTCTTCAGATCACTTCTTCTTTCCTTGCACTTTAGGGAAGGCTGCTGCTAACAATTTCGTCTGGTCTACCACTTTCGATCTGATGGGATCGAAGAGGGAATTGATCTGAAGAGACAATCGATAATCATCCATCAACTACCGTATCTCACCTGATTGATCACAGCTTCCTTCAGATCTCCCGGATGAAGACTGACGCCATTAGAACCAACAGCGAACTCCTCAAAGACATCGATATAAATGCACAAGCTACATAGAATGAGTGATCAAAGGGTTCATCTACCGTACCTTGACCAGATCGTCATGAGACGCACACACGACGTCTCCGCCATTCTCAGCCTTTCGAGGGATGAGCAGGGCTGAATATATCGATGACCCCTATCACCCCCCCCCCCTCCCTCCCCTTCCTCTCCCTCTGTCTCTACTCACCATTTCCATCCATCAGAGGGAAAACGACCTTCCTCGCCAACTCCAGTGCCACATTTCTCTCCGTGTTCTCAGGCTCGCAGAAGGATCTACCGATCTGTGAGGCATTATCGATTGGAAGCTACAGTATTTTCTCAATTACCGTACCTTGGTCTTGGTCTGCTTGGGAGTATCGAAGGGATCGAGAAGGAAATCGAGCGATGAGCAGCCCATCTCAAACAATCGATATCAATCGATTGACGATCCTCAATCCTACAGTACTCCTCCCCCTACCGTATACCTTGTTCTCATCCATTCCCGGCACAACTTCCACGGCCAATTGTGTCGGTGCGTTTACTCCGATCGCGTGCAGCAACTGAAATAGATCGATATTAGAGTATCCCTGATCGTGTCTACCGTACTCTCCATCCACAGTATCCCCTTCCCTCCCTGCTCTCTCTCTCTCTCCTCACCTTCACTGCCAATTGTGCCGTGCTACTTGTGTCTTCACCCACTACGATCACATCCGTCTGAGAGAATACAATTGGTTAGTCCATTTAATTAGCCTTGTATTTGACAGATATAAATATAAATGGAATCAACCCATTTTGACGTGCTAGTTAGGCTTTAGAATCACTGTTACATCACAGTGTCATGTTCAAGCAACATATTCCTCCAAAAAAATAAAAAATATTTGGCTAGTCCCCTCCCCCCCCCCCCCCCTCTATCTTTCGCTCACCTCCATGTACTTGGCATTGAGTGCATACACCAGAGGGACGAGGTTGCACGAGAGAGCCGAGCTGAAATAGGAGAAGATCAAAGATCAAACTACAGCTGTCATTGCCCCCACTTTATTCCCACCTGGTCGTGTTGAGCAGTGACGACTCGTCTCTTGCGACGGCTGAAGCCAACTTGTAGATGTCGAGAGCGTAGTCACTAAGAAATCACAAATCAAAATACGATTCGATTAGACAAATGGATTAGTCTCTTTGACTCACTTGGAGAGGTACCAGGGCTGGTCCATGTCCTTCTCTATCCTCACTGCACTCGCGATTCCGAGATGGTCGATCATCACCTATAACATCAATCGATAATCAGAAATACCGTAACCCATTGTTATCTGTACGTTCGAGACTGTATCTCTTCATAGCTCCAGAAGTACTCGTGGCAATGTTCTTCATTTCGAAATGTATCAATCCATAATCCCTTCTCACCTCCAGTACTCGCACGTAGTAGGCAGAACGAGCCTCGCGTGCGTTCCATGGACACTCAAATATAATCGATTGATGGTGAGTCAGTGCTGACCATTGGCGACCCACAATGTTTTCAGTTTCACAAGTTCCATATGGAAATCGCATACACTTTCATACTAATTGTGTCGTGTTTTATTCTATTCAAAACTACAAACAACCGATTGTCTGCTCTCTGAGGGGGAATGGGTGTTCGGAACTTTCCTAGATGGCAACCAAGCCCTTCCCCCTTTTCCCGCCCCTCCAAAGCTGCGTGTACCTAAGCCTAAGCCAAAGCGTTCTTATGAAGATCAGATTTAGTGCAAGTAGTTTGGGTGTAATCATAGCCAGTAATCCGATTGGGGAGAAAGGAAAGAAAGAAGTGGGCGTGGCCCGCCCCCTTGAGAGGCGGGTCTTGGTTGCGATCTAGGAAAGTGCCGGGTGTTCTCTACCTTCTCTGAGTCAAGGAAAGCCTCGAGGGAAGAGATGAGAAGGGTTGCCTCAACGGGGATTCCAGATCGAATCACACTCTGAAACGGAGGAGAGAATCATAATGATTTATGGTATTCTGTCACATACCATGATATGAATGCACAGATACATAAAAAAGACGAAATAAAATACTTCAGATCCCTCAAATCCACATAAACAAAAATTATTTAGAACCAGCTAGTGTAATGTTTCTTCGATAATTGAGGATTTATTCACATCCCAATAGAAGTCGAATGGAAGGGTAGTAACGCAATCACCACAAATAGACTGACCCTGATATGAAGAAGAGAAGCCATCATTCCCAGATGGAATCTGCCCTTTGGAGCCAGTGAGATCAGCACCTGCGATCGATAAATGAATATATAATAATAATAATAATGTATCTACGCACTAGGCGCAACAAGAAAATGAATATAATAATATTATGAATAGACGAGGGGATTAGTGCTGTGGATGGGAGAGGTAATTAATGAGGGGGTTGATTTCTAAACGACGTTTAAGTCTCGACGTTTAGAAAACCACCCCTCTCCTACAGCAGTCTACCGTATACCTTGAGTGGTCTCTTCGTGGCGAGAGATGCTTCGAGAGACTCTGTTCCCTCTCCGACCACCTTCACTCCCTTCACTATCATCGCCAATTGCTGCTTGGCAGAGTCGTCTAGGGTTACGGTAGGACGAGAGGGGAGAGACACCTTAAGGAAATCAATAAAGGGAATTGGAAAAGGATGATACTATACAAGTTCTCTCTCACTTCATCATATCATGGGGATGATATTTCCAATTCCCTCAGTATATGCTCACCTTCCTCTCCTCCACATGGGCGTATCCCTTCTCGAGTGCTTCTTTCACTTCGGGAGTATCACACTTGGATTGCACCTACACCGTTAGGGTTATCCATTGATATTAACCATCTCATCTCATTCCACACCATACTTCCTCATTCCCACACATTTCAAACGTAATATCTTCAGCAAGAATATGCTGGACGTTTCACTCCCTCTTACCTATATTACCTTCTTTACCCCCCTCCCCCCCCCCCCCCGCTCTTTCCTCTTCATCCTTCACCTTAGCAAGTAGTTGATTGAGGAATAGAGTGAGTGTTTCCTTCATTTCTTCTCCCTTCACTGCTCCTTCCTCAAATGCTTCCTTGATCGAGTCAAACGTCGTGAAGGATCTCCAATTTGTTCATTTTTATCTCCCATTTCATCCAGTGATATTCACGTTTCAAAATTACCATGAGACTAGGGGAACTGAATGTTTGTAAGTAGTTTTTGATTGAACTTGAGCTTAACAATGCAACTCACTTGTTTCCAATCTTGACTTCCCCTGGTGATACAATGGGAATAAGGACGAATTGATAGAAGGAGAGCACTCCGTTATCTTCCGTTCCTGGCTCGCATATCGCAGCTGATAACCAGTTATGTTTAGACTTATATAAACAAAAAAGAAGAGAAGACTAAAACAGACTGGCTATCTTCTTCTGGACCTTCTCTGCAGAATCCAGCAGATCGATCTTCGAATCAATCTCGGAACTGGAAAACAAAGATTTCAATGTGTCTCTCCCTTTAAGAACGAAGTGACTGGCAGGTATCAACATCTAGATATTTTTTTTTTACCGTTGGTTGTTCCCTATTATTTAATTAGTGACCTGCTCATCTTTCCTCCCGTCAATCCGGGTACCATGGGGTTCATTAGATGCCATCGCTTGCCCAATTTCAGCTTCGGCAGTTGCTCCTCTGCCAGAATGAAGATCTTCCTGAACGAGATATAATCAGTATCTACCTTCTACAGTATGAATGATCTACCGTATCTGACCTCTGATCGACTCCTCCGAATTGTCCATCAACCTTGAGATGCTGCTCATCGAGAGCTTGCAGGAGGGGATACAGTAGGCCAGAGAGGAGGGGCGATTCGACCTGCAGAGAGAACAACCAATCGATCCAGTCTCTCAATTGGAAGCTTCCCATAGAAAAGATAAATGGTACTGCAAAGGTACTATTCTTGATTGACAGGAACTGGTAGCGATTCTGTTGACTAGGATCTTATTTTTCTAAACATTTGTCAGAGAAAAATGAGGCTAGGGCAATAAATCTGGAATAGTGTATGATAATCAATTGGTCTAACTAGTAACTACATCGATTCTCTCTCAAATGCGTACTCAACTAACCTGCTTGACAACCTCTGCTCCTGCCTTGAGTGCATCTCTCTGAGAAACTTGACTGCACAATCGAAGCACATCCTCTGTGAAGGGCCTGAATATTAGGTTACTGTATCAATAGAAGCTACCGTAGCCTTCTTTCCCTGACACCATTCCAAAAATTACAGTATCATATGAATTCTACCGTAATCTCTAGACGATACCTCGCCAGTTGGTAATGACTGCCCATTCTGAAGTGTAGTTGATCGATGGGAACATCGAGTGACTGGAGAAGGGCCTTGATCGACGCCTCGTAGTATCTACAATACGGATACTCATTTTTCAAAGCTCAAGTAAAATCAGTGGTGGGCGCCGTCTGTTAAAATTTGAGGGTATCCCAATATATCATGGGGGCATCTGTGCAGGCCAAAAGGCATCCGATTTTTAGAATGACCATTCACTGGGCTACTACTGGGAGTCCAAGAGTCCAAATACTAGGAAGCTTGAACAACTTTTGAAAAATTGTTCACAGATGCCTGCCCACGTATGAGTAAAATTTTAAATTCATAGCAAAAACTACAGCATCCCCACTCTATTGTCACTAATCAATAACTACCGTACTTGACTCGATTCTCGAGCAGTTCCCACGTGCTCTTCATGTTGTCGAGGAAGGCGTGCAGATCGGCGAAGAGTACCGTAACCTGTCAATTATCGATTACCATGAAGATCTCTTGAATGGGCTACCTTGATTCCTGCTTGGAGGAAATCGGCGATCTTCCTCATGGGAACGAGGTAACCAACGTGTGGTCGTCCCGTAGTCGCTGAACAAATCTCATTGACTTTAGGTCCCATGTGAAAGCCAACATAAATTTTAAAATTTCAATAACATGAGAGTAAGTTGAAAAAGTCTTACCGGTTCCCCAGTAGACATGCATGTTCTTGCCAGCAGTGAGTTGCTGCAGGATCTTGTCGCCTCCCAGTACTTCCTCAATTCGAAGACATTAGTGAACAAGTATGCACGAGTGAAAGAGAAGACCATGTTTATAAAGGATACCTGTAGATTGCGAGTGATGAGATCTCGTCGCTTGAGTACTTCTTCAGACGGAGGATCCACAGCGCTATTCGCGTCTCCGGAAGACATCTTGGGTCTGTAAACGAAGAAATGAACAACAAAGACTAAGTAAGGGCAAAACACCACGCCGAGAATAATTCTGATGCAACAGAGCTGAGTCAGACGCAGGCGTTAAGGGTTGTCTAGCGAGATATATGGGTTTCCCAAGCAACATATGTTAAGCGAAAGGGTTAGTAAACGAACAAGCGAGGATAAACGTGCGTACTCTGCTGGATTCTTCACGGATGACGCCTTCAATCGCTCCTCCAGACTCCTCTGCAGGATTTTCTTCCTGTATGCGAGCTTGTCCGCCTTGGTCTTCGCTTCGGCCAGCTCCGGGCACTCACTCAACACTTCCTCATCGATGATTCCTTGCTCGAACTTGGCCAACAGTCGCTCGAGTCGGATTAGCTGCTCAGATTCGTCGAAAATTTGCTTCGAGTGCGCAGTGAGCTCCTGTTCCCGGGTTGCCATTTCTGGCCGATCGGCACCTATCACCTGTGGGGAGTGTGATCGTGCAAGAAATAGAGGTGGATAATGCAAGCAATACGGAAATAAAAAGATTTTGAAAGGAAATTCGGGCTGCAATTTCAGCTTGCGATTCCAATGTGGTGAGAGAGCACGTGAAAAGAGGAAAAGTGTTATTCTTAAATTTACTGATTGCGCGAAATGATTATTTGAATAATGATTTCCCGTTCATTAGGGACGGCAGCGGTGTAAATAGATGAACGAAATAACTTACAAATTGGTGCGCAAATGGAAGCTTACCTTACCCCATTCCGACTTTTCAATTTAGTTTTTGCAAAATTATGGCAAAATAATAAGTAAATCGATAAAGAAAATAGGTGGAGGGTGCGACGCTTTGAGTCCAACTGGAGCGCATCACATGTCAGCCCTCTGATCAGTATATTGTGAACTGAAATCAAAAGAACATTTTTCAAACACTTCAATAAATTACAATATCCTCGTCTCGTGCTACCAGAGTCACGAGAGATCATGGAAAAACAAAGTATAATTTTTAATAAGTTCAATTTAACACTAGAAGCGGAATCACGATTTAGGGACCACCGAACCGGAAAAGTTAGATTCAGAGCCGGCAAAGGGCGTGTTATGGCGAGGGAAACGGCGAAATGCGGGAATGCAAATCCCTTCAGTAATTTTGTTTTTCCCAGATTTATTGATTTCTAGGAAGTGCAGCTCTTCAATTATTGTCAAATAATGGATCCATGATTATAACGAGTCTGACATAAATAAATAATGAAAATCTGTGGTAGCAATCATGTTAAATTTCAATACGGAAAATCGTATATTTTTATTTTTATAGGCTAGCGAGTGCATTAAGAGGTGCAGCCTTCTATTTTAGTCATAGAATCGTAGTGCGACCTATATTTAATCTTCATGCAAAATTTTAGTCAAAATTTTAGTGCAAATATTTGAGTCCGGAATATTTGGCTACACCCTCCGACGCTTTCCCGTCAACGAAACAGCTTGAAAAATTATAGAAATATTTTTAAAATGCTTCAGAAAAATATTAAAGGATTTGAAAGCCAAACTACGGTAGTTTGACGGGAAAGCGTCGGAGGGTGTAGCCAAATATTCCGGACTCAAATATTTCGGCTGCGGTCCCTACTTAGGGACCACCACATAAAATTTTAAGCTTCCTCTAAAATTTATTCTTTATACGCATTTGAGTAATCAGGAGTGCAGAATTTATTAAACATACTTAGATTTGTATGAAAAAATTAAATCAGCGAGTTTTGACCTACCCGTCTAAGCCCCGCCCCTCTTGGTGCAGTCCCGCACAAAATCGGTTCGGTTGGTCATGGTATGGTCAGTAGGTCACCATTCGCGAATTTCAAACACTTTTAATTATATTTTTCTTGGCGGCATTAAATAAAATGGCAGCTGCGGACCGATAATTGGTCAATATATGGTAGAAATTATTGTTCAGGAGTTAGAAATCAGTGCAAACTCGTGCAAGGTATACGGTATCTATAATAGGAACTGCTAGCAATAGTTTATTTAATTTATAATCGGTCTCAAAGCATAGAACTCGTGCTCTACTAAGCGAATTAAATGGTTGCAATAAACAAAATGTAACAGAATCGATTAATTGAAGACGTTGTAAACGTGGTTATCGCAAAGTTCAACAGCTAATTTGACAAAGACCGCTGCCATGGATTTTTCTAAAATTTTGCATGAAGATTAAATATAGGTCGCACAACGATTCTATGACTAAAATAGAAGGCTGCACCTCTTAATGCACTCGCTAGCCTATAAAAATAAAAATATACGATTTTCCGTATTGAAATTTAACATGATCGCTGCCACAGATTTTCATTATTTATTTATGTCTGACTCGTTATGATCAGGGATCCATTATTTAACAATAATTGAAGAGCTGCACTTCCTAGAAATCAATAAATCTTGGAAAAACAAAATTACTGAAGGGATTTGAATTCCCGCTTTCCCGTTTCCCACGCCATAACACGCCCTTTGCCGGCTCTGATTCTAACTTTTCCGGTTCGGTGGTCCCTAGTCCCTACTGTTCATTCTTGTTTATTGATTACTTTCATTGTAATATTTCATTTTGTTTTGTAGTTGAAATGGCGGACGACGGCTCGAACTACGACGATGAAGAAAGAGAGCTGGAAGAAGTCTTTGTCCTCACAGGCGAACAGGTTAGCAACGATTTTCTTTAATATATGTAAGTGGTACTCTTGGATCTTGCACACTTGACAATAATGCTGTCCTCTACCTCCTTCACCACATCTTTCCATGGAATATCTGAAACAGCGCATTATATTCCATGAGAGCCGGAATCTGTTTTAATGCCCAACAACTTGATATGTTTTTCAGAAGAAAGCAGCGAAGAGAATGACGCAATTCGCAGAGGAAAAGGATCCCAATGCTGCTTACAAAGAACGTTCGGAGATGAGGGAACAATACTACACAATGAGCAGCAAAGTGGCGGGTAAGATTATAATTTTCTGTTCAATTAATATTAATGACGGCACCGCTTTGTTTCGTAATTATACTCGTGTGGATATCTGCAGTGAAATCTTATATTGCAGACGCTACGAGGGAACTCAAAGAGACGGGACAAACTGAACTAATGGATGATGACAATAATGAAATGGAGGGAATTCTGACTAAAGGCAAGGAGTTCTACTCGAAGGTTAGTGCTAAATCGCTGTTTCATCCCCATCGTTTGGCACTTTGGTGGTGAAAATAATGATTAAAATATTGGGAAGAAGATGGATGTATCGCATGATTCTTTTATGAACCACATCGTACTACCTTCCATTCAGATCGGAGCCTCTACGAAGGAAATCGCTTGCGACGCTGAGTTGATGCTCAACATGGGCCAATTGTTGCTGGCGGGAGCCCAGAAACTTCAGAAGGCTCATATTCAGAAGGTTTTGAGACCGAAGGAATTCGCTGAAAAGATTGTCGGTTTTCTTGTTGTTATTGTTTGTCGAATATGGGCACTTTTGTGAACCTGTATGACTTAGTTCCAGTGCATAGGCTCAATCAAATTTGAGGTTAACCCTTTAAAAGATTGACTGTGAGACTTGGTATGAGGGTATGATGTGATTGCAGCGGGATTCCTCACGATTATGCAACCAAGAACCAATCAAATTGATCTCTTGTGATCCAGCCACGAGTGATCTACTCGATGATAGTGAGGATGAAGATTATTATCGACCCAGGAATGCCAGCAAAAGATGTAAGTTTGATTCACTTTTCCATTTTCGTTACAATCTGTAATATTGAGCGAACCAAACATGCTCATTTCATCGTATTTTTAATTGCCAATGATTGCCGTTACAAGACATTTGTAATTTACTGTTTTTGAGTGCCGGAGGGAGTGGAGAACGACGGTCTAATGGCAGCAACTGCATGGGCAGCATTGGGAAGGAAACACTGCAGCTATCTCAAGATCCCTCCCACTCTATCTTACTTGTGAGTCAACCTATCTCATCTTTAAACACTATGTTTAATAATTAAGTCATAATTTCGGACCTGCGTCGCGATTTTGTAGGGGAGGAGAAGCGCGGAATAATTGGCTTGAAAAGCAACGATTCGAGCCTGTACATATGTCTACTTTTTATTCGTGATTAGTAGATTTGAAACTGTGTACTAATGAGAGGATGATAAGTAGGAATAATAATAATAATTTATCTACGCCCGAGGCGCGACAAGATCATAAGTACATTAGTGATAGAATAGAATGGATTGTAATCTTTAGTCGACCTCTGCTGCATGATACTGCTCCTCTGCCGAAGCAACCGAAGGAGAAGAAAGAACGACTGCCCAAGGTACGGTAGGAGCAAAAGAAGAGAACATCGAGGAATGACTAATACGGTATATCGATCGATGTGCAGGAAGACAAGTCGAAGGCGAAGTTGATTACGCTGAGTGAGAAGGACAAGAACCACGATGATCCCGATCAGAGTGTGACTAGAGAGGTAGGGTAGGGAGGAGAAGTATTGATAAATGAGGGGTGATTGGGAGAACGGTCCCATACGAATTCTCTTGCAGCTAGACTGCATTCGCAAGTCACTGAAACGAGAGATGAAGAAGCAGAGGACTCGATCCATCCCCTACTATTGGGTCAGTAGATCTATTTATTTTGGCTGAAACGCTTTCATTCTACCGGAAATGAACTACATAAGAACCAGCTGCATCCCCCGACTACGTCGGGGAATACCGCTGTCGGTCCTCACTGTTTTGCGGTGGTCCGTAATTCGCAATCGAAAAGAGAGAGGGAGAGGGAGGGGAGGCGTTGTTTACATGTTTTCGATATCGAAATCCGAACATACGAACGAACAGACAGACGTTTGCTCTTTATATATAGTATGGTTAAATCACTTGGTATTCGTTTTATTATTTATTAAGGTGAATTTGTTCGCGAGTGACCATTATTAGTGTCGTCGGAAAAAATAATGTGGTGGGAATGTATATAATGGAGTGATTGATTTGCTGTTCAGTTCGTAATCGATCCGACAGACTTCTCCAAGTCAGTTGAGAACATGTTCTACACTTCGTTCCTTGTGAAAGACAATCACATCAAAATCGAGATTGATCAACAGAAGGGAATACCCATGATTGGTGAGGAGAGGGGTACGGTAGTTGGGTGAGGAGAGGGGAGGGGAGAGGATTATGGTAGTTGGGTGAGGAGAGGGGAATATTGTAGATGGAATGTATATTGTAGTGATGCAATCTGGCGATGGAGAGGAGGACGTCCCTCCCACTACTCCTCTCCGTGCTCCATCCAATACTTCTGCTGGTAAGAGATACGATGGAGAGAGAGAGAATTATTAGTACTGTAATTGGATTCTAATGAACAGCCAGGAAATATGTGAACGTATCTCAGTTTGATGAATAAAATGTAGCTCTCAATTTAATATTGTATCTTTTAGTCCGAAGATGTTCGCGAATCAGAGTTATTGACAATTTCTGCTGCAGGTTTGAATTGTGAATCGACGCAGCAAGCAATCGTTGGATTCGCATACGATATCTGGGAGGTGAGAGGGAGGGGGGGGGAGGGAGGAGAGTCTCTTTTTTCTTCCTTTCCCTCTTCAAAAACTCACGGTCATTGAATCATTTAAGGGAATGATCGAGTGTCTCAATATAACTGAAGCCGTGATCCGCAGATAAGACTATCCATGGATCCATCCATTACGGGGTACCGTATCATTCCACAAGTTTCCCATTCTGTCTTTAAAGATTCTCCCCGTGTTATGTGTATTTACTCGTGATCTCTCTTGTCTTTCGCTAATTGCACTTGTATCCCTGTTGAAATCTATGTGACGAACAAAGATGATTAGAATCGTGAAAGAAGAGCTATCCACATAATCCACCTCAATTTTTCATTTCGTGCAATTTATTATAGAATAAAGTTGTTGTTGTTGTGTGATTGATATCGTTGAATACAAAGAATGAGGTAGACTGACACACCTTTTGATCTCTGTGGGGATGTGAATGATCTCGGGGTAGATCAATGAGAGAGTCGAAGGTATCGATTGAAACGTCAAATGATGGGAATGGGAGGGGGTCGAGATGGGAAGGGAAGGAATTCCATTGATTCCATCAACCAATGACTGCCGTAACTCCCCACGAGGTTTGTTCCTTCCTTAGTAATCGATAATTGCCCTTCCTATCGCCTATCGATTGTCTTAGCATTACTCTTTCTCTAGTTCGCAATATATCGCTCTGTGTAACTAGATTTTGTAAAATGAAGGGACTCTCCATTATTGACTTATATTTATCTCAGCCTCTTCCTCCCTCATTGGAGCGTCGTCTCCGCAAGTTGACCTTCTGTCTTCCCCAGGTATTTACCATTACCTGTCCCGACAAGAAACTTTAGTATACTGTATCTCTCTATTAATCGATCGCAGGCGTCTCTACTCATCGATGACTCAATTCTGTACGTTCACTCGTCACTAGCGGGTTGTCTCAAGCTCACTATGATCTCCTCGGTCAGATTATCGATTGATAACTACAGTACTCTGTTGACTATGGATGAATACGGTATTCTTCTCAGACGACGGGTAAGGAGCAGACATCGATGCCACTTCCCGATGAGTTCTACGATCAACTTCATCTCGTCCGTCTCGATGGGTATACTGTACTCACCACTACCGTACTCCTCCAATAATGATTTTCTAGAAACAAAATCGGCCTCTTCTACCGGGACCGCGGCATCAGGATGCGTGTAATCACCATCAGAAGCAAAGGTACGCTACTAAATAGAGTACGGTATTATCAATCTATTTCCAAGATCGTCTCGAGATCTCGGACGGAGGCCTCATCATGGAACTCACCAATGGCTACAATATGGCACGCGTCCTATCGGGTTGATATATTGATATTTGGAATAGTGTAGCGTTTGTTTACTGTATTGATGTGCAGGTCATCGGTCGTTCTACGGCGTCGCTTGGGATTCGGACGGAAACGTGCAGATGTACGATCTCGGAGGTACGGTATCTGGTGGTTACTGTATGCATCTCAGAGATATTGATTTGTGATTGAGAAGAAAAGATTCACTACATGATAGAGAGATAGTAGTGGCTATAATGGATGATGATGTTGCCTATTAAATATCTTTTGAGTTGCTCCTGTTTTTCCCGTGGCTCCCCTCCATTCCATTCGTGGCTTCATCGTCCAAGAAGTGGCTGTAGTGGGAAGGAAAGTGTATCTCATCACGGAGAAAGAGGTCAGTCAAGGTTAAAGAGGAGATAATTGTTATATTGATCCATCAATGCTGGCCTTGAGAGTATTGACGAGCACATGATGGAATGTTATTGGCTGTGACTGATATAAATTAATACTTGTTTGTTTGGAGATACTCCTAATAAAGATATTGTTCACATCTCCATCTATTTCCCAATGATCAGATTGGTATCTTCGACTTCTCCACTCATTCATTCGTCCGTTGCGAATCGATTGGATACGTGAAGAATGAGGCGTCCTTCGTTGAATTCGAGCAGACTACTGTATGGAGGTATGGTAGATAGGGGGGAGGGAAGGAGCACGATGGATAGGGAGAAGGTTTCCGTAAAAGAATCAGAACCTGGAACCATGGATGTGATAAATCAGAGGTAGAAATATTTCAAAAAGTTAGGGAACCAATGAAGCCTCCAATTTTTTTTCGAGAATTATATTAAACATAGTAATAAAAGAACGAATAATCTTCTCCTACCGTAACTCCTTCTTCTTCCCTTCAGGAATCGTCACATCTTCGTGCTGAATGGAGCTTCGGAGCTATGGAGACTCGACTCGGTCAAGTTGAGGTGAGGAAGGTTGCGTCATCAATAGTTAATTTTTTTCCTCCATTTGTAAATGAGCATTTTTTATATTCGTGAAATTTCCCCATTGTCCAGTATCTCTAGAAGTAGACAAAAACATGCTTGGTAGTTGTGATTGATTTTTATAAGTGAGATGATGGTTTCCACTGACAAAATATTTGTCCGTCAATCATCATTTTCTCCATGGTAATCTCATCTCTCTCAGCTGGACTCGTCTCCTTCCCCTCTCTTCCTTCCCCAATGTGCATGTCCCCTGTTTTACCATCAACGACGATGGATTCCTGCTGGTGATGACTGTATGGGACTTCCATGATGAACTGTCGGAGGTGAGAGGAAGGGAGGGGGGACATGGATGGATTTATTATGACATCTGAATCAGTGATTGCACGAATCTCTAGCGGAAATGTATATGTATTTTTTTGTGTAAAATATATTTTCGATTGTTACAAAGGGGGAAATTGTACATAGGAATAAATATTGTATGATGGCTCTTCTCTTGACAGGCTCGTTCATACTGGATCTCCGTCCCTCCATTGGAAGCAATGGCCAAGAGATCAATGGAACCCCCTCTCCTTCCCTCTCCCCCATTGCAGAGACAGACCGAGATCGAATTGTGACCTGCCATTACCCCCCCCCCCCCCCCAACCCCCTCGCTCCCCATTAGATACTATGCCCGATTATCAATTTGGTTAGAAGTAATATGTATTGTGTAGAATTTTTGGAGAAGTAATCATTACCCATTGAACTTTGCTATGTTTTGTCAGTTAGTAAGCATATGTAGAGTTTGATCAGTTTAGTAGAGATTCATAAATATGCAATGTTTATATTGGAGAAAAGGATAATAAAAAAGTATTCAGCAAAACTTTAATTTGCATATGAGGCCGTTCGCCTTATTTTAGAGCAACGTCCAGCACAGCTCAAAAAGCTAATTTTCACGAAACTGTGTTTTTTGAGGTTATCGAGGCTGCTGAAGACGATGGACATATCCATTTTGCCTCCAGACCTCTCGTTGGCTCCAGATGGCGCCGTTTCGAGACTCTCGTTTCCTGGCAGATTCCGATCACTTTATGTTAGCTCAAATTTATTTCTGATGACTGATTTGGCTCAAAATATAGAATCGGAATCCTCTCGTCACGCCCGATCGATATCACTAGGTTGTTAAGCATGCATTTGCCTCTACGAAAATTTGCATTAAAAAAAAATTATTTTTGAAAATCACGAAAAATGAACTAGACAGGCGTCTTCGCCATGCAATTCTGCCCTAGAAACAATTTTCGCCTAAAATTAGCCTTCTCGGGTGTCTATTAGCACGTAAAAACGTGATATCGAGTTGACGCCATCTGGAGCTAACGAGGGGTCTGGGGACAAAATGGATATGTCCATCGTCTTCAGCAGCCTCGATAACCCCACGAAAACACAGTTTCGTGAAAATGAGCTTTTTTTGCTGTGCCAAAGCTGGTGAGATCTGCTCGAAAATAAGGCGAACGGCCTCATATCCAAAACATCTGAAAATGCAGAGAGTCTATATGAGAAGGACGAATTATCAACAAATTAGACATTATTAATAGGAATACTGTAGTGGGTATTATATTATTGCAAGAAAATATACCGTTTCACTTGTTATTACGAACGGTCCAATCTACTGTGTTTAGCAATCATTAATAAGGGATTCTAGGCTTCGGTGTTTGTATTTAATCAGTGCATTTTGCGTCGAACACATAGGAGAAAGATCGGGAATATTGGAAAACTAAATAAATAATTAGCTAATATTTTGTTCCGCTCATCATGCCTACTGTATGCTAAACAGTCCATGACTCTAACTGAGTTTTTGAATCTTACAATAAATAAACAAATTCATAAGAAGTCCAAGGATGTGTGTCCCTCTTCTCCCAAATGTTCACTGGCCATCTGTCACGAAAGAGAGAAGGACGTATTGGAGAGAGACATCTCTCTTTCTCTCGCCATCTCTCGCTCCTTTCTATCCCGTCTCGTGTAGCGTGCACCTTGTCTATGAGAGCGTATTTTTCGCTCTCAGCGTTGGTTTTAACCCAGTATCTCAAGGTACGCTTGGGCTTCTGACCAGCTCACTCTGTGTTAGAGAACCAACAGTTTTTGGGCAGCTCTGAGGGGGATCTCCCGGGAGCAAAAAGAGAGTGATCATACTTTTCACGTATATGTTGATGTAAGAGCAGATAATATCTGTTGTCAGAGAAGAAGTATTGAGTGTTGAAGATGAGTATATTTCATGAATAAACGTTGAAATTCTTCAAATGGAGCATGGATCAGGTGATTGGCAAGCCATTCAAACAACTTGGATACTCCCAAACATATAAACTCCTCCAGAGGTGTTCGAATCCCTCGTAAAAGGACAGATGGACGTATTGAGAGACATTTGGACACTCACTCAGATTCCAGGCATGGCAATGTCCTATCTAAAGAAAAGTGGTGATGGAGTGGTATAGTTCACTATTCTTTATTACATGATTACTCCCTTTGTAGAACACCTTCATCAAGTTTGCGGTGATTATTTTTTGATGTTTATTGTTGATGTTAGACATCCATTACTGGCAGTCAATTGTGACCAAGTCTTCAAACAGTTTATTCTTCATAACATCCAGATACAGCGGAGAAATTGACCAACATCAAAACGGACGAATGACTTTCACAAATGTGATTTTCATCTCTAATCCTAGACTGTAACCAATCACTCGAAATCGATCATTTTCTTCTCATTCTCGTCTCTTTCACTTCTCGTACGCGGTTCTCTCTCTAGAATGGTTCGTTCTCACTCTCTCTATCACTCCTTTATCCATTGATTCTCACTCCAGAGACTCCTCCTGCTCTTCTCACTTGTTGCTGCAGCTGCAGCGCACGTTGATATCACGGTATTACCGTACCCCCGAGACTACCGTACTCCCAAGACTATCGTATCTTAAAATCGATTAATTTCAGGATTGGAAGTGCAATGAGAAGACTTACAACGAAACCAACAAGACCGTATATCTCCAGGAAATCCAAGGTAGGATTATCATTCAAATCTATTTAGATTCCTTTCGCTCAGGTTCGATCAACGAGTGCTGTGCCAATTCCACACCAGAAGGAGAACTGCAGAAGTGTTTGGATGTAAGTTCGCAAGTTCGCAGAGAAGAGAATGGCGAACTCATTGAATCTACCGCTCGGATGGCTAGGGAGGCTGTGAAGTGACAGTCACAAGGAATACTGTATTGAATGACGCATCACAAACTGGTGTATTTTGTGGACACACAGTGAATGCATACCTATTGTAGGAAGTGATGATCGATTCTGGGCGATTCGAACTGAGGGAGGTGCTTAACGGTAACGTGAAGTGGGATACTCCTCCTTTCGCCTTCCCTCCCTCTCTCTCAATCTATAAAGAACACCTGAATGAGCTGAGAGAGAACTGCAGATCCTCCCAAGGTGGGAATGATTACGGTATTCCCACTAATGTTTTCATCATTCCAGAGAACATCGACGATCTTCTGAAGAATTTGGACATTTGTATCTCTCGTGCCGATAATAAAGACGATAAGAAATGCGTAATTGTTCTTCTTTCTTTCCCCTGATTCCCGATATAATTTCAGACATGCGAGTCATCATTCTTCGACTCAGTCTCACAAGTCATATACAATAAAGAACAATCGGTCAGCAGTTTCATCAGAATTGACCCTGCTATTTCGCGGATTCTATCTTGTGGAATCATATTCAAAATGATTAAACAAGCGTTGAATATAATCTCTCGTTCAGGCGAAATGCCACAAGACACTCGGTCAACTGAGGGCCATTCTGGAGAGAAAGGAGGAGAGAGAAGAACAGAAGGAGGAGGATAAGAGTGAGTCATCTTTCTCTCTCTCAAAATCAATAACAATATCTTGTTATAGTATCCCTGCAGTCATTCAACCCCTTGTCAGCCTCGGCTTGGCAAAAGAATTGGATCTGCATGACAGTACGTTTTCCCGTTCCGTTAATGAGCGGAAGTCCATACATCCGCTAGTTAGCACCGATATTGCAGCTAGTCTACCTCGCAGTGGCGACTGCCTTTATCTGCTTCTTGGCTGGATGCATCTGGATGTGCAAACTGAAGCCATCAAGGAAGGAGGTCAGGGACGATTGATCTTTGGTCTTTGATCTTTGACCTTCTTCAGTCTGATCCGATTGGAACAAAACGCGTGAACTCGAAGAGATCATCGAGAAGCGGATACCCAACGAAATCGGTCGAGACCACCAGATCTGACGTCACGAGGTTTGATCTTTGATCTTTGTAACCTCGGAAGATTGAGCTTTGATCTTTGAGAACCCCTCCGTCTCCGTCGGAAGCCTCTTCTGTGTCGCCCACTGAGTCGACGATGAATTAGAAAGATCAAAGATCAATCAAGCACTCAATTTACCCGTAATCGAATAAACAGGCGGAATCCACAGCGAGATTCAATTGAATTGCACTGTACAGACATCATTTAAAAAAGAATTTGCTTGGCAGAAACATAACACAATAACAAAAAAGGGAATGTATAATGTGTGGACCATACAGTGTGGTCATTTGGAACCTTAAGCTACCGTTATTTGTATGCATTTCATTAATGTTTCATGTGTAGCATTGTGATGGGAGGGGAGGGGGGGGGGTGGAGGAGGTCAATTGAAGAGGTCCAATCCAGTCCAATCCATCCCACAAGTAGTGATCTCACTTTGGATGAACGGAGGAAGAGAACAATGGAAGGGGAATGCATAGACTCTTGGTAAGGACCTATTGGAAAGGATTTGAATGTCAACTTGCTTTATAAGAAATATAATTAATTTTGAAGCCCAGTAAGACATGCAAGCAACGTTAATGATTTAATCAAGAGAAATATGTAACATAGTTCTCTTGATTAAATAATTCTTACATTTGAGTAACGTGGAGAACAGAAATGGTGAGAGCCTTCCACTCATTCTAACCCCCATCACTCTTCAGTTCAATTCCAATTTGTTCCTGAGTCTTCTCTTCCTCTTCATCTCTCTCTTTGTCATACCTCAACAAGGAACAATCAACGATGATGGGAATTGCCATGAATGTGAGATGAAGGTTCAGAAATGGAAGTTTATTCCCGTTTTAGACGTGTTCAAAAGGTGCAACGGCATTTGCGATAAGGTGAAAGAAGGTTAGAAAATAAATCATTTTCAAGTAAATATTAGTGATCTCATTGCAGGATTGCGTGATACCACCAATAATTCTACTGTCGCATGTAAACTCGGCTGTATCTTCCACTATTTCAACCTCATTGTCGGAGCGATGAACTTGACGACCCCCAAGTTTTTCTCCAAATTCAAAAAGATAACGTACTTTCAATTATTCCCGCAAATTTTCAATCCAGATTCTCTGAATTGTTGCGGGTTTCTCAGATTTATGTAACTAATCAGTGAAAAGACCGATCCAAAATTTTAAAAAAATCAACAAAAACATTTTTGAAGCATAAAAAAAGTTTATTTCAACAACATTATTATTATTACTACCCAAGGAGTATCACAGTCTCGAGAGGGAATGGGAAACAGATCGAAATGGCTTGATAGGACAAAAATGGGGGGAAATACTGGCACCTCAAATGGATAGGGATAGATGTCACTGTAGGTCAAGCGGTAGATCAATACGACTCCAGAATAGATGCGGCCAATGCAGCATTGTAGAAATCCGACTGAAAAAATTAAGTAAATATATCTAAGACTGATCTCCATCTACGTATTCTAACCTCATTCTAACCTCATATTTATTTTATTATTTTAACCTCTATTAACCTCTATTAACCGTATTCTAACCTCGGGGGCGTCCAGATGGTTCTCGAAGTCGACGACTTCTCTGTGCAGACGTCGCTGCGCCGCTAGCGATACCGTAGTCAGCGTGTCTTGCGACGCCGTGATACTATAATTAATTAATCGTTTTTGTAATAGACCGATCGACGAGTGTACTCCCTTTCGCGAACAGCTCTGAGTTGTTGACAAAAATGAGATGGCCAAAACACGAAGGACCAACTCACAACAGATGTAAAGAGTCGAAGGAATGGTATACAGTATACGTGGGTACGGTACCTCACTTCCCTCCAGGATCCCTCGTTGCTTTGTCTGCCCGTGAGACACTCATTCTGGCAGCCTCCTTCCAGTTTCACATTCTGCAGCTGCAATTCATTGTGATGACTATTTGGCTCGGATCACAATCAATAACTCGTCTACCGTACCTCGACAATCGTGGCGGGACTCCCATTGATGGCGGAGATCTTCTGCGCCAGACGAATCGCCGTTGGAGATGCACTAAACCCGAAGAATCGATGTTCCAATCGTTCATTACGTTTTTTGCTGTATTCAATTGTAAAGAGCAGGACAACCCAAATATTCTAGATTTCAATAAAAATAGCTGTATTATCACTGTTCCTTCCATTTGCTCACCCGGTTTCCTTGAGGTTCTGAGGTGCATAATAGACTCCGACGATGGTCTCTCCATTGGGACGAGAAGAGACCAGAGTGAGCGCCATCTACAATCAACACTCAATCCTCTTTATTCAACTATGCCCACTATCCGTCACCGTCTTATTTTCCCCCTACAATTAAGTCGTACATAACTTGACATTCCCAAAAACGCGAAAAAAAAATTTCTTACGTTGCACGTTTTTGAAATTGAAAACGTGCGACGGCGATTTGGACTTTCCAAAATCCAGTCCAAATATTTAGCCCGTCGCACGATTTCAATTTCAAAAGCGTGCAACGTAAGAAAATTTTTATGCAAAGGAAAAATTTTCTCGCGTTTTTGGGAATGTCTAGTTATGTTACAGCATAACTTATGTACGACTTAATTCGTATATCTTTCAGTTACTACCATCAAACAATCACCCCATGTGGAACGCCGTGCTTTCCTCATATTTCTGCCTGCGCAGAAAATGAAATAAAAACAACTAAAAAAATAAATAGACATGAATAATACCTCGAGGGAAGGTGAGAGGGGCGATGCTTCATGAGCGAGAGGGACCACGTTATTCACCTGCCATTCATCAATCATCTACCGTATCTCTCACCTCAATGGTACCTTCACTCTGGCGCCCTTCGCCTCCCCCAATAGGAGACCATAGACTGCCTTCGCTGGATATTTGAGGGCATGGAGGACGATGGTCGCATATGGGAGGGCTGATACTTCGATAGTCATCTATCGAGATACAATATTTATCCATTGTACAGAGTGGAATACATCCATCTCTCAGATATTGTGGTGCGGCTACTTCAACCGTGGAGAACTCTCTAATACGGTATCTTCATCTCATATTTTTATCATTAATTTTAATTATGACTCGTAATTTCCAGGCAATAAAAACAATGAAAGAATGGTAACAATAAGTAACATAAATAGAGTGCATTTCGAATTCCTGAGAAATAGCCTGGAGAACATGCAAATAATTGATATAAATGTATCACAACACGTGGAATTGTACAGAGTGGAATAATACCCAATGAGATCACACATTATGAGTTGATATAAAAATAGTGAGAACGTGTTATAAAATATATAAGTGGTTACAATGACCATTGATCAAACGAGGAATATTGTACCTACAGGGGGAAGGTTGGTGGAGGGGGTAGGGGAACGGTGATCACTGTCTTGGGGGCTCTCCATCGATCGGTTTAGGAGGCAGTCTGTAGTCCTCAATCGGAGGAATGGGCACTCGAGGAGGAGCAACCTGTAGTGGAGACGAGGTTATCCTACTCTACAGGAGACATCTCAACCATAATCCCTGATTGCCCCATCCTACAGTAATCTCCTTCTCACCTCAGGGAATAATTTGATCTGTTTCTTCATTCCCCTCGTGATTCCCAATCGCATCGCTTGGTCTCGCCACGCGGTTATCTGCCAATATAATGCCTAATATTTATATATATATATATATATATATATAGCGAGGAGGAAATTAAATCAGTTAGCGTAATGTTCAATATATAATTTGGTATCGAGAGGATACAGCGTGAATAGTATTGGTTGTTCATGAATTGCAAACCTCTATAACTGGCCATCGAACTACTCCCCCCCTCTCTCCCCCCCCTCTCCTCTCTTTCCTTGGTGCCCTCACCTGGTTTCCAGCCAAGTTTCCGGCATTGAATCTCTGTCTCCTCCACAATTCCTCGACTCTCGACTCCAGATGAGCCACAAATCGAGTGACATCGCGCTGAAGAGAAGAGAGAGATCAGAGATCAATCGGAATCAACAATACAATGGATAGAGATCAAAGATCAAAGATCACTCACCTCAACGTTCGGAAATTTCTGCTTGTCCAGAAGAGAATGGGGACTGAAATTGAATCATCAATACGCATCTTCAAATTGTCTGGGTGGGGGTGACTCACTTGCAAGTCTCCTTCATTTCTAGATATTTAACGAATGTGAGTCTGTCCATCTGTTCCTTCATCGTTCGTTCACGTAAGAGAACCTAAGGAGAAATACGCGTGAGAAAGGAGAGGAGAGGAAGGTAGGGGGGGGGAGACGTGAGGGAACCACAATCTCTAAAATCATGCATCAAGTCCCAAAATGATCGTTTTTTTCAACAATCGCATACTTATGACAATTGAGAATAACTATACTGTCATATGAACCCCATCATCATCTAATAATCAATAATCGTACCGCTCTCTCAAGGGATAGTCTTAGTCTGACTCGGTCGTCTTCGAACTCCAACTCCTTGAGTGCTCTACAATCGATCATATCTCTGATACCGTATCCCATGCTCTACCGTACCTCTCGGCCTTCAATTTATCCCACAGCTCCTTCATATCGTCTCTGATCTCTTCGAATGGGTTCCGCTTGACGGGATTAGCAGTGGGAGCAGCAGCTGCAGCAGCTGCACCAGAGGTGGATGGTCCCGCCTCCTCTTGCTGCAGCCCTCCTTCCTCGGCTGCAACTGCAGCCATGGCGACCTCCTGGGCGGAGACCATGGGTGGCCATCCCCCAGTGGGAGGAGGGCGAGAGGCGATCGTGTATTGCCCGTTGTAGAACAGGAACGTACGAAGCTGCAAAGAGTAGATACAGTAACCCGTCGATAACCGTACTCTTTGGTACCGTACTTGAATGGGACTGGCATGCCATTGAGGGGCGATCCTATCTGCCTGGTACATCACACCCAGTTGAGAATCAACCTAAACACAAATATATTTACCATTTCACTATGAAAATAGAAAGAAAGGTAGAAAAAAATATTGCGAGATTCGTCGACTACAGTACCCCTTCTTCCCCCTCTCACCAATGAATCCAGATTGGCTCTTGCCATTTGTGTGCTCTGAGTGGTTATCTCGTAGATTCTCTGCTCCAGTATATTATTTGGTTGTTGCTGCAGTGACACTGCAATACACCATTCTTCATTATTATATCTACTTTAAATAAAACTAAAATTTCAAACGATATTTCGTCTTCTGATATCATCTCATCTCCCAGATCTCCTCTCTGAATACGATCAGTTTGCCTACCCAAACTCCAATCGATATCAGATCCTCCAGGCATCTCTCCTCCTCCTTCTCCCATCCCTCCTCCTCCTCCCATCAATGGAGTTCCTCCCGTTGAATAATCGCCCTCGGCCTGAATAAACCAAAATTAATAAGACACACTAAAGGGAATTAAGCTAACAACTCTTACAATACGGTTGTTAGATACGGTATTTTCAGTTGTACATAACATCCTGAGAGTGTAGTAGAACTCAATCTTCAACCCCCCCCCCCCCCCCTTCCCCCTTCCCCCTCCCTCCTCTCTCACCTCTTCTCCAACCGTCTCTTCCTCCATAACAAGAGGGAGACTCTGTCTTCCTCTCTTCCTCTTTCCTCCTCCTTCTCCCTCATCTAATCCTCGCCCCGACTGCCGAACCTGAACAGGTTTATAAGTATCGAAACAACATGTTAGGCTTCATTTTCTCATCAAACCTTGAATGAAAACCTCATAAAGTTTATCAAAATTTTAAAATGAGACCTTTATCATTGAAGCTGAATGGTTGATATGTCGATAGGAATAAGTAGAGTAATAGAAGCGACTGTTCTCTCTCTCTCTCTATCTCTACCCCTCCCCTTACTTCCTCTTTCTCTCTCTATCTCTCCCTCGCCCTCCTATAGTTCATACCCAGAGCATCAATAGGGAGAGGTTGCTATAGTAACAATGAAGATAGAGAGAGAGGCGGGTGCATTACAGCATTTTTGATAAATAAATAATAAAAAGAAGACATAAAGAGGCTTCAGAAAAAAAAGAAGAAAAAACAATAAAATAAACAAATAAAAAACAAAACTATTTCGATTACTTAGAAGAATCAATAAATTTTAGGATACGGTCATGATCGGGATAAAATCGATCAGTGTGTGAAAAGTGCATGGATATTTCGCAATACAACTATTGTTCTTCTCCGGTTTTGTGCAGTCCACTAAATATCACTCGGCCTGCCCATCCGGAACTCAAATCCAATTCAATTCAATTCAATTCAATTATTTATCCACCAGGGGGGTATCATGAGATTGGAACAGCGGAGATCTTCATTAGTGCTTTGGTGGAGGTCCGTCGTCTTGATGGCGAATCGGTGGTTGGGGGAAGGGGGAGGCTTCGGGAGGAGCAGCAGGTCAGAAACAACATCAGAGTCGCAAAAGCGATTCTTATTTATTTATTTATTTATCGTACACCACTGAAGGTGCTTCAACAAGAACAGAATTTACGAGATAGTAGCAAGGACGTAAAAAAACACAAATTTGGGAAGGATGCGTGAGGAGGGGGTGTGGGTAGGGAGAGGGGAGGGAGGGGAGGGGAGGGATCGGTCTTCTCAATCCAGTCGCACATTGGAATGCTGAGGGGAGGGAGCCTCGTAGCGGATGGAACTTGCCGCTGATCCAATATATGTCTGATTGGAAAGTAGTGCATGACTTGATGAAGTAGATCGATAGATGGATGGGGAAAGTAGACGGGAATGGATGGGGATGGATTGGTGGGTAGATCAAAGATTCGAAACTTCTATTCCGAAAACACGAGGTAAGTCAGGGTGTTTGAATAAGTGAACCTTAATAACGGGGATAGACAATTTGGGGTTACAAATCAAATGCAATTTATTTAATAATCGAGCGGTTCTGTGAGAAAAAGATACTTTGAGATTCTCTTTCTTGAACGGGGGTAGATGAAGGACAAACGAACCATTACGTCTACTAATTGCACGATATGTGTAGAAATGTGTTGATTCTTCAGAGAAAGATATAGAGGGAATAGAGAGAATATGAGATCGGAATATATGAGGCGAGCTTGTAACTATTTCAGCATCTAGCACGTTCCATCTTTCGATAACCCTAATCACAAAACTTGAGTGAGACTTGGGAGGTACGAAGGGCAGTGAAATGCGCAAATTATGGGATCTACGAAGAGAACGAGTAAGTGGGGCTTTTCTGAATAAGTTGGAGTGGTCATACGAATAGAATCCATGAATCGACTTATAAAGGAAGAGAATATCTGAGATAAATCTCCGATGTTCAAGAGTTTGAAGTAAAAGAAGGGATATTCTATCGGGATACAAGGAATAGGGAATTTGGCAACGCGCAAAAAGACGACGCGAGAAATTTCGCTGTACATCTTCGATTTGATAAGCCTAAAGCGCGATTGTACAAGTGGGGGTCAGGAGAGAAGAAACATTTGAACATGATATTGATTTTAGCTCTCGCTTTCGATACCATTCTAGAGATATGATCAGTAAACTTGAGAGAGGGGTTCATGATGATGCCGAGGTCTTTTATGAAAGGTGAGGAGGACAATGGAATACCATTGATCGTATAAAGAGTACGCGGTGAGAGAGATCCGTAGTGGACAACAGTACACTTGGTCTCGTTGAGGGACAGATTCCACTCAATGGACCACTCGAATACAGAATCAATAGCACGTTATAAAATGTGGGAATGAAGTGGGACCTTTGCATAGATTTTGAGATCGTCTGCATAGATACCGTACTTAACCTCAGAAGGCAAAACTTTAGAGAGATCGTTAATGAATACGATGAAAAGAATCGGACCGATGCATGATCCTTGCGGGTCGCCAGAGGTTACTGTAGTGGGATCAGATAAAGTGTTACCTATGAGGACGTGTTGAGATCTTTTAGAGAGGTAGTTTGCAAGCCAGGAAATAATATGTGCGGAAAAACCAATCTTGGAAAGTTTTTGGAGTAGGAGCCTGTGGTTAATACTATCGAAAGCTTTTTTGAAGTCGAAGTAGATGGTATCAAAGGAAGAATTCTGAGATTTGAAAAATAAGTAATCTGAATGGGTTTGTACAAGCTGAGTGCAGGTAGAGTGGCTACTCCGAAAACCAGATTGGTTCGGGTCCAAGAGATTATTCCCATTCAGATACCCATTAATTTCAGAAATCAGAATTTTCGCGAAAATCTTAGTTACAGAGCAGGTAAAACTAATCGGTCTGAAACTATTGATAGAATTAGATGAGGTTTTAGGAATAGATTTCACGATAGCTATTTTCCAGATATCAGGGATAGAGTTAGTAAGTAGGGTTTTGTTGAAAATAATCGACAGAGGGGAGACTACTGAGAATTTACACTTACAAGGGAGGTTCGCCAACTGTCGCCGAGCTTTTCAAATTTGCTCGACACGCCAAACTTGGACTTGGGATGGAAGGTCGAAAAGTGTTTTCAAAAGTTCCTAAATGCTAATGAGCGACTAATTAGAGCCGAAAAACGAACATGCGGAGGTGAGATATTCCCCTCTTTTCTCTCTCATCCCATGGCTCGGTTGGCCGAGTGGCAAGAGGATTGACTGTGAAGCAGCCGTCTCTATTTTTCTGGGGTTCAATGCCACTCCCCGGCAAACATCTTTTGCTGTGTTTTCGGATCATGTTCTGTGCTTTGTGTGTTGATCTTGTCTGCTCCTTGACATTTGCATGTGCTTTGAGCACTGATTCGAAAAGATCAAGCATCAATTTGCATGATCTACCACCGAGATAGGGATATAAAAGAAGCAATCGAGACTCTCCACGATCCATCATGGACTTCTCCCCTGCCAAGATCGTCTCCCAGCTGCTCCTTCTCTTTGGATCCGACCCTGGCGCACTCAACGACCAAGAGGAAGCTGTACTCAAGGAGTTCCGACGGATTTTGGAGGACGCTGTTGACGGCGAGTTGGACATCGAGAGGGTCTCTCTAATCAACGATCCCGGTGACCCATGACGAAGTCGATGACGAAGTCGAAGAGAAGACCAAGTTCGGCAATCGATTCGTCTCCGATCAAATGGTGAGTCTCTTTGTCTACACTCTATAATATCCTCGTTCTCTCCCCACATGAATGACGATGTTTGCAGTTAACGAAAGCCGTGAATTTCTACCAGTCGAAGAAGAGCGGAGCCCGATCTCTCTCCTCAATGCGCAAGCAGTACCCATCGGTCGTCAAGAGTGAATCCGACATCCGCCAACTTCAGCGGATCATCAAGTCCGGTCATCTCTCTCGATCGAGCAGGATAAATCAACTCGGCTCTCTTCTCTTCGAGGAGGTCAAGAAGCGAATTGAAGGAGGTAAGTATTTTTACAAGTTTTTTGTTCTCTATACTTTCCCCTTTTGTAAGGTCTTCATTTTTGTTGTTATAGGAAAGGTTCTACACGACTACAACTTGCGCTCGATCCTCTCTCGGATCAACAAGAAGAACAACAACCTCGTGGAGAATTTCAAGGGTTGTCACACATGGATGAACAAGTGGAAGAGGAAATTCGGTGTCTCTTCTCGACGATGGACGAAGATCGTATCGATCAAGAATCTCAAGGACAAGGACAAGCTGAAAGAAGTCGGGAAAAAGTGAGTACTTTGACAGTTCGGTGTGGGCGAATGGAAGAAACCACAATATCTTATCTTGACTGTTCAGATTTGTTGAAGAGACTCGGTAGGTGATGGAAGGATTCGAACTTTCCCAAGTAATAAATGGAGATTAGAGTGGATTCGTGAAGGAAATGTACAGTAATCGGACTCTCGCCTTCACGGGATCGAAGACGGCAGTATTACTGTATCTAGAATGGCTATCATTGATTGTTTATATCATGATCAATCAGTCCTCCTCTTCAGGTCGAAGTGACGGCGAAGAGCGTGAGTTCGACCCAACACAGCTACACCATCCTTCCCATCCTCAAGGCTGACGGGACACTTGGAGACAAGTTGTACCTGGTTCTACAAGAGCCCGGAGGGAAGTTCCCCCAGAAGGGACACGTGATGCTGGACAACTTGGTCGTAAGAGCGGGTTCGACCCATATTGACCAAGAATTTGATGCTGGATTGGTTCAAGTCGTGTGTTTTCACTCGCAATTCCCCCTCCAAGCAACTAGTTCTGGTTGACTCATGGTCCAGCTTTTAAGACCACGCTTCCATTCTGGCTACCGTACCCCCTGGCAAAACTGTTACTATTCGAAATATCCCGGAAAGCACTACTTCATTTGTCCAGCCATTGGACATCTACTTCTTTCACCCCTTCAAGGACATGGTGAAAAGAATCACGTCATTCGTCCAGAGCAATGATGAGGATATGGACTTCCCTGTGCATCTCCGGGATAACCGGCTGAAGATGAGTCATAGAGACTGACTGTCCCCTACTTATCTACTCCTTCCAGATGATCTCACTGGTCTACCGTATCTTCAAAGCGCCCATCTTCCAACCGCTGTTGGAGTACCCATGGAAGAAGGGAGGATATATCTACTCGGTCTCTCCCTAATTCAAGACTCCTGCGCAAATCTGTTTCCCCTCAGGTATTGACTCGCGCACTTGTCACACTCCCTCATGTGATGAGGATTGTTTCATTTATTGCCCTCATTGTGAATATTCCTACTGCTTCACCTGTTTCTTCATCAATTACCACAAATGTTGAATAGTCGTTATTTCATTAGTTATCGTTGTTACTGTTACCTGTGATTTATAAAATATACTTTTTCGCTCAAAATTTGTTAGCAAAAAACTTTGCAAAAGATGTTTGCCGAGGAGTGGCATTGAACCCCAGAAAAATAGAAACGGCTGCTTCACAGTCAATCCTCTTGCCACTCGGCCAACCGAGCCACGGGATGAGAGAGAAAAGAGGGGAATATCTCACCTCCGCATATTCGTTTTTCGGCTCTAATTAGTCGCTCATTAGCATTTAGGAACTTTTGAAAACACTTTTCGACCTTCCATCCCAAGTCCAAGTTTGGCGTATCGAGCAAATTTGAAAAGCTCGGCGACAGTTGGCGAACCTCCCTTGTTAGAATAAAAGATATTGGGTAAAGAATCGGGAGAGAGGTTGCATTTAGGGGCTAATGAACTTATTGCAATGAGAATTTGTGAAATACTAATAAAAGGTAGGTCAAAAAGTGGGGTGTTGAGAGGGGGAGAATGAGAAGGAAGGGGTGATTGAAGGGGTGAGGTGGAAACAGAGGCAAAGAATTTAGAGAATGCAGAGGCCTTGTCTCTACAGGATAGTAATTGAGTACCGTCAACATCAATGATACCGGGAGGAGCTGATTTACATGCTTTAAGGCGAGTGTTACAGAGACTAAAGAAAGCTTTGGGATTTTTGGATTCAACAATGCGAGATTCAATTTTCACTTGACGCGCTCTCAAAGCTCTTTCGAATCGTTTAGTAAGCGTGAGGGCAAGGACACTGTTACGTGCAATGGACGTTGCTCTCTTCGATTTACCATAAAGGATTTTCAAATGGCGAGGATAATGGGAGAAGGGAGAGGGGGTAGATTTGGGCACAAAAGCGTCCAGGAGAGAGTTAACAACTTCAGTGAAGTAACTGAAAGCGTTGTCTACATCAAGGAATGATAAAGCGAGGGTCCAATCATGAGATGAGATATGATAATTAATCGAGTTCCAGTCGGCTAGATGGTAAAGTCGAGAGGGGATGAACTCGCGTGGAGGGGGAGAGGGGATACCAAGGGAAAACGAAATACTGGTATGGTCAGCGAATGGAAGGGAAGGTCTCACGTTACTAACGATATGGCTATTAGAAAGAACGAGATCGAGAATATTCTCTCCACGAGTTTTGAAATCCACGTATTGAGTCATTCGATGATCAGAGACAAAGGATAGAAAATCATTTTGTGTTGGTGACGTGAGAGTATGCCAATCGATAGCAGGGAAATTGAGGTCGCCACACATAATGAAGGGAGCTGGACCAATGAGAGGCTCAATAAAAGTGAAAAAAGTATCGAGGGAAGTAGAGGAACATGAAGGGGCGCGATAAATCAAGCAAATGCGGATAGAGTGGAAAGAGAGGGAACTATTAGGCGAAGAAAAGTGGATATCTATTATAAGGGATTCTATGGATTCAGTAGTAAAGGAACTGACTAGAATGGGATTGAGAAGGGGGGAACAAAGAATAGCCACACCGCCGCCTCGAGATTTATCGGCATTAGTGGGACGATCTTTTCGAAAAGCCACGAATTCATCGTTAGAACCCAAAAGATACGCATCACTATCGTCCTTGCACAACCAAGTCTCACTGATCAGAATAAGGCTATAACTCAGAGATTTAACGAAATTGAGTAAATGCGATTTTCGCCTGATGGAACGTGCGTTTGTAACAAAAAGCTCGATGTTTGATGATTTAGGTTAAGGAGAAGTATTGGAAGAGTAAGAGGAAGAGGAAAGACAATGAGAGACCAAGCTAGGAGAGACAGACGCAAGAGAATGAAAAGACATAAGAACCTCACCACTGCTGCTGTCCTAGGCTTGGACCCCACCACTGGCGGAACTTGCTGCAGCAGTATTTGACTTCTGGCTGATCGGAGAGAGAGCGGAGAGGACGGAATTGGTAGTATTCAGGACAGTCGATTCATTGAGAGAGCTTGCATCGAGAGAGGGAGATTCGTAGTTTTCATTTTGCTCTGGCAGGTGTCCACGAGGCGGTCGAGTCTGGTAACCGAGGGGCAGAGGGTGGGGTGTACCAGTGAGACTCAACCAATAAACCATCAAAATCAACCAATAAACCATCAAAAGTCACCGAGTTGGTGCAAGTATACAAGGTTTGTGTTGATCTTACATATAGTTCAACACTATTGAATTATATTTTAAACATTCAAACAATATTTCATGTTTCTACTACACACGTTTCTTCAGGAATTGTACAACAATATGAAGGGACGAATGGACGATAAAAAGAAGTTTTGAATTGAAGTTGAAGGAGCGAGAGATAGCGAGTCTTCCAGAGAATGAGAGAAGGATGAAAGAAAGCGAGGCCTCTCTCTCTCTATCAGATCAAGGAATGGATTGTCAAGGTAAACTGACCTATTCAACTATTCAATCAATCATCAATCTATGATCCAGAGACAGTCTCTAGTCACTCTCTGCCCATCCGGTCTACGTCAAGAATTTCTCTCCCATTCCTCTGTAAGTCTCTTTCAATAGGAAGGACTACAAAGAGAAATATCAATCTTTCAAGCTAATTGTCCCTAATGAGACTATCTCCATGTATACGTGGGATCTCTCCGATCGTATTGTTTCCATTGGCTGTGTCCACTCTAACGAATCGAGTGTTAACTGCAATCGTCTCAAATCCATTGCCACTGAGTACTCGGTTCGTGATGCCCAGATCGGAAAAAATGTCCCCCTTATCTCCTAATTGGTATGGCCATTCAACCAGACGATGAAGGTTGTATCCATCTCTTTACCTTGCTCCTTGTCATTCTCTGTGCTTCTCCCCTCTGGCCACTTCCCTCATCGTCTCCTGTCCTCCGACCGGCTGCAATCAACCCATTCACTTTATCATTTATCCATCCATTCCTCTTCTTGTCTACAGTACCCTCCATCATTCTACCGTACTCCTCACCGGGTCTTCCTCTTCCAGGTTTCCTTGGCTGCGAGGGAATGGGAGTGGAGTGACTAGAGGAGGCTATGGCGTCATCTGCAAACGAGATTCTCAATAAGTAGGCTTGCTCTCTTCATTTTGTTTTATACAGCGATACACGAGATGACTCGGATGCCATCAAAGATTCCTTCTCACCTCCACCATCTCCATCGTCGTTCTGCTTGGGCGGCAGTACAAGTCGTAGCGGAGGCACCTGCATAGAGTGAAAAGTCTTCTCTAAATGAAGCAAAAAAATTGGGCTGAGCCGGGGATTGAACCCGGGACCTCTCGCACCCTAAGCGAGAATCATACCACTAGACCACTCAGCCAGTTGGATAGAGTTTGCTCGGGGCGCATTATCACTTGCGCTCTCTCACTCTTATCTCCCTAGGGAGAGAAAGGGGGATATGAACCTGTTCTCACCTTTTTGCTTCCTACACTCTGTCTCGTCTCCTCATCGTCTTCCTCCTCCATATCCATTTCTCCTGAAATAAATAGTCCTTAATTCAATACTCGATAATCGTTGTGTTCCTGAATGAATTGCTAACTGACTGCTGGGGGAGGGAGACTGGGTTCGACTCAGTCGCTGTCGCTTTGGCACTGGAGGAGCCGAGAGCTCGCGGTCCTGCAATCAATCGCTGACACTGTCCCGATACCGTACTCCAATTGGTACCGTAATCCGGGACACGGTTACTGACCATAGTGACTCCTCTGCTCATCCTCGAGTCGTCACTGTCATGGAATTCGAAGGGATCGTCGCCCATCATGGCTGCAGCAGCTGCTGATGACATCTGGAAGATCATCACTGTCAGCAGAGAAGAACAATCGATAAGACTACTGCATCTAATCCATTCCCTCTACAGTACCTCTGGCTCTGCACTATTCCTGTTCTTGGCCCATTGCCCGATTCCAGAGGATCTCTTGCCCGCTCCCTTCTCGGCCTTCCGTCCTGGTCTGTCTCCTGTCTGGAATGGAATGAGATTACTGTAGTTATCGATTGTGCACGCATATGAATCGACTGAGTAAACTGATGGTATTCCATCTGACCTTCTTCCTCTTCTTCCCCGTTCCAGTAGACGATGAAGAGGGAGGATCCTCAGAGAAGGCACGAGAGGACACGGGATCTCTGCAACACCAATTACATACCCAATAAATAACTAGAGTACTTTTCCTCGTGTAGGATCCATCCTAATTCAATCGTCAAACCACCACCCAATCGCCACCATTTCCCCTAATTCAATGCAGCCAGTATATCGGCGTTTCAGCTTTAAACGATATCCCCTGGTTATATCACATTCGACCACTTATCTACACAATTTAAAACAAATGAAAACTCACTTGGAACTCGTCTCCTCTCCCATCTCATCAATCGGATCCGAGTCTCTCGTGAGTGAATCTGCAACAAGAGTTGGTCTCACCAAGATCGGGACTACAGTACCCCCCCCCTTCCCTTCCTGCTACCGTACCTCTCTCGTCCTCATCTCTCTCCAATGCCAGTAGTTCCATTCGCTTCTCCACCACAGGAGTGGGTGGTTGTACATTGACGATGGGAGTGAGTAGACTGGCAGTCCTTGGCCCCGCCCCCTCCTCCATCTCCTCGTCTTCTCCCTCATCGATCATCAATTTCCCTTCCTCCTCATCATCTTCGTCATCCTCGACAAGGGCGTCATCTGCTATGGAGAGTAGAGACGAAGACGGAGCAGCAGCCCCTTCTGGAAGGAAGAGATGGGATTATGGTAGCCAGCGGATTGCATAATGGACATATAACCCTTTGATTCCCCTTCAAATTGAAACAATTGTAATACGAATAACACGATGTTTCTCCAATAATGGGAATGCTCACCATTCTTGTGTCTATCTCTATCATCTTCACTCTTGATTTCTCCTTCCTCTTCCTCTTCTCCTCCTTCAACTATAACTGAGATGGGAGTAGTGGCAGGGATGGATCGAGATGAAGAGGGAAGGTCGTCCATCCGCCTGATTACAATCATATTTCCGAGGGTGTATCATTTTAGAACTGTCGTTTTAGCACTGGTCATTTTAGAACTGGATCATTCTACGCTGACCTTATCCATAAGGATTTCGGGTGATTCTAAAGTACTCTAGTGTCACTCTAAGACTTGAGCGAGTACCGTAAGAACTTAATGTTCGTCATTAAGCACCTTAGGTTAAGGTTAACTTAAATTTCCGAGTTCTAAAATGACCAGTTCTAAAATGATACACCCCCCATATTTCCACCCTATACACTCCACTTTCATTCAGTAGTTGTGAGATCAGCCTAGAGCAACACCAACAATTGTCTTACCGAAAATCCTACTGAGAGTGCGCTCATCTACCGTACCCTTCCTCTCCCTCCCCTCTCTCCCCCTCCCCCTACCGTACCTCTCATTGTGATCCGTGGATACACTCAATGGCTGCTCGGTCGCCTTCACAATGGCCGCAGCCATCGAGGGGGCGGTGGTGGTGTGGTGTGTGGGTGGGAGGTGCGGCGCGTGCATTCCCCCCGCCGACGATCCTCCTCCTCCCGACTGGGGACTCTCGAATACGGTAGTTGCCGCCGTGGTTAAGGTAGTTCTGGAGGAGGACGCTGATGATGAGAGGTACTTGTCGGATGCAACAGAGCCACGGGGAGTTGACTGAAACAGCTCACTATTAGTTTTTAAATATCATTTTATATAACAATAGTGGTATGACACCCATAAATTGTGACCATTCTTTCCTATTCTTGATCTCACTCCATAATCCCCTCCCTCCCCTTCCTCTATTCTCTGTATATACCGATTCCTTGTGTTTCTTCTTCTCCTCTTTATCCTTCTTCTTCCTCTTATCTTTCTTCTCTTTTCCTCCTTCTTTCTCGTCTCTTTCCTTCTCTTTCTTCCTCTCTTCTTCACTATCTTCCTCCTCCTCTTCGCTCTCTGGACAGACGTCAGGAAGGGGAGAGATGGTCAGCAGTGAGTGGATCTGCAAGGGGAATCCATCTAGAGAGCAACAATCAAAAGGAATCAGAGAAACTATCCTACTCCTTACACCCTATCCATATAAGCAGCCATACAGTATCCACTCATATTTTGATAATAGAGGTTCTGCTCTAAAGCATCCTATCACAGTGGTAGTATACGATCCCCTCCCCTCTCCCTCCCCCCTCTACCGTACCTTCAATGCTCTCTCCGCCTGTTCCTCCTTCTTCTGATTCTCTTGATTAACCTCGATACAATGAGAATCGACCCGAGCTCCGGCCTTCAGAAGAGCCCACACTAGCTGCAAGAAGAACATATCATTGATGAGATCACTACGGTAACTAGACGATCAATAACCGCGCGAGAACGGTAGCTAAATAATCGATGATTACAAGATTACGGTAGTCAAAGATGGCGTAAGAACGTTATGGACACGTGTTCATAGTCAGCTGAGACATTCTCCCTCTCTCTCTCTTCACATGAATGATTCACTCTCAAAACAAACAAGAGCGTCCTTTATCTATTACTAATCTATCGACCTTTCTATTCTTTCACTTTCCATATTTCTATACCGTATCTCCTCTTAATCGATAGTCCATCTTCCTTCAACCTTCTCCATCTCCTTCCATCAATGACCCTTCTCATAATTCATTCCCTCCCCTACTTATTTCTCTCGTTTCTGTCACTTTTTTCAGTGCACATGGCACGCAGTCGAGAGATGTCTTGCTCAGGTGTTCTCTTTCTCTCTTTCTCCCCCCCCCCTCCCCCTTCCCCCCTCCCCTCTCTTATCTCTCTCCTACTGCACTCCAATGATGCGTGTAACCGTTCCCTACTAGACAATACTACGCACTCGTTGCACTCTCCTCTAGAGGGATGCAATCTGTTCCAGAATAAAAGTTGTATTCTATCTAATATAAAGGATGGATCAATTCCCTTCCTTCTCTCACTGGTCTCTGCAAGTGGAATGCCCATCTGTCTCACTCCATATCTCGTCCAGTCTCTTTTTCTGCATCTCTAAAAGAGTCTTCTTCTCTAAATGTAAACCTCTCTTCATCTCGCTAATCGACAAAATGCCCCTCCACTCCCCATTGCAGCCATATACCGTCTCTTCAGATCTCACTCCGTCACTCCCTCCCCCCCCCCCTTCCCCCCCCCCCCTCCATTCTCACAATATCAGGCAGAGGGAAGAGAAAACAAGATATTCATACTGGTCAACGAGTAGATTGTAAAAGCGCTGACACATGGGAAATATGAAACGACTCGCTTTGTTCCTCTTCCTTTTCAAATCTCCTTCATATTTTTGCACCTCTGTTTTTCTCTCCCCCTTTCTCTCTATCAATGACATTCCCTTCTCCATTCTCTCATTCAGTCCATCGAACAGACTTCTTGTAGTGCGCTGCTAAATTATCCACCAAGAGTACATTCGGAGAACTGGTTCGTCCAAAAAGCAATAATAGAATCCGGATTGGATTTCCAGTTATCATTACGCTACAATATCCACAGAACAGAACTGCATTGGAGTATCGCACTAAACAATCCTTAAAAAGCATGACAAAAACTCATGTAATTATGTCCCTCTCTGTGCCTCTCTGTCCCCTCTCATCTCAATCTCATATTTCCTCCCATTCTCTTTCCCTTCTTCTCTTAGGAGAGGACCACTGCCCACTAAAAGCCAGATGCCAAAATGTGGTTGTATTCGATGGAGGGATGGGATGGAGGAGGGATCTCCCTCCCCCCCCCCCTCTCCCATCCCCCCAACGAGATGGAAGGAGGAAGGGGAGGAGAGGGAGTCCTCTTAGGAAAGGATGACATACAGTTTGGAGAGAGAAAGGGAGGGAGGGAGGGGGGGGGGTTTCCATTACTTCCATTACCCCCTCGAATTTCCGATTCTATCTGATGTTTCGACGAGGCAATAACAGAAAAGGAGCAGCCATTCTGTGACGCAACTCATAAATAATCAATTGGAATAAATCGATAGTGCATGAGGGGCAGTTCGATGGTTCACAATGAAAGAATGAAGGAGGAAAGAGAATGAGGAATGAGAAGAGAAGATGGAGGAGAGAGAGAAGAGAGAGGGCGTAAGTTCGTTCTCAGCGACGGATAGACCATCCTTCTTAACTAAAAACGCCATATGAAATAGAGAGAAGAAATGCAGATAAGAGGGGATAAATAGATGAAGAAGGGATGGACGAAAAAGGAGAGAACACAACACTTGTACATCGAAAAGATCACTGAACTTCACCAAGACTGGAGTAACGACAACTAGAGAAGAGGAGGGGTGAGGGGTGAGGGGGGACGAAGGAAGGAATCAGAAGAAGGACGGTCTGCCTTCTGTTTCTATCTGTATTCCACGTGTTTTTGGTATCATTTGTGCATGGCTGTACCACCCGAGGAGGAGGATGTCGGAGGGAGGGAAGGGGACACCCCCCTCCCCCTCTCTTCCCCCCCCCCCCCTTCGCCCTCCCTTCTTCCTTTCCCATTCGCCGCCTTCTCCTAACCTCTTCGTCCTTCGTGCGAGGTTCTATTCAGAAGGAGACTGAAGGGAGGAGAGAAGAGACGAGGAGAAGTCTCAAGTTAGTAGGAAGAAAAGGAAGAAGAAGAGAAGAGAATGGACGGGGAGAGGGGAGAGGAAGAGAGAAGAGAGAGGAAGCGGCTGGGAGCGAACAAGTGTTCAAGGAAAGAGCAAAACAGACGATAGTACGACTCTCCTTCAGGGACGACAAATGGGAAGAACGGAGGGGAGAGGGGAGGGGGGGAGGGGGGAAGGACCATGAAACAAAACAAATTGCAGTCTCTCTCATCCACTGCTACATCAACTTCTTCATCCATCTCATTCACTATTCAGACCCCTCAAGAATGTCCAAACCTAACAGGGAACTCCTATTTCATATTATTCCCCCATTCCTAAAATAAAGTGAGTAAGCATCTAGTCATCATACTACTATTCCCTCCATCAGTCATGCACCAGTCCGTTGAGGGGAAGTCATATTAGAGGGGAAATCCTACAATACCCATCGGTTTAAGTCAAGGGGAGGGGAGGGGGGGGGGGGGGGTAACCAAGTAACCACGGGCCACACTTGAGATTCACAGATCTCCCCTATCTTATCCACTCTCTACCTACATCACATTTCTAATTGGGGGGAGGGGGGAGGGGGGGACTCATCCCTTATTACCTCTCCCTTCATCAGTCTTTGACCTGCGTCTGTCACTAAGGGTCACTACTATCTCTCTCTCTCTCTCTCTCTCTCTCTCTCTCTCTAGTCACTTTCAGTCTCTAAACATGGTAACCCCCCCCCCCCCCTCACAATGGTCATCGATCCAGTCACTCTGACAGTGTACCTCCAGTGAGTGCAGGGGGGGGGGGGGGGGGGGGGGGGGGGGGGTTGTCATACTAAATGAGTGTCCTCTCCTCTCTCCTATCACTCTTCCATCTGATAAGACCTCCCATATCATCCCTATTGTCTCCCTCCCTTCAGAGGGATATCCCCGCTCAGATCAACAACTAATCAATGCTACAGTACGTCTATCGGGAATCGATTGAAGGGGTGGGCAGAGTATCGATCGATAAAGGCGTGCAATGAATCAAGTAAGCTGCTCTCGGAAGGGAGGGTGGATGGTGAGAAACACAGATCAGAGCAGGAGGGGGAGGGGAGGGGAGGATGGCAGAGGCGGGAGGAGGGGAGAGAGAGGGGGAGGAGAGGAGGAGGGGTAGAGAGGCAGAGGGAGGCGAACGAGAGTAGTGGTTGAATGTGTTGGACGGAGGGACGAGCAGTGGAGGGAGGGGAGAGGGGGGAAGAGGGAGAGGAGAGGGGAGGAGGGTGAGAGCGGCAGAGGGACAGAGTGCCCCCTCCTCCTTCCATCCCTTCCTCCCGAGCATATGAGAAGGAGAAGAACAGTGCCCGCGGTCCGAGCAATGGCCAAGAGAGGACAGAGACGCAGAGGATAGAAGAGGGGAGGGAGGAGGGAGGGAGGGAGAGGGAAGAGGGGAGGGAGGATGGAGGGAGAGAGAGGAGAGGGGCAAAGGTTCGAGATGGGGAGGAGAGGATGAGAATGGATGGTGGAAGAAGGAGGAAGAAAGAGAGAGAGAGAGAGATCATGCATGCAATTAGTATGCTGGTAGAGGAAAGAATGACTGAACCCCATAGTCAGAATCAAGGGTTCAACTCGAATAGACCCTTCTCTTCGAATGACTCCAACTAATCGAGTAATCGTTCATTCAACTCGCCTTTTCACTCGAAAATCATTCCAATCAACCAGAGGGGGTAGATCAATTCTAGTGAGGGAATGGAGAAGAAGCATTCTTCTTCCTCTCATTTCCTCTCTTTCTTTCTCGAGTTTGGGGATAGAGGGAGTGCAAATAATACAGAGAAGCTAGAGGATGAAGAGGGTGGCGGAGGATGAAGGTCCATACTTGAATGGACCCTCCACTATCGCATCTTCATACCTTCCACAAACCTTACCATCCTCCATATTAAGGGTCTTCCTTCCATAAGCAGAGATCAAAGATCAACTCGTATGATGCGAGGGAATGCGCTTATTCAGAATGAGCCCGGATGCATGGTCATTCCGTCGGAAATGAAGGAGTAACGAGATAGGGGGGGGGGGGGGGGGGGGGAGGGGTGATCGGAAAGAAGGGAAGGGATTGGGGGAGGGAGGATGAAGAAGAGGAGAGAGGGAGGGGAGGGGGGGGGGGGAGGGGGGGGGATTGGTAGATGGGAAAGGTCGGAACAACCAGAAGGGATTAATAGTAGAGTGAATACGGAACTTAAAATGAATACATTGAAAACCCCAAGAAGTCTAATCAGAAGAATCTCCCTACTCTCCACAGTAGTTCGCTCAAAATACTCAGCTCCATCATTCATGCTTAATTTATTCTCTCTATCTACGAAACTTCATTTCTAGCAGAATTATGCTTGCTCATCTCCTCAATTGATCTCTGCCCCCCCCCCCCCCCCTCTGCCACAATCACATTCACTCTCTCTCTCTCTCTCTCTCTCTCTCTCTCTCTCTCTCTCTCTCTCTCTCCACCACACAACAACTGTATTATCACGTTACTAGAATAATTGAATAGCCCAAACTTGATACACCATGATTATTACCTACCGCAGTCAGAAGAGATAATTAAAAATAATTAATTGATTATAGATAGGCTCTACTATAGAAGACGGGATTCGTTATTATGTGTGAAACATTTCTAATCTATTCATATTTTGCGGTTGATTCACATGTAGGACTGGAAAGAATGACTAACTTGACTAACGGAAGGGTTTATCGAGGATATGATCTAGGTTATTACTTGGTTAATTGTAACCCGGGCTGAACTGTCACTCAAATTCTCTTCTGTGAATGAATGATCCCCGTATAAATGGTGATACCGTACCCTCACGTAATTGCAGTGAACGGCGTCGTGCAGTGGGAGGTCGCCGAATAGAGATGTAGCGTTTGGATTAGCACCCTTCCTGAAATATAATCTATCAATTAAAATGTTATTGACTGTATTAGGAAATCTATATATTGCCTAATGACGATGCAACACCAAACGTGGTGCAAATCCGAATTAAAACTTAAAGCTATGTGGTGGCGCAAACACGACGAATCCACCGAGACTTTTTCAAATACCCCTAATTAAGACGTTGGGAGAAAGGCCAAGCCAGACACACAATCCAATTCAATATAGTGATAATTAAAATTCACATTGTGATCAAACCCAATTGGTCATCGTTATCAGTATATACCTAGATATACTATCGAAAATTCTATCAAACATTGAAATGAAAATTAAGATGGGGGGATTCTGGATCGATATAATGGAATATTTCTCCCTGCACTTACTTTTAGCACCATCCTTTAAACTCAACATCCTCCTCCTTACCCCTCAATTATCACATCTCCGAATGATGTGTGAAAAGGACAAAAGCAATCTCCGCAACGGGAATTGTGATATTTACAACAGTAAAAGGCCAGCTGAGCAAATAGAGAATTCCGCTTAAATATCCATTATTTCGCATTGGGCATTTAATCTTGACAGTCTCATAGACCATACTTTTTAAAGGATCTCTAACCTGAGAAGAAAGTTGACACAGTCGTATCTGTTGTTGGAAGCAGCTTCGTGAAGGGGAGTCCATCCCGCGTTGTCACTCTGGTTCACCTCATAGGAGCAACCATCAACAATCTACTTATGAGACGTTACATTCCTCTTCCTTTACTAGAACAAACACAACGAAAACTTCCCCGATAAAATTGCCCCGACACCATCACGAAAATATTCAAAATTTATATTTTTTTAAATACTGAAATAAAAAAGTTTCTAGTGCATTATCCTCACAATTTTCAGTATCCTGCAATGTAATTGCCACTCTTATTGCTTCCGTTAGTTCCAGGCGTTGAAATTCTCCGGTAAAATATTTTTCAATATAAAATATCTCTCTTCCAGCATCAAAGATGGATATAGCTATGTCTACTATAATATCAAATTCCCCTTCCCCCTTCTTACCTCTGCTCCTTCAGCCACCAATTGCTCGCACATCTCTAGTTCTCCCTTCTTGGCAGCCACATGAAGGGGTGTCTCTCCCCTCCCATTACGACGATGCACCTTATGAATCAACTGTTTATGAGTGTTCACAATATTATTTATTGCTAGCTGTTTAAAATATGTTGGAACCCAATGCTAATATCCACAACTCAACAAACAAATCATATCTTGAATAATTTTCCCTAATCACTTCACTATGGCGACATTTGTGACAGTCACGGTGGTACTAATCAAGACTAAACTTACACCATGAGTCATATCTTCAAAGCATGAGTGTTTTCCTTCACAACAATTCGTCTTTATTCAAACCTTGGGTGCTTTTCTCCTGCCCGGTCCACTGGTGGATGCTCCTCCAGGTGTCACTCCCCCGGGAGTCAATGGACCTGCTTGCTCTCCATCCGTCGATCCAGACGGAGACGGCTGCTCCATCTATATATCATTTAGCATTAATTAAACATATAAAATCAAAATATTTATTAAACCTCAACTAGATCATCCTACTTCTTCTAAAAAAAATCTTCCATAGACTACACAACAGGATCTATATAACTTTTTTTTTTAATCACACCCAAGACGCCCTTTTCAAGCAGACTCGTCCATGTAATTCGAGGGTGAGAGATCAATCTCATCTCTCCTTATCATTCTCTGCTACACTGCTGATTCTTATCAGATGAGCAGTAAAAGTCACATCCATTTTGAGTGAAGGAGTGTCATTCCCGTTTCTCTGTCTATTAGTCCTTACATTAAATCTTGATGAAGTGTCATAACTATTACATCAGGGTCAACTCCCTTGAAACTAACGATTCGCTGGTATGTCATATGAATTTCATTGTCAGTAATTAATATGTAAAATGAGCGGACCTGTTTGATTCTTGCCATTTGCTGTCTCACACTGACTGGGTATGGAGTGGGATTGGTGATCACTGGAGAAGAAGACCGAGACACCTCTCCCAAGTTCAACTGTAACAAATCATTACATTAATTGACTAATTATCTATTGTCTAATTACAGAGATCATCGTATTCTTAGTCTTCGAAATAAGAGATAAATGATTTTCAAAAAAATTGCGAGTAAAGATAATGATAGAGAGACGAATTCCTTCAACATCATAGAGAGACAAGACCGATCATTGAACCAATCTCCTTTCTCCTTTCCTCCTTCCCTCCATCCCTCCATCCTCCCTCCACATTCACCTTCTAACCCTTCTTGCATCCATATACGCCCTTTCCCACTACGAAACCTGACTCTCTGGTCTAGTCAAAATTCACGTTCCCATGAATCCTGACTACTCTCATGAATAACAGAAACAATCGCTTTCAATTGTTGAAAAATGAAACTTAACAGACTACAAAGAGTATGTGGAAAAGAGAAATTACAGGGACTTCTTCAGATACGTTTGGATCAGCTATAAAATCACGCCATCGAAAAGGAAACGCAAGCATTTGCCATGCCATAAATTAACGCTAAAGATAATTGAGATATTCGTTGACAATTTGCGCACTGGGAATCAAAGGAACGAACGCCAAAAGGAAGGTCGAAATACAGGGGATTCATGGGGTTCAATTAAGGGAGAGCGACGAGGCAAAAGGAGGAAAACGTCTATCGCCCCGTCGAGAGAGAGTGGCTAAACCAGAGGAAGAGGGAGAGAGAGAACGAAAGAGTTGCGGATTTGATTTGTTAGAGCAACGAGAGTGCAGAAAACGAGAAGGGAACTGGCATAGAAGAGAGGGGAAAGGAACGAGAAGGCTGATTCATCTACCCTTGCTTCCATCATGTTTTTGCATTGGACACTAGCATTGAATACATTTAATCTCGCCAATCCCTATTCCGAGTAATTCCACTCGTTTAGAATGATTAACGATTAACCGCCAATTTAATATTCAAATCTCACTTTTGGTGTGCTTGACCTATTGTCCTCCTCGTCCATTCCTGAAATAAATCCATACTATTTCTCGATCTGCCGTATCCCATTGTAATCTGTCCAGTATAATCTGGTAGGTCAAAGGTAGCGAAGGAGCGACGCGGAATTCTCACAAACCGATAAATAAACAATCTCAAAGTCGACAGAATAGATAGGAAAAATATTTTATTCTCGATACATACAACCAAATTGTACAATACTCCAAAATCTGGAGTCGTCATTATTAGGCAATCGGCATGTTATGGAGAGACGAGAGAAACAAGTGCAGTGAATAATCTAGGGGCAATAGGTTAGTAATCTGTGTACGACGTCAGTCAACGGAATCAAGGCAACTATCGTCTACAATACATGCTTGTGTCTACAATACACCTTCAAAGTGATCTCAAATATGAGAATAAGTCGGGTTGGATGCATCTGGGAACATCGGGGGTTACCGGTAAGGGATTTACTCTTTCTTATGCTGGTTTCACTTATTTTATGTCCGATTAGTGAGCGAGGGAACGTCCTTCTGAGTGAGTGCAAGTGGGATGGAAAGGGAGTGTGATGGAGGGGAGAGGGGGAAGGGGGAAGGGATGTGACAATGTGGAACAATATAAAGACAAAGTGAAACTGACACTAGACAGCTGCAAGTGAAATTACTCGGTTATTAGTAATGTGGGGTCATGCTAGATATCTACAACAATCAACGATGAAAAAGGAACAGAGTGAGACGATACGACTACCGTAACTCGGAGCTAGTCTACAGTATGCTGGAAGGAATGGGGACAAGGGTCAAGTCAAACAAGACATCGTTCTGTACAGCCAAGAGAGCAACTATGCGCTTATTAATCTCATAAAATTTAAATCTACTATTGTGAAAGCGTTTTTGGGGGTCAAGCGAAGCAGTTTGGAAAAGCATTGGCACTTTGCAATAAGAAAGGAGAGAAAAAAGAGCAGGTCGCCTAAGCATTAAAGCAAGAAGGGGAAATTACTCCTGATACGGGAGAGTGGATAATTACACACTGATCATCTCAATTGCTGCAGGGGTCGCCGCGACTGCTTCCGCCACGTTGGAAGGTGGCGCGCCTGGGGCGCGAGCCTCACGCTCCGCATTGTCCCGCTCGATCTCGATCTGAGCGAAGCAAAGAGCCATGAAATCCGCCTGAAAGAGGAGAGTGAGGGGTTAATGAGGAACCTTTGCCATGACTTCAAACACATTTTTTGTCTATAAAAGTTGTATTGAGTGATAGCAATTGGATCAAGGATGAATGGTGCTAGACATACGTATGAAGAGACCAGTTTGAGCACTCGCGGCTTTCGATCGCGTCTTCTGCACTCGAGAATCAATGAAGATCCATCCTCCAATACCTGCAAGATCCATGTTGGACTCAATGTTACAATGAGAAGGATCGAGAAGGACCAATTCCATCCCGTTTTTATCGAATTATTTATCGAAATACACTCGATTTAATGACCCTCCCTCTCCCTCACCTTATATCCATGAACTTCTTCCCACTCCAATACAGTCTCCACGTCTTCGTCACTTCGAGAGGGCACGTACAGTGACTACAAATACAATTAAGAATATGTATTCTAAATAGAATAAATAAATTATTGATTGTATGAGGTTTGAGCTGATATAGCGACACAAAAGTAATTTTTTGAACTCTGAAAGTAAATTACTTATCAGTTACGTTCGTATACGGCTCATGTTTCATAAAGATACTATCTTCACGTCATGTATAGAAAGAAGTGATGTTTGAGCTGACAAACAATAATGTCATCTCTCTCTCTCTATATTGCCTCACATCAATCTCGACATTCTCCTCTACTTCTCTGAGAGAGATCCTCTCGTATCCAACAGTCAACACTACTCTTGACTCCATTCCCTTCGGAGATAAGGAAGGAGATGGACAAGACGTTGATGCTACTGAAAAGGAGAATCCTTCATTCTGACACCACCCCCCCCCCCTCCCTTTCACTCAATCTTCATAAATTCACGTCTATCAACCGGTCTAAGGAAAACTCATTTTTCATTACACAAAAATATACTCAATAGTTGATATTAATCGAATATAAAAGGGATACCATTGGTTCCTGCTGGTTGTCTCTCTAGTGCGCATACGGGGAATGAGATAGAGGAGTATCCCGGAAGAGAACGAGCCAATTCCATGTACTGAACGAGACTATTCCATTCACAAATCATTATGCTCCGATGATATATTGCAAACAAAAATTTAATGAAACTGCTAGAGCTCTTAATACACAAAACTATTACTATTTTTTATTTATATAATTTAAAGATAAATCTCGTCTCCATAAAATAGTATTTGGATGGTGAGTGACTATGAATACCAACCTGTCCCATTCTCTCCTCCGACTGGAGTGCCTTCAGTTGGTACATTTTGTGAGCAGCGCGGACCTTGCCTGAGAGAACATCTAATTAGAATACAAATAATACTACTCGCAAACCCTATTGTTAGAACCATTTCACTCCCGTTAACCAGCCAATAATAAGGATGAGTATGAGTGCTCACCTTGATTAATCTCTGCCACAGTCTGGTAGAATACAAATCGAGCATAAGTGGCGTCTCTCAGACAGAGTTCCCTCTCTCGAGACACATCGAACAACCATTTCCTACAAATACAAACTCATTTCCAGCAATAACCGCATATCCTTGTATTTTCTATTCGCCATTAACAAACAAAGTATATGTTTTGACTAGCCTCGCAGGTTCGGAAACTCAAAAACATAAGTGACCAATACCTCGATAATGAAATAGATCTCGCTCTCACCTCAATACGATGCAAGATGATGCAGATGAGGAGTAGTTGTGAATGTAGATCTGATGGATACACTCAGAGGGAGACAGCTTACGGTCTGAAACCCATTATTTGTCACAAAACATCTCACCTTCCTTTCTAGATATCTTATTATTTTCCTAAAACAGCATGTCGTATTGCGTGAACATCATCGTATATCAATTAATTCCGATTATTTTAATGTCTTAATAATTCCTCCTTATTCTAGTTCATTCGTCAAAATGAATATTAAAAAGAGATATATTCTTCTTACCAAAGTTGTTGTCCATAGTCTCGAATAGGGCGCAAGATGCCGAATATTCTCTGCTCAATTCCAGTCTCTTCTGCAGCATTGTAAAGAGAGACTCGGCAGTTGCTGTCTTCCTGCATCCATCCATTCCTTACATCTACCGTATCCACTCCACTACCGTACCTGACATTGAGGGCGATCGTAGACTGATCGGGCAGGAGCACTCGCACTTCCACCTCCACTGCTGGCTCAGACTCCATCAGAAACTCCTGCACCATCTCCGAGTCTGCAAAGAATTGTTATTTGTTCATTTTAGGACTTAATGGTTTACTTAATTACCGATGTACAATAAGATCCCAATGAATTAATCATTTAGTATATTTTAACGTTGTATTTAGAATGCTTGATCTGCCAGAGCGATTCAATATTATTTTTTAAACCGATAACATAAATTCCTCGAAACACCAAGATGACAGGTCAGTATTACTCTCTATCGGGTCCCTTCCCTTCCTCTCCTCACCAGCAATAACAACGATGGAGCATATCCTCTCCAGATACAGTTCCAATCCCCTCCTACGAGAGTCCATCTGCTGATCAGAGAGAGAGAATGGCCACTGCAAATAAACACATATTATAGATTTTTAAGCTACCGAGTATTTTTTTTTACATCCTAACCAACTGAATATTTGATTTGTTTAATCGAATATGACCCACCCTGAAATACGATCCGATCGAGTCACTCACTTTTCCGGGTAGTTTGGGGAATGAGAAGTCGATAAATTCGCTTCTGAGCATTGAATTGAGGGCGACGAAATCAGAATATCGTCGTGATCCCAGATGACGACCAGCCATATGGATGTTGAACACCTAGACACACGAGATACATTATAATCCAGTAAATAAAGGACAATGTAAATAAGTAAGTTTTTTTTTTTTAAATAACGTGACTGACCTATCTTTTCGTTATTTTACACAATCAACAAAAATTCTTCACTTATTTTATTCGTTTTTAGTCATCGGAATCTTAGTAATTAATCAATGAACATCTCAACCACTAACCGTATACTTCTGTCCATCGCTGTCTATCACCGTCTTATGGGAGGGAATCGTGATTGGAAGGGAGCGACACTCAGAGTAGTCATGTCTGCAAAGAGAAATGATCATTTTTTATTATATTTTTATATAAGTTTTAGCATAGAACCTAAAATACAATCACAATTATATCACCTTCTGAAAAATGAATCATCACAACAGTTTTATATTATCACCTGTAGGGGGAATTGGATACTGGATATCCTCCGATCTCATCTCCGCATTCATATCGTAGAGCACTGAAACAAATCGATAATCCTTTCTCAAGCCAATATCACATCTAAAAATACATTTCTCTCCTTCTATTGACTCCTCTTTAATTAGGTCCATTTTCTCCTTCTTGGATCTCAACAACAACCACTATCTCTTGAGGGAATCCTATTTGATACCCTCCGACGTCCCTTCCTCCCCCCCTCCCCCCCCCCCCCCCATCTCCTCGTCCAATAAACCAAACTGCTTGTGATAAAGTGCTTCACTTCACGTGAGAGGCACAGAGGGGTCGCTCAACTTTCCATCACCCACTACTTTTCATTCCCTCCCTTTCTTTCTTTATCTTTTCTCTCGTGTGCGAAATCGAACAACTACGTGGTCAAAACATCGGCAACGTGCAGATAAAAGTGAGAAGAAGTGAAACCGCAAGTCCATTTAGAGACAAATGAACAGTATCAATCCGATCAATCGATAATTCTCCCTCTACCGTACCTGTCCATATCAGGGTCTTCGACGGAGATGACTACCATCTGGAGTCTATCTCCTCCATTCTTGATCTGCTGCACTACCTGCTTGTGTGTGGCTCCCTCAACGTTCGCGCCATTTCTGCAATTTGAAATTCAAACTATTCTGGATATGAATGGAAAGGTCAGGATCGCATCCATCCTATTGCAAAGCTCTCAATTGAGACTGAATAAACAATTGAGACGGGGTCGAATGAGAAATGAGAGCGGCGAGAAAAATGGATGAATTAGGAGAGGAAGAGAGCAAACAATGATGACGATGAGCAAACTGACGAATATTAAAACAATGTGGTTAAGAGTTTCAGACATTCCATAAATATTCTAAGACTTTTCATAAAATAATGTTGTTAGGGCCGATTTTTGGATTAAAACTCAAGGAGAAAGCCTGCTTTGGATATGTGAAAGCTACGACAACTTCTTTCCATTGTAAATAATTGGCACTGTTATATAATAATAGACTAACACTTGTAGTATGCGATCTCCTTTCCTCAATCCAGCTCTCTCCGCTGCTCCTCCAGGAAGGACGGCACTCACCTCAATAACAGGACCCTCATTTCCATCCCAATCCCCATCCATCCAATCGGATCCAAGGATCTCCAAATGGCAAAACAATCCTTCCCACAAACACTCACATGTTGGAGAGGCGCGTACAAATCTCCATTGATACTCCTCAATTGTCCTCCTTCAGACACTTGTCCCTTTACATTGAATCCGAACCCTGCACAATACAAATCGTATTTGCCCATTTGGTTTCGTCACTTATGAGATCCGCTTGTTTTTTCGTAAACACGAAGTACATTCTTCGCTCAGCCTGCTTTTGCTAGACACGTTTTGTGAGGCTAAGTAACGTGAAAACAGAGCTAGAAAGTGTACTAATCATATTTTACTCATATGACAGAAGTAAATGTCAGCATTTGACTAGACTTCCGAACGTGAGAAGGAGAAAGATCGTAGGCATCAACAAGAGGGAATTTACAGAATGGGTATTGATGTTGTCATTGTTGAATGTAAAATTAATTTAAAACGTACCAGTTTGAGACTTGACGATTGTGACCAGATGGGGTTTGGGATTGAAGGGCGTCCTGTATCGAGAATGATACCGAGATTGAGAATGTTGGACTGGTCTCAAATTGAATATCGGAATATCGATTAGAGAAGCATTCAGAATTTGAGATATAAATCTGCATAGTCACGTGTACAAACAGCTTAATCGGATTTAGGTTATCGTTTTAGTTCCAGCAATAAAATAAATAATATATTTAACCTGTAAGCCTCCCTTCCTCCATATTCATCCGACGATTCGTCACTCTCGTCATACATCTGGTACAGTAGGGACTGAATCTGCAAGTATTACCCATAAACGATTAATATTTAAAGAAAATATAAAATAAGAAGAACATAACACCATACTTTGACTAGTATTTTTCACAAGACTTGTTCACGAATGGAAAATAGACACAGTCTCTCGGAATACAATAGATATGATTCACCCAATAATAGAGGCTACTTCAAAATCGAGATATTTCGAAATACACAGTTACAGGAGTAAGAAATACGCATGCAAGCGTGAGCACTTTGAAATAATTGTGAGAGAACGGTGAAAAAGCGAGATAAAAGAGGATATAGAGAAAAGAGAGATAGGGAGAGAGATTGTTCGCTTTAACGGAAGTCAATACCGGGGGAGAGGAAGGGTGGCTATCCTGTTCCTATGTTCAATCAATCGGGACAGAAGAGAGACTAAGCGAGTAGGAGAAGGGTTCTTTCCGAAAAGAGACTGACTAGATTCGATAAGGAATGGAGACTCGAGGGGAAAGAGAAGGAGAGTCGTTGTGAGTCTCTCTTGTGCAGTCCTCTCCATTCATTCTTCGGCCACTCAGAGCCCCTTCTTCTCCCTCTCCTCACTCTTTTCCCGCGAGAGAAGCACAGCCCTACCCACGACGCCAAGCCGTATTGACTGGACAGCAGGAAAAGAAAAGGAAGAAAAGACGGAGAGGATGAGGGAGAACAGCTTGGCCCATCCCTCTTCATCTTCATCAAAAATGAGACATGCACAGACGAGAGTTTTGGCCTACTCGGAAACAGAAGAAGGCTTCCTAATAGATTATGCGATGCTCAAAACAGGGAGATGGAAGGAGGGGATCACTCGCCTAATTGGACACATCACATTGAGACGAAAGAGCTCTCTTAAGAGGAGCATAAAATGTGAGAGAAGTAGCCAAAAAGTCGTTAAGTTCGCAAACAGGTAAAAAGCGCGAAACTCCTTTAGTTCACGATTGCGCGCTAATTTTACACGTTCGCTTGAGGCATTGACGCTCCAGATACGCAATTTCACGAAATAGTCGGATCAAAATCAATCAATAAAAATGATTAAGTAACAACATAATAAAAACACGGCGTCCTAGCGAACGCACCAAAACCCGGCTCCGGCCTTTGAGAATTTTGGACTGATTTATTTGCAATGACTCACTCTTCTTCTATTGATTAGCGCCTGTTCTCATTGTTTTGATAAGATAATGTCTTCAATATAACAATCTCAAATTCTAAAATATTCTGTGCTTCGGAGTTCAGAATTTCAAACCTCGCGCTCTCTTTCGTAATTGGACTGGCTCCAAGTAATCAATACGAGGCCTTGTTGTCACTCTCATCTCTCTGTCTCTCCTTTTTTTCTCTATCCATTCTATCTTTATCTATCTCTTCCAGTCTTCATAATCATCTAATTCAATCATGTCCATCCTTCCCACTGTGGCAGAACGAAGACGACAGGTAAAACTCAATCTACTTTTAGATTTAGAAGAGAGAACTTCATTCCGTTCCCAGATTCTCAAAACAATTTCCGAACTAAGTACCATTAAGCTCAAAGGATCTCTATGCATGTCTTAAAAATTTTCGTATTTAATTTCTTTTTTTTGTGAAATGAAGTCAATCCCAAATCCATCCTCGATGTTCTTGAGTCTCTAGGTGCTCGTGGGTCCTCTTCCCGATGATTTTCTCCGTCTGATCAAGCCTTCTTCTTCCTCCTCTGAGCCCATGGATCCTTCTGCTGCTGCCCATGTGGCCACGCCCTCTCAGGTACCGAGAGTCCATATATATAGGATACTGTATCCACAACGGAAACATAAAATGGAGAAGTTCATATGTTCTTGAGGGTATTTCTGTCATTATCACCTCAAACAGGTTCTTGACAGTGTCATGTTAGCATGCAATACACATTGATTGATGAATCGGAACGGCGCCCTGTGGAACCACCCATCGAGACTGTCGAGGGTGCTTCACTCCCTTAACCCCCCCCCCCCCTTTAGTCCCCTACAGTATCCCTTGACCTACCGTAGTCTGGATGGCAGTGGCAGTGGATACGGTAGTGTTCGTTCAGCCGGCAGTATATTCCTTCGTTCCTCCGAACACGAGAGGAAGGATCTCAGTGACTATCCTCGAGGCCAATCTAGCCAAGAACTACGGATTGGTCAGAATGGATCCATACTGCAGACTCAGAGTGAGATTACGGTAGGAGTACGGTAGTCAATCGATAATTGAAGGTGGGTCATGCGTCATTCGAGACACCGACCAAGTTGTCTGGTGGTCGTACTCCCTTCTGGAATAGAATCGTCCATGCATATCTTCCCGTTGGAGTTGACTCTATCTTCGTTCAGATATTCGATGAGGTCAGCCATGCAGCGCATTATCTATACAAATCTTCTAAGAAAGATTAATTCTAAAAACAAATGTGCGCTTGGAAACGTGTATCCGCTTGCAGTTATCTAATCAAACAACTCTTTTTGCATGAACATTCAATTTCGAACCCTGAATATACCCTGCATATAATTTGTATTAGATATTGTCGCTTGCCGAATACATTCTGAAGAAGAAGAAAAACAATCCAATTAATAATATATTTGTGTTTAGAAAGCGTTCTCTGCGGATGAGTGCATTGCCCATTCGCACATCCTTCTCCCTCCTGGTATCTTCAATGGAGAGACCATCGATGAATTCTATCCTCTTACTGGAGCACAGGCTGGTCATCCAGATCTATTTATCTTTAATCATTATTTAACTAATCTAAAATACAGAGAGATGGGTGGTGTCCTTTAGGGGTTGTATCATCATTCAATTTCATCCCAATAATCCATCAATATCTGATCTTCTCTTGTCAGGGAGAGGGAAAGGAGGGTCTAGTCCATCTCATTATCTCATTCGCTCCTCTAGAAGCTCCCATCGCCCATCCCGCTTATCAGGTATACGGTATCATCCATCCATCGATTGGGAGATTACGGTAGATTACAAATCAATATTCAGGGAGGTCCGACCTACCCCGATGGTTCGCCCGCTCACCAGCCCACTGCTGATGCACCTGCAGCTGTCACAGGTACTGTTGATGATGAGTATCGATCAATTGATGACCTACCATACTCCAGGCCCAGCCTTTACCGATGACGATGTCAAAGCAGTCAAGGAGATGTTCCCTGATATCGATGAAGAGGTTTAAATTTTAAAATTGTTTCGACATGATCTTTGATCTCTCAGGTGATCCGTGCCATACTGGAGGAAAAGCGAGGCAATCAGGATGCTACCGTATCCGCCCTCCTTGAAATAACCAATTGATTATTGTAACAATGAACAATCATCGATCGGCATCTATGTTATTCATGTACCATTTGTCACTAACCCATTGCACGCTGTAAAGTTGATAATAATGAGTAGCACTAACAATCTCAAACTGGTCATAGATCCTCTTGTGAAATACCCATTCCATAATAAACTGATAAGATTCTAAATACATTTCTCGTTTTTAGTGAATTATCAACTGCAATCACCTTGGAACAGTCATTCTGACGTATGGTTTTGAAACTCGTATTTGTCGTTTAAAGTGAGATATCTTACTGAGCTCTTGATCTACATCAGCTTCTACGACGAGAGAGTATGGGAAAAGGAGAGAGTGTCTGACTGAGCTATCTATAGCAATGGGAATCGTGCGCAAACAGTTTTTTTGTCTACCTTCTCTCCCAGTCGACGACCCCGCCCCCCCCCCCCCCCCCGTCCCCTCCCTTCTCCCACTACACTTTCACTCTTGGAATCGTCATGGATCGATTGCCATTCCTCCCACTGATTCGAGCCTCTTTCACTTTTTCCTGCCCTCTTGGGAGTACGGTAATAAGCTTGCCTACCTCTCTGATCTACCTCTTTTTCTCTGTCATTGTGCTCTCCTCTCTCCCTTTCGTCATTCTCGTTTGTACATTGTGTAGCTCTCTCTCCTCCCCTCAGGGCACAATTGCACTATAGCGCGCGCACGACTCTACCGTACCCCCTTGTGATCTACCTCTCAGAGTACGGTAGTACTCTTCCCTTCATGTGAACTGTCATGGGGTCGACTGGGTAGGCTGATTATGTTGATCGGGATCGAGTTCACGTCATTTCTCTGCCTTTCTCTCTAGAGACAAATGCTCGATCACTCTATCGATCCCCTCCTACCGTACTCATCACGTAATCGTGACGGGACCCTCTCTCCCCACTCAGGGACTAGACCTGATTGCGTCTCTTTACGTCACTCACAGCCGGTTCCATACAAGCTTTTCTTCATTCCCCTCCCTCTCTCATTTCTCTTCACTCTCTCATTCCCTCTATCTATCTTCCCTCTCTCACTTTCCCCTGTTCCCTCGCCTCCTCCGATACTCCTTCTCCCCATCAATTCATCCCTCGTGGTGGTTCCTCTCCAGCTGTAGCCGAGATGAGCGACAATCGCGCGACTTCGGCGTGGAACGCGCGCGTCTTTTATTGGTTGCTTGGCGTCTGTGTGAGGTGCTAGGCAGAGGTAGTGAGATGTACTGGACTGACTCCTCCCCCTGGGGGAAAGGTCACATATCCCACTCCATTCTCGATTTCTCTTTCGTTCCCCGTGCCAGTCTCCTCTATGTTTCGTCCTATTTCACTACTCATCTCGATGTTTTTACTCCTCTTCGATTGACGACTTCATTCAATCTAAGGAGTGTGCAATACTGGGATGATCCCCCTCCCCCCCCCCCCCCCTTCCCCTGATCCATTCTGACGGAGGAGGGAAGGCGTACGCTCCAATTCGCTGTGAGATAGAGTCTCATAGCTTGGCTTGTTGAGCTTGCGTCATTCCCTTTGAGGACCAGTTCTGTCTCACTCACTCATACACCTGTCTAGACTACCAATGAGAACCACCTTCCCTCTATGCTAGGCTGGTACCTGGTTCCATCCCTCTCATGGTGGCCTGGTACCTGGTTCCATTCCTCTCATGGTGGCCTGGTACCTGGTTCCACTCTCGGATACCGAAGGACACATCTGGGCTCGCCCTTTTTTGTGTGTGATGAGTGCCACGCCGTGCCTTCCCTCCTTCTCTCTCACAGTGGGGGAGAGGGGAGGGGGGGGGACTGTTCGGGACAAGAGAGGCCGCGTGGGGTCGACTCAGGTCACCCACTGGGGACATCTCCCCCCCCCCCCCCTCCCATGGACCACCATGACGGCAGTTCTCGAGCGTCTCTCTCTCTCGAGGGATACGATACCCTCCCCCTTTCCCTCCCCCTCTCTCCCTCTCTCTGTCCTCTCTCCGTCCCAGTCTAGTCCTTTTAGTCCGTGTACTTTGCACGTCGTACTAGGGGGGGGGGGGGGGGGGGGGGGGGGGGGGGGAGTTCCTTCCCCATCGACGAATTCTCCCCCCCCCCTCCCTCCCTTCCCCCTCCCTCTTCTTCTTCTTCTTCTTCTCTTCGTTGTTTTGAGTCCTGCCTTCTCACTTCTCTCTTCTCATTGATCTCTGATATTCTCTTTGCTTCTAGTAATGAAATGTTCGGCTTGGTTAGAGGAAGAGCGGATTTGTGACTCGATCCAATTTTCAGAGATTAATATAGACAGATAGATAGAAAGATGGATTGGCAGACTTATCTATAGGGTTTTCACTTCCGTTTTGTTCCCTTATCGACTCATACAGTAATCTCATCGCTTCAGTTTGTCTTTTCTCATTTTTATGATGATGCGAAATGGAAATTGTAATTTGCTCATATTCTGCGTTTTATTGAGTAGGTCACGATTTAATGGAAAGTGAAGTAGTTCTCTCTCGCTATAGTACTACAGTACTCTCGATATCGCATTTAGTCTATTCGGTCTGTAGTACAGTACTCAAGTCCTCGCACATTCCCTTCTCTTTTCTCTCCCTACTGTAGAGTACGTTTCTCTCATTCTGTGAATACGCGCATGCGTCTTGTTGACTGTCGTGAGCTGTTGGGAAGAAGGAAGAGGAAACGACATAGAGAGAAACGCCGAAAAATAAGAAATCCACCTCACTTCCTTTAAACTCCACTTCCGCTATTATCTTAGGTGAACAGCAGTACAAAAATCGAAAATTATATCTAATAGTTAAGAATATTCATTAATTCACGAATGCTGAAGATATTTAAAATGTACATATCTCGAGAAGAATTCGAAAAGAGTATACGGTAGATGGTATCCAGATTGATTATGCAGCATATGGCGCGCCACGTTATTTGAACGGGATTGAACGCGTTTCATCACACTAGCTCGTTTTTTTCTTTCGCGGTCTGGTTTTAGTAAGCGTGTTCTGAAGCTGATCCACTGTTGTACTTTGTGAGCCCCTAGGGGACAGAGAGTCGATCAAAAAGTGTAAAGAACGCGCGCTCTCCGATTGCACGATTTGCCGCGCACTTTTCGCGCCATCTGCACTTGGCAGTCAGTATCATCCAACTAGACAGCACGCCCTCCAAATAATCGAATACGCCATTCTCATCTCATCACTATCGTTTCAATTCGTCTTCCTGTTCCCTCCTCTCTTCACTCTCTTTCTCTGCCCGTCTTCATTCTCTTCACCAGATCGATCTTCTCTCTCTGCTCTCTCCTTCTCTCCGCCCTCCTCCTTTCTCCTCTTCAATAGCTTCTCTCTTTCCTCCCTCTTCACCCAGTCCGAGCTCCTCTTAGTTGTACCAATTTCTCAAAAACTACCTCTCTGTCTTGTGTTATGTTCTTAGTGAACTCAGTAGACGACGTTTCTCTTCCGTCACCACTCCAATCATGTATTTCCCGCTTCCTTTTGAGTGGCACTGTTCTCGTGTCAACACCATCGATCGACTGGGGGGATTTACTAATGGAGTCCATTGCAGGCCCAGCCGGTGGCACGCCACGAACTTACGGGTACGGTAGAGTATTGACGAACTCCCAGTCTATTCGACGGCTCCCGGTTCACTAACAGTTAACGGATACGACTCAACAAGATTCGATAACCCTCCACACTTGGTGAGTATGACTCGTTATCTTAGAGGGTTCATCAGATGATTCACTTGACCCGACCTCAGATTGATCGTCATTGGCATTGTCTGCCTCTATTCTCTTGATAGTGAGCACGTGACTCGTTTTATTCTTGTTCAGAATAGCCTAAAAACCGAATCGCTGCTACGTTTATTATGAAGTTTTCCCGTTTCGCACTCGGTGCACGCTCCCTTTCGACTCCCCCCCCCCCCCCCCTTAAAGCGGGTTAGTCTACCATCGTATTGCGGAATCGATCCATCGATTCTTCCGCCCTACCCAACGGGGGAATGACGAGTGAGAATCAATTATTGATTGCAGAAATGGCCTGTCTGAAGCGTCTGAGAGAGGATATCGCTCATCTGGAAACGATCTTCCCCAAGAACCACCCAAGAGTACAGGTGGGGCTATCCATCTATCCATTCCATTAAACCACCCATATTGTATATTATCTCGATCACATTGTCGTGTTTATCTTCATTGAGATGGAAAGTCCATCCTCTCCTCTGTCTCTTAGTCTATCTCGATCATGAGTCCCGTCTAGTAATTTACTCGGTCTATTGCGTGTGTCTTCCCCCTCTGCGTCTCTATCCTCCTCCCTTCCCCCTCTGTCTTCTCTTCTTCCTCCTTCCTTCGTCTTCACATGAGGAACTCTGGTCTCTCTGTCACTCTCGTCAGTCTACTTCCTTCCAATATGTAGTTCATTCCGAGATACGAATATTCATTCCGTTTCCTCTTTCTCAATCGAGGAAGTCGCTGTGACAGATCTTGCCAGTTCCTGGTGTGGGAGTGGGTGCGAGGAGTGCAGCCATGAAGGACGATGTTTGGGAGAAGGAAGCATGGTGTAATTGCAGACTGTGATCGCGTCGGTGGATGAGATCACACTCCGGTTCGTGAGCGATGATGGAACCAAAGTGGTGTGCAGTGCCAATATACAGGTGAGAATACGGGAGATGGAGGAAGAGAGAAAGAGACAAGAATTAGTACACTGAAGAAACATTCATTTTTATGTGGGCAGTGTAACATGAATTCATCGGGAAGGAATATGATTATTTTGAATTTTAATGGATAGTGAAAACGTAGTACAATTCGATCGAAAACGCAGTGCATTCGATGCGATTTGAGAATTTGAATCTTATTAAATTAAGGAGAACTACCCTCGTCAGTCTCCTATTTGGTTCTCTGAGAGTGAGAATCCAGTGGTGACTGCTGTACTCGAGAGACTCACTGAGACAATCGATCCCACTCCCATTCTAGCACAGGTCAATTATTATATTAGTAGTTATTATTCATTTACTATATATTTTACATGGACCAAACGTTTCCTATTTCCACTCCACTACAAGTGTAACCTTAATTGAGTGAATGATCTGTAATAAGTGTATCTGATCAGATCCACCAATTGGTTCACGAGATGTGTTCCTTCTTCAACGTGACGGCTCCTGTTGAATTGGGATCGATCGCCCCTCCTGATCTGATGGAGACTGATGAGGGACAGGTAATCCACTATTTCACCTTATTATGGAATTTTGATGACCTCAAGGGACTCATTGCTCATTCAATAGAGAAGGAGAGAAGGGAATGTACCGACGGCAGGAGATTATCTCATCTATCAGACGTTTCAGGGCAGCGAACTCAACTCTGATGACGAAGAGGAAGAAGGAGGAGAGGAGGAGGACATGGACGAGGTACGGTAGACTGGACTCATTGATCGAGAAGTGATTGAATACTGTAGAAAATGAACTCAAACACAAAACTCTGTAAGCTTGCTTCTCGGAAACGAGAGCGATAAGAAACTGTTTGTTTTGGTGATTGAGAATGTCTGATCGGAGATCCAAACACACTTGAAATTGAGATTTGATGGTATTGATGAATGGTTGAGGTGGTCGAGATGGGAGATGATGATGCATCTCCATCGGGGACTCAAGATGAAGAAGGACTATCCCCTGAGGGAAAAGCGGTGGGTTACTGTAGTCAATGAACAATAAATCGGGGTAATACATTGTACGAGTTTCGATGGTTGCTTTTATTCGTGAGAGGAAAATAAGGATTAGATAAGAGGGTGAAAGTGCGCGGGGAGATGGAGGGGGAGGGGAGAGGCAAGTGATCAATGAATGAAAGGATGTGCTAGATGATAGCAAAGATGGATAAGCAAGGAAGATAACGGTAATTGATATGTCTGATTTGCAGATGCTTGACAATCTCCATCGTCAGACCCGTCAACAGCATCTGGATGGAAAGGTAGGGGGGAGAAAGAAGGAATTGGTTACTGCAGATTAGTGATTAGATTATTGACCAGTGAGATTTCGGTTTCTAGTGGATGTTAGAAAATCGTCTCGTGATGGTTGTGGAACAAGGAAAGTGTTTTAGGTGAAGGGATCTGTCACTGCTACTGATCGATTGATGAAGGAACTCAAGGAGGTCTATAGATCGGAACACTTCAAGGACAGTGAGTATCAGCCATGGATTATTGATTGATTGGAAGACAGTTGTAGTTCTTGCTGTAATTCTAAGAAGAATGTTGTGATTGCAGAGACATTCTCGATCGAATTGGAGAAGGATTCTCTGTATGAGTGGTGGGTGAAACTGCACAAAGTGGACCCCGATTCCCCCCTCCACTCGGATATGCAGACACTCCTTAATGAACAGAAACAGGTGCGCATTCTTGAACAATTACTGTTATCAAAGTTGATGTTTCTAGTTCAAATTTCAAAACTAAAATAATCCTGGGAAAATGTTAGCTTGAAGTTCTGAAACATAAAATGTCAATTATAGTTTGAATAGTTGATAAAAGGGTTGGTCATTGCAGGATCATCTTCTCTTCCATTTCGTGTTCAATGATTCGTATCCCTTCGATCCTCCGTTCGTCCGTCTCGTCTCTCCTCCTGTCTCTAATGGATTCGTGTTGGGAGGAGGAGCCATTTGCATGGAATTACTCACCAAGCAGGTACTGTAAGAGGAAGAGAAGGAGAAATTGTATTTATGTCAATATCAGATAATAATAATTGTGTAAAAAATAAGCAGTGAATAAAGCTTATTTTCGCAATGCGATTATGAGCTGCAAAAACTTTTCAAGTACTTATCTTTGGGGAATTTGTACTAGGCTCAATGGTTATAGCATGAATAATGAATAATATTGGATGCAGGGATGGACATCGGCGTATTCGATCGAGTCTCTCATCATGCAGATTGCAGCCACTCTCGTCAAGGGAAAGGCACGAGTTCAGTTTGACAGTCACAAGGTAAATATTGCACCACTATATTAATTTGTTTTCCCCCTACACTCTTTCTGATCTGCATCCTTATTCAACAACATGTTTTCTGTGTGTGAGCTCGTTTATATGTGGATTGCATAATGATGACGCTCTCCTTGCAGGGTGTCTACTCACTGGCCAAGGCTCAACAGTCGTTCAAGTCTCTCGTCCAGATCCACGCCAAGTCGGGTTGGTACACGCCCCCACAGGCCGACGGATAAGAGAAGTTGACGAGTGCGAGCACACGCGCCGCACCACGAACACATCACCTCGTTGTTCTGTACTATAACTCCGCATTCACTGTTTTATTGCTTGTTGTCTTGGTGTGAAGATGTTCCCTCCAACTGCTCTCTCTTTTCCCTTAACCTCATCTACATACCTCTTATCTTTGATGCCCTTCCTCCTCCGTCCTCCCTCTTCATCCCTCTTCCTCTACTATTTCATAGCCTCATAAGAGTGTTCACTCTGCTTCGCTCAATGCAGTTACTACCATGTAAAGAATCGCTAGTTGTGTTGTCATTCATGATCCCCATACGTCCTTTCCATCTCTTCCCTCACTATGTGTATCAATAAGGTCTACTCCCATTAGTCTGTCGTACCATTCAGACCTTCCCGATATTGGAGGAATTCCTAGAAATCCATCGATTCGTTAACCCCTAAACTCCATTACCGTACTATTTCCCTTTGGTTGCCACCCCGCAGAATAATCGATTACCGTAACCCACCTGGTGACGCACCTATCGTACCGGGATTTTCCGCTGCAAGATCCCGTCTCTCAATAGATATCAGCTGATAGTGTTTCTCTGTTGTTTTTGATATATACCCTCCAATTTTCGGTAAGCCAAATTCTCTTTGTATCGAGTAACGAACGCCGTTATCATTTTGTCGCCCGACTGAACATCACTTATCGATTGGCATGCACACTTGATTATACCGTACTCTCTCGTAGGTTTTGGATACCGTGATTGCCTTATCCTATGATAAGGAAGCAAACCCTCCTCGGGTGACCTCTACCAGGTTCCCTTCATTCTAACCACCTGATATCCACCATCATTATTGATCGACTCGTGTTGTAAGATCAAGAAGCGTTTTTTTTATCATCAATCGATACTCTTTCCATAACTTTGTATCTTTCTACCGTAACCAACTCGATGTGTTGTCGATATTTGATTTGTTCTCTTCTTGGAAATCTTCCCCGCTTCAATTCTGTATGATGTTACTGATAGTGTGTGTGGTAGAAGGATGGTAGAAGATCAATACACTTGTAACGTGTTCTCTTATCTCTTTCCTCCATCCGTATTTCCCATAAAGCATTCTGTATCAATCCGATTCCGTACTCAAATCACATGTCAAACAATCGTAAGAGTGATGCAATATCACGGAAGGGAGATGAGAAAGAAAGAAAAGAACCTGCGTTGCGTCATTGTAAATAGATAGAATTAGAGATATATGATATATCTCTAAATTATATCTACAATAATGCAAGGAAAGTGAAAATGTATCCCAGATATATCATATTTGGGATACATTTTCATGGTTTGATAAAATTAATGATATTTTAATTTTTTCAAAGTTAGTGTGATATTTTCGAGATTTCACGGTCACGTATTTTGAGATCGAGTGTAAGAAACAAATACCACCTTCAAATGGCAGCATGTTTTAAAAAAATAAAATTATGAAATAAACTCACTTCATGATTGGTACACTCTACCGTATGATCTGGAATCGCGACGGCAATAGGGACCACCACTTAAAATTTTAAGCTTCCTCTAAAATTTATTCTTTATACGCATTTGAGTAATCAGGAGTGCAGAATTTATTAAACATACTTAGATTTGTATGAAAAAATTAAATCAGCGAGTTCTGACCTACCCGTCTAAGCCCCGCCCCTCTTGGTGCAGTCCCGCACAAAATCGGTTCGGTTGGTCATGGCATGGTCAGTAGGTCACCATTCACGAATTTCAAACACTTTTAATTATATTTTTCTTGGCGGCATTAAATAAAATGGCAGTTGCGGACCGATAATTGGTCAATATATGGTAGAAATTATTGTTCAGGAGTTAGAAATCAGTGCAAACTCGTGCAAGGTATACGGTATCTATAATAGGAACTGCTAGCAATAGTTTATTTAATTTATAATCGGTCTCAAAGCATAGAATTCGTGCTCTACTAAGCGAATTAAATGGTTGCAATAAACAAAATGTAACAGAATCGATTAATTGAAGACGTTGTAAACGTGATTATCTCAAAGTTCAACAGCTAATTTGACAAAGACCGCTGCCATGGATTTTTCTAAAATTTTGCATGAAGATTAAATATAGGTCGCACAACGATTCTATGACTAATATAGAAGGCTGCACCTCTTAATGCACTCGCTAGCCTATAAAAATAAAAATATACGATTTCCCGTATTGAAATTTAACATGATCGCTGCCACAGATTTTCATTATTTATTTATGTCTGACTCGTTATGATCAGGGATCCATCATTTGACAATAATTGAAGAGCTGCTCTTCCTAGAAATCAATAAATCTGGAAAAAACAAAATTATTGAAGGGATTTGAATTCCCGCATTTCGCCGTTTCCCACGCCATAACACGCCCTTTGCCGGCTCTGATTCTAACATTTCCGGTTCGGTGGTCCCTACGACGGCAACGCTTTTTTCGTCTCTCTTTTCGCGTTATTGTTATAGTTTCGCTAATTATTTCAATTAATTTCATCACTTCATAGATTATGTAATTCGTATTTAATAGTTATATATCATTGTTAAGTTGTTCCCGCTTGGTTTAACAGTGCACTCAAGCTGTGAAAGCCTCCCATTGCTTGATATTTCAGAACTATGAGCGCTCCTCGTAAGCGAAAAAGCGAGCCGACACCTGCAGAGGCAGCTCATGCAGCCCAGCAAGAGGCCAATTTTGCTGCTATGGCTAGAGGTGAGATTCCGGAGAATGATGAGTACAGACTGAAGCGAGCGAGGAACAACGAAGCTGTCAACCGGTTAGTTTTCTGTTATCATTATTAATATTATTATTATTACTTGTTTCTTTATTCTTTCTTGTACCATCATCGAATCAAACCAATATGTTACAGAACTCGTCAAAAGAAGAAGGAAGAAGAGGTGAATACCTCAGTGAAGGTAGAGACGTTGCGAATGGAAAACTCTGCTCTCGAGAGAAAGGTGAGCTCATTACGATTTATAGCTATTTAATATTCGAATATATTATCTTCCTTATAGTATTATTTGATAGTATCATCGTAATATGCTCCAACGCTTTTTTTGAAATTTCATTCGATGATGCAATAGCCTAGAGAAGAGGGTGCGCCAGAGGGAATTGCTTGCGCGTTCGGAGTTTCTCTACAGAATACCCTACTTCTCAAACAAAGAGTAATTTCAGGTGGAGAGTCTACAGAAGGAGTTGTCCTTCCTGAAGGAGATGTTCATGGCGTACGCTAAGAAGGAGAACGGTGCTGCCTCGACTTCGCAACAGCCAATGCAGCAACCCCTCTCCGGCAATCTCCCCGGCCCCAGCAATCCCTTCAGCAGTCTGCAGTAATCTCCGTCCATCCATACCCTAATCGTACCTCATTCCATCTACATTGATCTACAAGAACCAATCTTCAACCAAGGCTCCACTGGATAGTCTCCTATCCACCATAGTCTTCTATCCGTTCATTTACAAATACCTGTGTTGCGAACCACCGTAGTCAGTCACAAAGTGCCCCTTACACATGTCCACCCAAGACTATTATGTTTCTCTTTATTGTCACTCAGAAGAATCAATAATCACTGTCTATGTCTATGCTAAAATTCATTCAATTTGTTATGGACTCTAATAAAGGAAGTTGAATTATCTATTGTGGTTCATCTTGCATTTCTGGGAGTTCTGGGATCTCGAGAGTATCGATTGTGCAATCGGAGAATTGGATTCATAGATTTGAACTAGCAGCCTACGGCTGCTACGTTGTACGCCGGGTCGTATGCACAGGTTAACCATGAACCGCTTGCTTGCGAGTGGGGCGTATGCCATTGCAAAAAGCTCGTGAGGCTTCGAGCGCTCCGGAAAAGTTGCTATGTAGCCACTCCGCTTCGCTCCGTGGCTATATCTGCAACTTTTCCTCCGCGCTCTCAGCCTCACGAGCTTTTCACAATAGCATGGCCGGAGCATAGGCAAATTTGATGAACACATATCCCTTTTTGCCACGTCTGGCCGCCTTACACATTAGCCAAACACTGCTTGCTTGCGAGTGGGGCGTATGCCATTGCAAAAACTCGTGAGGGAC